>KZ451886.1:4595941-4622538 GCA_002786265.1 Apostasia shenzhenica | reverse complement strand
CTAAATGCTCTGAACTGGTTCTCTCCTTGAGCCTCCATTAACAGACTCGCCCCTTTGCGCGTCGCCGTCTCCCGGAACTCTCTTTCTCTTCGGTGTTTCCTGGGACCCCCACATCCTACGTCAACAGTAAGAGATAGTGTTGTCAATACCTCAAATCCTGCATTATAGCATAGCCCTTTATTGTAGGTTAAGAACTTTTACTTAGTTGCGTTCAGCTTTTCACTAAAGAAGGCAACAAGTTGAATTTCTTGGGATAGTATACCACCAATACTAACTCTTCATGCATTGCGTGAGACCTTAAAAACTTTCGAAAAGTTTGAAAGTCTTAAGACAAGGGCTTCAGTCATTCTAACATTAATTTCTTTAAAGGATTTAGTAGCAGCCTTTGTCTATTCGACTGACCTTTTTCGAATACAGAAAGTAATTGTGACCATGATGGTGTTAAATTCATCAATTTATGAAGCATGGACATGACACAGGGACACGGGGACATGACACGACAGGAGATTTTCCAAAATATATAACATGGACACGGCATCACATGTAAAATACAATAGTAATAAAATTAACAATTCATACTTAAAAAAATATATAAAATATAATACAAATTTAAAATTTTAACTATAAATAACTTGTGAGTAGCACTAAAATTTCATAGGATCAAGATGAGAACATAGGAATAGACGTTGACATTGAAGAAATTTAGAATGTAAATTTAGAGTTTACTTTGAATAAAAGAATATAATTTTACTTGCCAAGACAATCATAGTGAGGACGACAATAAGAGAAAGTAAGAGCTCTCGATGTTGAGAAGAGAGAAGGATAAAGAAGAAGTCAGAGTTCTAAATTATTTTTGATTGGTTCATTTTCGTAAGGCTTGAGAGCAGCAAGAGAGGAAGAAATTTGATTTAGCTTCATTTGCTTAGAATTTTAATTTATATTAGGTAAAATTTTAATAATAATAATAAGAGATAAGTTTTAATTTTATTAGATAAATATATATAATTTTATCTTATATGTGTCTCAAAAGTGTCTTGTGCATCAAAAGTATTCTACATCTCAGAAGTGTCCTAATGTATTTCAAAATATCATCGTGTATCCAAGAAATATTCTTTAATTTTTTTAATATTATTTTATTAGGACACGTCATATGGTATGTCTGATATAGTGTCCGTGTGTCCGGCACAGACACTGCTTGATTTTTTAAAGTGTCTTTGCTTCGTAGTCATTAATAAATCAATGATAGAAAGTTGTGAGACCATGAAAGTTTCGCACATCATTGGTGCTCTGAGAAATTGACTAACTAATTATGACAATCAACTTTTCAGAATCAGTAGATACATCCACACCCTCAGATGGTACTTTCATGCGACGTCAGGTATTTTTTTCCAACTCATATGTCTTTCAAGCTTTATAACCCATAGAATTATGCTCAGTTCTCCTAGACATATAATTTTGCCTAGGTTGATCGATTTCACTTTTTTGATTATTTTAGCCCTCAACTCGTTTTATCCTATTGTCTATACAATCTAACTTAGCTATAATCTCATCTAATGCTCTTTGGAGCTCGGGGCTCGTGTTACCGGTTTGTTTGGAGTTAGAAATAGAATATTCGAAACTAGAATCGGTATGCATGCAATAAAATAAATATGTTCTAATCAATGTAGATACGAATATGCCCTAACCTGACCTAAAGCTTTGATACCAAATTTGATGCGAGATAAATGGATGATAATGCAAGTTTGGAGAACAGCAAGTTAACGTAACAAATTTATCATAAATTAATGTGAAAATTTTAGGGTACAATTTTATAACTAAAAATTAAAATAAGCCCGCAAAACAATTTTTTTTTGTAATTTTAAATAAATAGGATTGAATGTAATGGGGAATCATAATGGGGAAAAGTGAATCGAATTGAACGAGAAGAACTTGAGAGATTAGATAGGGTTTAGGGATTTTACCAAAGGCTTAGGCCCCTCTTTATCTGGGGTATTGATTTATTCTAGAAACAGTCCCTAGAGATAAGGTAAATAATATTCATTCAGCATTAAAAAATTAAGTATAATAGGAAGACAGGCATTTATATAGACTTACATATAAGTTGACTCAATAAAAAAAAATACATAATGCAATAATGCACTCACAAATGAGGAAATACTAAACACTATGCCTAAAGTAATAATCACAGAAATAGAAACAACTAAAACGGAATAAATGCAAAAAATAAAATCATTCCAAAATTAAATCTCCTATTAATAAGAATAAATAGGGAGGTTTTCAATCCACTAAGTCAGCAATCCACAGTATCCTTCTTTTCAAATATGTCTTGACCATTAATTAATTCAGATCGAACCAATGTGACTAGATTTCAGCCATCGATGATAGACCTTGTCAGGAATGAATCGATGATCGATCGCTATATCCCTACCAACAAGATGGCACTTCAATGTCATTTTCCATACCTATGCGATCACCAATACCTTTGTATGGAAACCCACGCAGCTGAACTAGTAATAAGATGGGATGGAAATTATGTTCTCGTGCGATTCATTCCCGCCAACCATTGTACCACCAGCTCTTTCCACGATTCATATTCAGATATGATGACCAACAGAAAATGTCTCCTTTCTGTGCTCGTCTTTTGTCTTTAGGTAACGAGACATTCGTTCCTTTATGAGGTGTGATGTGCCCTTCTCAAATTATTTTTTATTTGATCTCCACCAGCATCGCGTCAAAAGATGATATTTAGATGTCATAATATCTAGATAATATAGCATAACATCAAGATAATGGTTGCACAAGCATTGTGTAGCAAGGTAAATGGTTGCACAGCATCAAGTTGAATCAGTATGATTTTTGACTTTGCTATTGAGACATTCGCATAAGTTATTACAGATATTATTTCCTTCACATCTAAATATTTCAAGCAATCACATTTATCCATGTTTGATGTTCACTTTCAAGTTTTGACTGAACAGTTTCTTAAAAACAGTTCAACCTTTTAGCTATATTCACGACCACTGCATTGAAGTATTTACTGCATAGCAGTTATACTGTCCACTTTAATCTAGTGAAACTGATGCCTTTGTTTGCGTTCGCTTTTCTCTTAAAAATTATCTGATGCGCAAGTGAATCAACACCATGTTTCCACCTTGTCGAGTTATTCTAATCTTGTTGTCAATGTACCTGAAATAGACGAAACAAAGTAGTGAAGCAGAAAGTAACCCACTGATAAAAAAAGAAGGCAACTAGTAATCAGACAGCAAATATTAGAATGGGGAGAAGGCTTTCATTAATGTTAATTCTATTTCTTGAATAAGAATGTTGATAATGGTGATAATAACGAAAGTCAAATGTTAATCTTAGGAGGTAGCTTACAGGAGTTCTATGTAGTAACTGTTCTTGATCTCAAATGGGAAGGTCATTGAACTAACAACAACTGCTGCACTGTCTATAGTTACCTCCATTGTATTAGCATCAGAGTTCCTGCAGCATAATAGAAATTACTCGGATCAGCATCATGGAAAAGTAGGAGTGATAAATTCGTAGCACTATTGCTACTGACATTATCTGCATCTCAAAACAAAATTAGTTAGTAAGCTTTGACCTCTTTTGGTTCAAGCTTTTTATTTGATACAACACAAATTTTAACGGTAAAAATTAATTCTATTTCACATTCAACACAAATATATGGATATAATTAATTTTATATTTTATATATTTTTTAATATTAAATAAAATTTTTCTCATTAAATCTATAAAATAAAATTTTAATGGGAATGTTATCACTGCTTTTACCTTTGGCATATTTAACTGAATAATTGATCTGTTAATTAATTGTCTTTTTATTACAAATAGAAATCAGTTTCTCTATTATGCAACGTTTAGGTTGTTCATGATTTTCTATAATCTCTATAATGTTTGCGTTCAGTGACGGCAAGTACCCAACTCACTCTTTTATCTGATTTGACTTTTCAATTTATTAGGTCATAAAAAGTTATTTGAATAGCAGAGAGAATACATTGATATTTAATTTTTCAAAACAAGTAATGATTAGATCGTATTCAGAAATTAAATTAATAAATTATACTTTAAATATTTTTTTTGATAAATTATTATATTTTAAAATTTTGAGAAAAAATAATTTAGTGTACATTATGTTGTGATTTTAAAGTATCATAAGCTCCATTTAGTTGAAAAAAATGATTTAAAAAATTATAATTTTTAACAAAAAATGTATATAATATAAAATATAGTAAATTAATTATATTAAATGTGAAATAAAATAATTATTTAATATTAAAATTTTATAATATAAATATAAAATGATTTCAAATTTTTTTAAATGAAATAAATTTTTAAATTTATTTTAATCAAATAGTCATAGAATCAATTTAATTTTATTTATTTTATATAAATCTATTATAAAAGTTTTTTTATTAATCGAGATGTTTAGTGCGAACACTCGCAATAAAATTTTAGTCATGCATGACTATAGTGTATAATATCACCTAAAAGACGAGCTTCACCGAATATTGATGATTTACAAAATCCATAAAAATATAAAGAACATTTTTTGCGTACTATTTTATAGTCAGATAATTATCATAGT
The DNA here is from genome assembly GCA_002786265.1 of Apostasia shenzhenica. Lineage (NCBI taxonomy): Eukaryota > Viridiplantae > Streptophyta > Magnoliopsida > Asparagales > Orchidaceae > Apostasia > Apostasia shenzhenica. The sequence goes on along the minus strand of KZ451886.1, from coordinate 4,617,926 downwards.
CGCTAACATTTTTGAAATTCTTTCACTTGACTATAACCTTATAGGTTACGTCCCTCGCAATACATTTTTAGAAGCAAAAATGATTACTTTAGCAGTCTATGCTACATTGGTGAAAAATACAATACCTTAATAACAAAATCTCAACTACATTGAGATCACCGACATAAATTTCTCTTCAATACTCAGCTTAGGAAAAAAATAAACTTTATTTAAAACAATACTTTTAGTTATCATTTAATCTTTGAATATATAATTGATAGTTATTCCTAACACATATTTTACAAAACCGTTTAAGAATCTCCCATTTTTTCATCTCGTGCAGTGTAGCTACATACACTCATCATTGATAAAAATCAATCGGTTTACAAAAAACTTACGTTATACTGCCACCGGCACGTAATCTGAAACCTGGAAATGGATTGACGCTATTTTCTAACTTCCCACTTTTCCTTACAATCTGTAACGAACAATATCATGAAATTAAAGCAAGAGAATATGTAGATACTTTTTAGAAGGGCCAATTTCTTAGACATCTCAAAAATATTTATAAGTTACATTAATCTTCTTGTTTGTTAATATTATGTGTAAGGGATAATTCATTTCACATAGGTCAAAAAACACAAAAAAAGGCTTATCCGTCTTTCTTATTTTTTATAAATTTTATTAATTTTGATTGTTAAATTATTAACAAATTAAAAATATATATTTAAATATTTAAAACTATTATTATGGATATAAAAAATTTAAAATTGAGTTGTTAATAATAATTAAAACTATTTAAATATAATTTTAAAGTTTAAAAATGTATTTTAAAGTTTTTCTAAAATAATAACGTAACAGATAAACATAACAAATTTTACTAAAATGAACTCACCTGAAAAAAATTTTAAACAAGAGGAACTTAAATAACATATTTTAATTTTTAACTTGCGTGAAACCATAGATCTACTTTAAAGTCTTTAATGAAATTACCTTTTTATGTAAACTTTCAAATTATAGTACATCATAATTGTTACAAAGATAAATTACACCTGAGTTGTTAAGTTTAGGACATAATAACATGTAAGTACATATTTTTAAAATTTTAATATTTAAGTCTCAAAATTTTAATATAATCATCAAAAGATTAAATATGCCTTTTTTATTATTATTAATTTTTTTTAAAATATTAATTTTACTCTCCTCTATCTCATCCCCTCTCTCCTCTTCCCTCTAGCCGTCCCTCTAGAATAGGGCCGCCCCTATTTTTCATGCTCTCTCCCTGGTTAACTCAGTCGACCACTGGCAGAGGGTCAACCAGCAGCGCAGTTGCTCACCTGCAAAGGGGCGGAGAGGCATCCTGCCGGCAAACAGGAGCGGGCCCGTGACCGCCCACTCCCTCCTCTCTTGCAACATTGAGAAAGAGAGAGTAGCCGACGCCTCCCCCCTCCGCCGTCGGCACATCAACGTGGCCACCGACGGCCCTGTTCTAGAGAGGGAGAGAGAATGGATAAGAAAGAGAGGGTAAAATTAATATTTTAATATTAAAAAATTTATTTGATGATTATATTAAAACCTATAGGTTAAAATTTAAAAAATATGTACATACATATTATTATACGCTAAACTCAATTTTACCCTTATTATAAAATATATATACCTTTAGTTCTTAAAAACTAAACAAAAATAAAATGAAACAGTTTGGGCAATGTTGATATGTATTTAAAGCTTAGGATACTTTTAAAACCCACGAGCCTAAATGTGCAATTATTGATACTAAACTATGAAAAATTAAACATATAATTCACATAAGTTATGTTGTTGATTTCTAAGAGTGCGTTTAATTGAATAAAATAACTATTCTATTTCATATTTATTTTGTACAGAATATCTATCCTCCTATTTATTTTGGTAAAATAATTATGGCATGAGATGTAATACTATTGTTGACTATTTATTGTAAGCTAAAGATATTATTCTAAAATTACTCTTATATATATCTACACATTTTATATTTATATATATATATATATATATATATATATATATTTATGAATTATTTTCATCTAATTATTTACATAAAATCAAATTTAATAATAATAACATAAAATTTTATTAAATTATATTTATAAATGCTTTTATATATATATATTTTTTTTTTTTATTTACTTCTCATTTTACATTTTATTTCGTCTAGTTAAATAAAAAAATTATCATTTTATTCTAATTTTATTTTGTTTCATCAAATAAAAGTACTGTAAATCTTATTAATATGTTTGACCTCACCTGCCAGCCTTTAAAACCATAAGCCACAACTTCTTGCCAGCTGCGATCACCTGCCTGAATCATCAAGAAAATCAGTATACAGATGCTATAGAATTTGAGGGACTTCCTTTAAGGAAAAACAAACTAATGTAATAAGATTTATGGAGGAAACAATTTCGATCTGCATTCTGTTAGATCAGTTTAAATTTTAGATTTGATATGAAGCTAGCTAATTTATATATTCTAAGAAGTTTAATAGAATGTATTTTGTTGAACTCAGCCCACTGGCATTATCCAATGCCCGTTAAAATAAGTCTGTTAAATCTGCATTCGTGATCTCGCTTTTGAGTTATGTTTCCGTAGCTTGAATAGAAACAACCACAATCTCAAACTAACAGGGGAATGAACTACATTTTAACAACAACAATCAATCTTTTATCCCCCTAAATGAAGTCGATTATATAAATTCTTTATTTTTATTACACTCTATTAAATAACAATTCTTTATTTAACTCTAAATATGTAAAATCATTCTTTATAACTTTTTGTCATGTCTTTTTTGACATTTTTTTCTCTTTTTACATAGACAAAATTCAATAATCTAACTTTCCTTACTAGAGATTCTATCGGTCTATAATTCATATGTAAAAACTATTTCAGTCAACTCTCTCTGAAGTTATCCTCAATTGATGCTACTATAACTTTCTCACAAATATACTCATCTCTCATGATATTCTTTCATATATATCCACTCATTCACATTAGCATCACCATTATTGCGACACTTATATTATTTGTATTCTATACTTTATAAGTCAATATTCAGTACTATATAATATCACTGGTCTTACAACTATTCTATAAACTTTACCTTTTAAGCTTGAGTAAACTTTTCCTACTGCACAATAAATCAGATGTATTATATATTTTATTCATCCACTACAATTTTAATGAAAAAAAAAATGAATTTGATAAAAATGTTGTGCAATTTCAAACCTGTGAAGGCCATAGTAGTTGCCATTCTCCTTCTAGAGCATCTAGATCTGTTTTGACTTCATTCTGCCTCGAAGAGAGAAGCTCATTTATTGCCTAATAAACAAAAGTCAAAGTTAATTGATCACTGAGCAATCTCAGATACATGTGCAATTGATATCACACCTCAGTTACTCCTGTCCCTGAAGACACTGCAGATAGCAGTTTTTGCCTTGGATCAGCTATCTTTTGCAGAACGAATGTGGTGCCCTGCACTATTATGTGTTTTTTTTTTTTTTTTTTATGTTTTTGAGCCTAATGATGCTTGATTATTGGCATGAATACCTTGTTCCCTCGCGAGATTCGGAGAATTCCACTATTTGACAAATAAGTCGTGTCCAACCAACCCTTGGCCTCATCCCCAAGAAGCCTGAATGGCACGGGATATGGAACTTTAAATGGCAGAAATTTGAAGGAGAAGGCTGCTCGATCAAACTGAAAAAGGATTCTCTTTCCATCTTGAATTGTTGCCGCAGCCTAAAGAAAAGGTTGATGAACAATATTAATGTCTCTCCATCCATTGGCATAAGTAATAGTCTCAAAAGATCTGTTTTTTCTTATACTGCCATCTTTTGAAAATTGGTGAAACAAAAAAACAATCAAATAACAATCCACAGGCAGAACGGACTGAATGTTCGTGAAAGTGACTAAAGGGGCGTTTGGTTCAATGTTATCTTGATGTTATGTTATGTTATGTTATCTAGAGAAAATAATTGTTTGATTTAATGACATCTACAAATAATCTTCTATTAGATTATAAAATTATTAATCAAAAGATGACATCTAGATGTCATGACATCTGGATTACATAACACTATACCAAAATAACAACAAACCAAACTAAATGAATGTTCAATCAATTGACTGTGTTGGAAATTTAAAGACGACCAGTTGGCAGCGGTTGTCCCATGGTCTTTAAATATTTCATGAAAAAAAAAGTGAAACTCCTGAGCTTTTCAAAGTTCATCAAAGTTTTGCTGTCCATACATAGATTTGCCATATTGGAAGTGCCTTAATTCTTCCGCAAGGGCCAGCGTTGGCCTATTGCACTATATGGCGGACAAAAGTTTCATGAGAAATATTAGCTATTTTTGCCTAAAACCAAAGCAACAAATGCAAACATATTTGCGGAACACATTCTCAAGATATTTGTTCAGTATTCACGCTTTACGTTCTATTATTATCTTTATGTTGAAACAGATGATATTTTAGTTCATGAAAAGAACTAGGCAGTAATAATTTACTGTACTGTGGTTCTCACTGGTTAGATTATTCTACCTTGAAATGAACTAATTTTGAGGCAATTTAAGTTCAAGTTTGAGTCAAAATCCTCATCTCCAAAATAAAAATTCAAGTTAAAAATTATAATTCACACTGGATTCACTGCAAACATACATACAGTATGAAATAAGTACCAAACATACACACATATACAAACACATACTGGCATATGAGAACAGTAACATGAGAAAAATAAAGGCTCAAGGTGAATTAAATCTCCATATAAACATTTAAAAATGTTTGTAATGATATCTAAGCATATCATTATATGTATGTGTGTGCACTTGTGCAGATATATGTATATATGTATATGCGCGCATGTGTGTATATATAATTTCATGTAAGTCTACATATTTGTTGTGTTGATTTTTGTTTCACAACTTATTATAAGTACCACAGCAGCCCAAAATAAATGAAAATAGAAGTCCAGTTCAGTTTGAGTTAATCTTAGAAATTTTTTGTAAAGAAGAAATGTAGTTATGAGTGTTATTACTGGAATAACAGTACATGTAAGAGTACCATAATATCACCGCAAGAGGGAATACATTCAAACCCAACAATAGTGTTATATCGAGCAGGCAGTTTTTTCTATGTAGGTTCTTCCTAGTAATCCAATAATAGAACAACCGAGAGAAGTGAAGCGTAGAAATAAGATTTTGCTTAACCATCTGTTCGAGGGTAGTTTTGAGAAAAGCATTGAAGATCTTACCTCTACTTTTAGCTCACCTACTTGATCAGAGAACTTCACAATATTTGTCACCCTTGGATCACTGGGTCCAAGGTTGACCTCTTGAAAGATCTTGAAAAAGTCGACACCTACAAATGTTCTCTAGAGCATATGAACAAACAAGATATGTTACAGCTACATAACATAGCAAAAGCATATTTACTCATAAATATAAAATAGCAATGGACATCAACCTAAGAAATTGAAATAAATGCAGTAATCAATTGAAAAACAATACAATTTAAAGAAAGCTAGCCTCGTTTCCATCTTACACTTTCCGAATTTAATTTGGAGAATATGAATTATGGTAAAGTAATTTGAACGTGCTCCATCAAAGGATTGAGGATTTCAAGCAACAAATCAAATAGTTTTTACAAGTTTCTAAAATTGGTTAAGTGGAATAAAAATGGTTTACTCATTTTTCTGAGATTACTATCTGCTGCAACAGGCAACACAGGTGATATTACTTCAAGGTACATGACTATGCAGCATTAATATCAAAGAGTGCTAATCTTTCTCAAGTTTTAATACAGTAAAAGTTATATAAAAATGTTCAATCACGACAAACTGTCAGAATTGTCTTATAAAAGCAGGAAGCAACTTCACCAGAAAGGGATAAGGGCTGTATTTCTGAGATTACATTTAGGACAATGATTCCCTAAAAGAAGAATGCTTAGAAATTAAGGAGCCATACAGTTGATAAGGCATAGCAATGATTGTAAAGATGAACGTTAGCATCATGATGAATAATTATATGAACACTGGATTTATTTAAGCTAATGCATTACTAATTATTCATTAGTAGAACAAATCTTAAAAAGTCATCACGAAGATATCTTAATCAACAGAAACATTTTGAGGCAGTGGGACATCCCTTATTTTTCCTTAAGTATATTTAACACAGAAACAAAACTAGCAATGCAACTGATTCAAGTTCTTGTCAGTAAGATTGCAATTAGAGAATAACCATGATTGAAGACCTTATATCGATGTCTTTTGAGAGGGAGTTTGGAAGGACCCAAAATTACATCAAAATGTATGTAAGATTATTTTTTTAACCCATGAGTACATTATGCTTCCAATCCCGTGTGATGATGGATTTAGAAAGATTAAAAAAAAAAAAGAATGGTTAACATTTCATGGGGAATTTACACTTGATGTACCGAAAGTGAGGTTAGGTTTTGAGGTTCTGATCTCCTCTGATACCTATTGGAACATCAGGATCTGCTTTGTTATGAACATTATAAAGTGCTACTTTTAAAAATTCTCAGCATTCCCTCAGAGTGGGTAGGCATAGTGCTGCACTTAATCCAATCAAAAAAGTAGCAATTCATAACTGACTTTCAATCAAATAGATGGCCATCTCGGCCCTAATTGGCAGCTACATTAAAGAAAGTCGTGGCTTTTTTAGCCACAAACTTGCACATTCAACACAATTTTTACATAATAAAAAACAATATTTTTCACACCTCATGCAAACACTCCACGATAAAAAATTAATTCATTCTTATATCTTACACATCCTTTACTATAATCATCAACTTTGTTTCACATCTTACACAATTTCAACATAACAAACCAACGCTATTTCACATCCAACACATTTACCCACACATGACAAAATTTGCCTCAATTAGCCATCTCACCAAACATAGGCACCATTCCACAGAATGTAATGGATAATGACTACAATACTTGAGAAATCTATTTAATTCCATCTTAGTCGGTGTATGATCAAATGAATCCCTATTTCTTTAAGATCAAGAGCAAAGTTGTTTTCTACTTTTCCAATTAGTCTTCACAAAATATTCTATTTAGTTAACAACATTTGGTTATCCAATGAAACTGGTCTTATCAATCGATTATTTGGGGATCACCAACTTCAATGAGTGGAAACTCTCATCAACTAATTGGGGTAAAACACTACTTAGCACTTGTGGCCATCCCACCTCTTTTTTGGAAGTAACTTCACGCTATGCTTACAGAGAGACCAAATAATATGACACATACAACATAAACACGTGGGGAAAAAGGAGAGTTGTTTAAAAATCTAGTGCCCAGCACAGCTAAATTTAGCATGTTGGAATTATCTTACTTGAATGGGAGATGCAGTTCCAGGTCTAGTAGAGAACATAAGCTGCCAGCAACCTTCGATTAAACTTGAGTTTGTCTGAATAAATACATAAATAAATACATAGTGTAGGTTATGTATGGAATTTCTAAAGATGACACAACAACAATTTACAGATTCAAAGATAACTATGATTTTGGGTGTTTTATTTATGCTATAATCAGACCAATATGCTCAACAAGCATCTCAACACTCAACTTTAATGGCCATTTGGCTTATCAAAGAAGCTTGAACACATTTAGATGTTTGGCACATAAATAAACAAGTTGAGCATATAGATGTTTAACAAATTTAAGTTAGTGAACAATATGCCTACAAGTTAGCGAACAGATTCATTTGAGGCTTGATTAGATGTTTGTTAATTTTTTCATTAAGCAACTTATTTAAGATTCAATTATTTTTGTTAACCAGCTCAATTATAGGCTCGTTATTCATCAATGACCTAATTAGTGGTATTATGAGCAAGTTGATTTGAGTTTTAAATAGATCTTGCTCATATTTTCTGCATTAGTGATCAATTAGAGTTAATATATTCATGAATTATAATTACTAAGCCCGAAGAACTTGTTGGTAGCTCGATTATGAACTTGTTAGTAGGGGTGGCGAAATAGCTCAAAACTTTCTCAAAATTTGCTTAAGTTTTGGCTAGACTTGAGATTTTGAGTTTCAAACCACAACTCAAGCTTGAGATTCATTTTGAGTTGAATTTGAGTCGAGATAAACTCTCTTGACATAAACTCAAACCGGCTTGAATAAATAAACATATGTTATGTATTTATGTATATATATTATATGTAACTATCTGTTAAATATGCATACTGAAATTAATTTGGTTTGAGCGTGAACAATTTCGAGTCGAGTTGACCAACTAGCAATTGTTCAGTTGAGTTTTAGCAAACATGGGCTCGAGAATTTTGATTTGAGTTAATACCATCCATCTTAACTCAACTCAATTATCAATGCTTCTTGTTAGTAAGCTCGTTAGTAAACCCAAGTATCAGCTCTTATATAAGAAGAATTGTGAATTAGATAAGATCATGCTCGTGATTATCCTCAAAATCCACTTAGAGGGTTAATTTATAAAAGTCATTTATGTAGTCAAAACAAGCTTGTTAATTAGTAATCCGGGCTCATATCAAGCCCGAGCAAGCTATAAGCTAAACAAGCCAACATGGTGTCTGAGCTTCAACAGATCTTAAGCTTGAATAGTACAATACTCAGCTCAGCTTGATTCATTTACAACCTGACGTATCCAAATAATTTGCACTTTCAAAGGAAAAAAAAAGGAAAGATATAGTTTAACGTACGTGAAAGAGGAAGTTTAACAACTGTGAATCTGAGTACCTGCGTAAACAGCATAACTATTGTACTTTCGCAGCAAGCAAGCATTATATAGTGAAATATTCAAAGGTTGAGATTAGTGAAAGGTTGAGTGCCAAAGTCAATCAGAATCATAGTAAATATGAACCTAGGTGATATTCACTAATTTCTCCCATTATCGATCTATATAAAACTCACCGGATCAGGTACGCCCTTCATATTCTCCAATGTTTCAACAGCGCGCTCCACATCCTATAACAAGTAGGAACCTACAAAATTAGATTCCATGATTATATCCATCAATGCATCTCTTCAAGCCAAATCGCCAACAGGGTTTCAAATGGCAGTCTGATATATGAAGAGGAACAAGGGTTTCAAATTAAAAAAAATCAAGATGCAAAACAGAGATGAAAATCTTGCCTTCAGCAGCTGAGTAGAGGCGGCGCGACCACGCCCCTGGATCCCAAGAAGGGCCTCGACGAGAGCCGCTTCAGGCTCGGTGAAGGAAATACCAAGCTCCTGCTCCACCAGAGATGCGGAGATGGAGAGGAGACGCTGGCATGTCTTCCGCCTTACGGATTTGGAAGATCGCAGCCCGCTCTGCGGAGATGAGGCTACCGTCATCCGGAAGCTGAGCGGCGGAAACCCTAGCCCGGCTGCTCCCGCGGCCATCGAGGACGACGTCCCTGCGGATAACCGAGCGCGGGAGGCCGCAAATCAGATTCACGTGACTTAAAGTTATTCGCTATTTATATAATAATATATAAGTAAATTTCTAAAATACATATGTATATAGTTTACATTGGTAAATATATTGTATAAAATATATATTGATAAAATTTATGTATAGATATATAAATAACATATTTAAATTTTAATAAAATCATATATATTATATGTTAAGTAAATATTGAAATAAAAATTTAAATTTAAAACTCCAAATTAATTAATTTTTAATTAAAAAATAAAAAAAAAGTAAGTGTTGTTTATCTTATTAGCTAGTGACTTCATCATACATTTTCCAAGCAATTACAAAAGATTAGAAACTAAAGTTTATCCGGGAACCAATTTTCAGATATTCTCAAGCCCAACCCAACAGCTTAACCGTTAGGAATGAGGTTTGTGAAATCCACTATAGAACTTGCACTGAAATTAGGCCCCAAAAAAAAAAAATTAATCAACTCCAATGCAATCTCTAACAAACAAAATCCATCTATTAAAAGAACGGACCAAAATTAAGAATGTGGTTTTAAATCCCCGCCAAAAATATTTTCAACTATCAAAAAAATTGTAAACCCAATATACCAATGAAGAATCAGATGAATCTAAGGGGGCGTTTGGTTCAATGTTATCTTGACGTTATGCTATGTTATCTAGAGAAAGCAATTATTTGGTTTCCTGACATCTATAAATAATCTTATATAAGATTATAAAATTATTAGTCAAAAGATGACATCTAGATTACATAACATAACATTAAAATAACAACGAACCAAACGCCCCCTAAAACTGATGTAGGCTTCAGCTCAGACGTCTAAAATCATGATCTGGAACTGATGAACTGATCCGTTGATATTTACTTCTTTCTGTGAGGTCATGAAATATGTTCAAGTCCATGATTGCAAGTGATTTTCCAAATCAAAACCATTAGGATCAGATGGGGTTGACCCAGGCCTGATAAGCAAAAAGAGACTCCTCAGTAATTGGAAATAATGTTAAGAAGCTATGTAAAATTCATGCAAAAAAAAAAAGAAATATGAGACAAATAGCAAAAAAATTATACGTTTTTGAGTTATTTCTTTGTACAATGACATGCCATTTTGATCAAAATAAAGACAACTTTGCATTTATCTTGGGCTCGTGAAATTGCTCACACTAAATATCGACAAGTAATCATTGCGTTATAGATAATAAGAAAGAAATGGGAATTCAAGATGATTAAAATATGTGCATAACTTCCTTGTAAAAGACCCTATACATAAACATGAGATCCAAATTTTAATATTAAGGCCTTGTTTGTTTGGAAGTTAAAAATTCATCTAGTTTAATTTTAACCTGACATATTACATCACACATAAAATTTAATATTAAAAATTAAATTTATTTCACATACTACACATATTATTAAAATAATAACTAACTTATATTATATGAATTTCAATATTAAGAGCAACTTTCACATTTATATGATTCTCAAAATTAAAAATAATTGGACAAATACACCCAGGTCCCTGAGTTTAACGCTTAATATCGCGCAAATCTACGTTTTTAAATTTATAACATTGGAGTCCCTGAGTTTTAATAAATTATCAAATGGATCTTTTTTATTTTTTTATTATTAAATTTTTTAAAATTACTGATTTTTAGCGCCTGGCGGCGTTTGCTCTGTCTCCTGCGCCGATCGCGAGCGGCAATGCGCGACCGCTGTGGCGCGTTGCGGCAGCAGGGGCGACGGCCGCGGTGACCCGGCGCGGCGGCGCGAGGAGAACTGTTGTGCGAGCGTGACGGGAGACGGAGTGCGGTCGTCATCCCCCAGCCTCCGCCGCAGAGGCCGCGCAGATGATATCAGAGAACACCTAGCCGAACCTTTGCGCGCCTGAATAGACTCGGCGGACTCGTTCAAGCGCTGGGTGTCGAGCAGCCGAGGCACTCATCGGATGGCTCAGGTGTGCATACCGTCCCCGACCAGTCAAGACGGCCAGGAAAAGACCCTCGAGGCATGCAACCGAGACGTACAGCCGGGGGAATGGCGGAGCTCAGTTTCGCACGCGTGCGAGTTCTTGCCCGGTGTATGCTGACGGTGGCTGAGGTTAGCTTTGTTACCCCAGGGGAGAGTTCCGGATCGAGCACAGGATCACCCCCCGATTCGTGATCATGGTCACGCCGGTCGTCGGCGCTGGCTGCGCGGCGCATAAGCGCGCGAAGGCCGGGAAGAGAGAGAGAGAGAGAGGCGGCCTCTCTCTCTCCTCCCGATCCGGCGCACACGAGCGGGACAGCGCGACCCGCCGGCGGAAGCGCAAGCCGCGCGCTTCCGCCGGATCGGGAGGAGAGAGAGAACGAACAGGGGTAAAAGAGTAATTTTTAAAAAAAATTAATAATAAAAAAATAAAAGGACCCATTTGATATTTTATTAAAACTCAAGGACCCCGATGTTATAAATTTAAAAACTTGGACCTACCCGATAGTAAGCGTTAAACACAGGGACCTGGGTGTAATTTGCCCAAAATAATTTTATTTCGCATCCTACAAATAAAATTTATTTTTAATATTGGGTAAATTACACTCAAGTCCCTGAGTTTAAAGCTTAATAACGCACAGGTCTACGTTTAACATCGGGGTCCCTGAGTTTTAATAAATTATCAAATGGGTCTTTTTTATTTTTTATTATTAAATTTTTTTAAAATTCCATTATAACCATCCCCCTCAAGTTTTGAGAGAGGAGGAGGAGTATAATGGTAATTTAAAAAAAAATTAATAATAAAAAAATAAAAAAAAGACCCATTTGATGATTTATTAAAACTCAGAGACCCCGATGCTATAATTTTAAAAACCTAAACCTATGTGTTATGAAGCTTTAAACTCAGGAATCTGGGTGTAATTAACCCTTTAATATTTCACAGCTCTCAAAATAAAGAATTTTATAAAATATAAACTTTAACTTGGTTAAACAAACACACAAAGTTCAAGGAAAGCATGACTCACTTCTTCTTTATAGTGCAATAGTGAAACCTTGGCGTTTTGTTCTTGACATCCTCAACATACTGCAAGCCAAAGAATATGAATCAATAATCAATACTTCTGAAATTCAATAACCATATAAATTGTTATATATGTATTATGCTATATATGTATAGGGTCACTGTTTATATATATATTTTTTAAGTATAAATTGTTAATTTTATTATTGTATTTGGCGTGTCATGCCGTGTCCGTGTCCTATATTTTGAAAAATTACCGTGTCGTTGTGTCGTGTCGTGTCATATCCTGTGTCCCCGTGTCGTGTCCGTGCTTCATAGGGAATATCTAACTGTGCAAATGGTGAAGTGACTTCGACTTCAGCGTTTGCTTCTTCAAAGGTTTCTCTGATTGCCCCTTCTGCAGCTGACTCCCCTAATTCCTGGAAACCAGCAGGAAGAGTCCTGCAAAACTCAAAATAATTATATTTATCAAAAAAATTTAAAGTAAATTTATAAAAGCTAGCAGAATGCACTAACCAAAATAGCTAAATTACGTTCAGGAATCTATGATATAATTAGGAAAATATCTAAGGTGACAGCACAACAGACTAAATGGTCTTATTCCAAAACAAAAAAAGGTTTATTACTGCTGTATTATACTGAATTTGCATATTATGATGGAAGCCTAGAAAAACTACAATCTATGCCAGAGAAAGTACAAGATACACAAACAAGAGACAAAAAGGTTCACCAGAAGCCATAACAAGGTTGAATCTTCCGCTTGCATAGTAGAACTTTACCAGCATGCTCAACCAAGCAACCAACAACCTACAAAAAAGTTGATCATTTCAGAGAGTACAATATAATAAGTTATTGTTTAAGAGGATAAAAAAAACATCTAAAAATATCAATTAGACGTCTAATTGGTAACTAGTTATCTTGGTTTTCTAGATGAGAACAAACAAAAGAAGAAAACTATCTTCAAATGAAGTCCAGTAGAAGGTAGTACGTTACATGATATCATTGAATAGTAAAGAGGCATCTATGGTTTAAATTGGTGGGGACCCTTAACAACATACGTACGATTTGGTGGGAACACGAATCGGCATTGAATCTAAAAGTAAGGATAACATCACGTACTAAATCAAAATTCAAATCCAATTTTTTTATGGAAAAATTCAAATCCAACTAATTAAGGCTAATTGGAAATTTCCATGTTAGTTTCATATAAATTTAATGTGATTTGATTCAGAGCGGATTTAGGAAATTTAAACACTCGTCGTGTTTGGAGCTGATTTTATTTTATTATAATAGCATTAGAACCATATTTGTTTAGGTTTATTTGGCATTTTTATTTTAGCACTGATTATTGTATTTTCAAATTTTATTATGGTATCTCTAAATATACAGGCAGTTCGCACGCGCAAGTAGCACGCGCGTCCCTCCTGCGTGAGCAGCGAGCGCAGCAACCAATTTGGGATGCACCTATCATTATGGCCATTAAAAATTGGGTAAATAGCATCTGGGTCCCTCTAGTTTACTCGTATGGGCAAATAGGTCCCTCGAACATTCAAATGTAGCAAACTGTCCTCCAGTTTGATGAAATATGCAAGTAGGTCCTTGAGCCGTAACAGACGTTAGAAATCACCATCCTCTCTCTCCTCCCTAACAGACCTTCAGGCTAGCATGCAATGTCGCTTCTTCCCACACCCATACATCCTATTTAGTGGTGTTCTCACGTGCCAAGACCTCTGTCCATCATCACATGCCATCTCTTCCAAGCACAAAAAGTTCTCTGCCTACATCCATCTTTAGCCCCACCATCCTGCGCCTATTTAGAAATGCAACACCACATCTCCGTCTTCACTATTTATAATTAGAGACCTAGGACTTGTTTGATTGGAGGATAAATTTGGGCAAGGAAAGAGAAAATATTTTATTTTATAGAGTTGATGGGAAAGAAATTTATTTTAATATTGGGAGATGTGTTGGATGTGAAATAAAGTTGATTTGGGTTTGTTTGGTTGGAGGATGAATTTGGGTAAGGAAAGAGAAAATATTTTATTTTATAGAGTTGATGGGAAAGAAATTTATTTTAATATTGGGAGGTGTGTAGGATGTTGAATAAAGTTGATTTTAAGGTTGGAATTTGTGTTGGATGTGAAATAAAGTTGATTTTTAAGATTGAAATTTGTGTTGGATGTAAAATAAAGTTGTTAAAATTTGTGATAAATTTAAAATATAAATAAAATATTAATGTGCCTTTTTTTGGATGGTTACCAAACAAAGCCTTAGGTTGGAATTTATGTTAGATGTAAAATAAAGTTGATTTTTAAAGTTAAAATTTATGTTAGATGTGAAATAAAATTATTGAAATTTATAATAAATTTAAAATATTATTATTATATTTTTTGGCCTATTTTTGGGACTTTGCCAAACATGCCCCTAGTGTGCACTAGCAGCATGACCCTTTGCCTACCCTTGCTCAACGCTTTATGCATCATCCACTCTGAGTCATGTTGCACCTCCTTCACGCAAGGAGCATGGATAACCATACCCAGCATGCATGGTCTCCCTACCATGAGCTCACCAGCCCTACTATATGCAAAACAACATCACTGAGCTAGCTCTATTTGGGTTCGTTCAAATAAGCAGATTAACTCACATCTAGATTCTTCATCCAGAGGCACAATTTTTTGTTGAAACCCAATTAATTACCAATCGTTCATTTTCTAAATAAATTATTTAGACAACTTGATTATCCATTTGGCTCTAAAACTAAGAGATTAAAACACGATTATTAAAAAAACCATTGTTGGAATAGTCTCTTGAAAAATCAAATGAATTCCTTGGTACACTGGCTGTGATCAGTTGAGTCTAAATCAACAAGCCCTAATCTAATTAATCAGCTTTAATTTTAAAATATCTTAATTTGCAAGATTTAAATTTTTTGATTTATCATATAATTAATTTTTGAATATATTTGTGCCTTAGTTGTAATAATTGACCAATTAAATTTGCTGATTGTTCATAAATCATCTCAATTTTGTCTCACCGCATCAATGAATTCTCCAAAGTAGCATAGATTTACAGGAAAATCAAAAGACAGATAATTTAAATAATGAGCACATTCATGGTGAAATTGCAGGGTCTCCTAAGCCTAGGTCAAACACTTTTCTTGAGATTCACGGATGGCCAATCATCTTTGTTTTCCAAATTTCTGTTCAGCTTAAAGGATCCATACTGTGATGGTACATATTAAACTTAGCTTTCAATTTATCCCCTTCACTAGAGAGTTGTTAAAGCTAAAAAACAAAAGAAAAATGTTAACACGTGGCTCCCAGGTGGCACTAACTTCTTATTTGAATATTATTATTCTCGCAGGTCCCAAGCCTCGGCCATGAAGGTGCGGTCAAACCTCGTCCACGACGACTCGGAATCATCCCCTAGCAACATCGATGAGCGTCGCATCACAGCCGTACACGTGGCTCCCAGGTGACACTAACTTCTTATTTGAATATTATTATTCTTGCAGGTCCCAAGCCTCGGCCACAAGGGTGCGGTCAAACCTCGTCCACGACTACTCGGAATCATCCCTTAGCAACATCGATGACGATGTTCCTCAGCTGCATCTGTCGCAGTCGGCGTGGCCTGACCGCGTCGTTTCCAATGCAGGACACTTTTCCCAGTCATGCAAATCAAGGACCCGCATGTTGCAGCCATCACGGATCCCCATAAGAAATGGCAAGATCGAGAAGTCAAGCTCTCGACCCACTAATTCCGACTCCTCCAATGGCCGACAGCAATGAAGCCATCAGTATGGGTTCAACATTTGTTTACTCCAATCCCTTCAGGAAAATCAGGACAAAGCTGCACTATCCGCTGCCTATAAACACCCTTGAAAAAGCATCAAGGGGGGGAGGTTGGAAGAGCAGAATTCTTCTTCTATCACCTTTGTACCAAGAGCTAGAGATAAAGAAAGCTCTCTCTCTCCTCTCTCTCTCACTCTTTGTACTGGTCTTTTCGACCACCCCCTCCATTTTTCTAGTGAAATCATCTCCTGCTGATCGCCCGGTGGATGTAGGGGATTTCTTCCCTGAACCACCTTAAATACTTGTGTGCTTTTCTGGATGCTTGTCACTGTGAGCCTTAATCACCAGGCTTAACTCACTGCGTGCCGCCGTCTCTCGGGACTCTCCATTTTTCTCTCTTCTGGGACACCCTCTATCCCATGTCAACAAAAAAAAAGAAAACGTAAATCAATTTGTCAAAATAAAAATTACACTTGAAGTGTTTAACATAAGGTTTCTCCAATCTAATAACCCACCCATTTACAATCTTGATCCACGATAACATAAAGAAACTACCTTAAAGGGGCTGCTTTGCTGATTTTGTTTTAAAATGCATTGAGTTTGGCAGAAATCTATAAACATTTTGAAGGTATGATTTGTTAAACAGGTTGCAGCAAAATATACAAACATGACTCAACCCATGAACCCGTAACAATTGTAGTTAGCAAGAGTATTATTCAAATAGGAATGGCTTTGAAATTGTAGCATCACAAGTCTTGTTAAAGCAGTAAAACGCATATAGAATGCAACAATCTCATGCACAGGTAATGCAGACTATACTGAAATGACGAGCATAACTTAAGTAATTTTGTTTTCTGTCTCAAATATTGAAACAATATGCAATATCTTCCTAACAAACTAGAAGAGAAGGAAATAGAGGGAGAAGGTGACCAAGATCAAGTCCTACCATCTTAGGGTTTTCATAGTGGATTCGTCCACAGGCAGTGCAGACTAGTCTCATCCTCTCATCTCCGTCTGGTATCACTTCCCTAGTTAGGCTTCCACAAGACCGGCAGAAACTATCAGCAGACTTCTTTGCCTGCAAAGATTTTCAAAATAACGATATAGAAAATCGAAGAATAACGATCAGATACTCAGAATAAATTATTCATAATCTCGAAAACAATTTCCTCGAAGCAAAACAATAAAATCCGCCGACAAACCATGATAAAAGCAGAAAAGGATCTAGATGCTTTTCTCGTTCAAGGATATTCAAATTTCTAATCAAGAAAATCCCATGTCGTTGCTAATTGAAACCAGTCTCCATTTCTTAAAAAGTGATTGAAAAAATGGCCAATGCTCAATGAAAACCTAGAAGAATGGGAAAGAAAAGAAGTACAAAGATCCTTACGTAGCTCGCCGCCGGTGACGAGACTCCCAGCGTAGCATCTGCATCACCAGCTCCGCTAGACTTAGAACCACTGGAAGATGAATGGAAGGCCCGAAAGAAAACCCCGCATCGAGAGCAAGAACAAGAAGAGAATTGCAGATCTTGGGGTGATGATGTGCTGCTGCTGAAAGGGAAAACAGGCGCGAGCCACGGAGAAGAGATTGAGAAGCAAGGTCTCCATCGCCAGAGCGGCGAGATGCCGCCAATCCCTAGGAGAAATTTGATCGAACGCTGCATCTTGTAATACGAATTTCTTTCCCTCCCTTTCGACGATTTCTTCGGGCAGACTGCTCGTGACTTCATACCCAGTGGAGAATGCCTTGCCATAAAATTTTTTTAATATATCGAAAAAAAAAACTTTTTTAAAGAATGCTAAATTTATATGATTTAAAATTAGGTTTTGATTTCAATTTGACTCATAAATTATAATTTTAAAAGTTTAAATAGTTATAATTTTAATAAAATATAGCTTAAATTTTTACTAAAAATCTAAATTTTAAAAAAAATTATTTTAATAAAGTAAGAGTTTCAGGTGAAATGAAAGCGATAAATATCTAATTGATTTTGACAAAAAATAAGTTGAAATTTAAAATCCTAAATTGACATTGTTAGAACAATTAAATACATAATAAAAATTAATTATATATTTTTTATAGAAAAATTAATATTCTATGAGATAATTAAAGAGATTTAGATATGAACCCTTAAAATTTCAGTTAAATATTCAAATAATATTTTGTGTGCCAACAATCTTTCTAAATATAAATTTTGACAGGAATTAGAATTACTTATTCAAAGTTGAAAGTGATAGATATATAATTATTAATATTTGAATTAAATTATTAATAAGGCCGACTTAATGGTAATGTATGAAAGCAAAAATTATTATCAAAAATTAATATTAAAAATATATGTGAAATATTTTATATTCTTATATTTAATAAAATCAAGAATTACAATGTTTTTAAAAAATAAATAAATTTGTAGACCTTGGAGACTCAACTACATATAATTCAAAATTGATAATTGGACACCAAAATGCAATTTCCCAAAAATATATTTATTTACATTATTGCCGTTGACTTCCAACGTACGTCTCCGCTTATCAACTCCGCCCCGGTCACAGTAGACTTGTTAACGTCAACGTCTCCTAACCGTTGACTTCGATTACCTTCTTCCCCTCCCTCCCCTTCCCATGATCGATTCCAACAGCAATGGGAAGACACGGCAGCAGCTCCCTCACCATCAGCCACTTCAGCCACCCACACGCCCTCCACCTCACCGCCTCCGTCGGACCTCCCTGCTTCGCCTGCTCCCTCCCAGCCTCCCAGCCGGTGGCAGCTTCTCCTTCTCCTGCCATCAATGCGTCTAGCTTCCTCCTCCACCTTTCCTATGCCACCCTCCCGCTGGTGGTCCTCCACCCATGCCACGCCGGCCACGGCCTCTCCCTCCTCCCTCGCCCGCCGTATTCCGACGGCTGCTTCACGTGCAACGCCTGCCGCCGCCCCGGCTCCGGTTTCGCTTACCATTGCTCGGCATGCGTCCTCGACCTGCACACGCTCTGCGCCGTGGCGCCGGAGGCAGTCACCAACCCGGCTCACCGGGCCCACCCACTCACACTAGCCTTCCGGCCGCCGTACGGCGATGGGGAGGGGTACACGTGCGACGTCTGCGGCCGCGGAGGAGGCGCGAGCGAGTGGCTCTACCGCCGCCACGTGCGAGTTCGACGTGCATCTCTCGTGCGGCGGATGTACGGCCACGAACGTGCCGGCTTACGGAGGAGGGGTTGGAGCGGCGGCGGCGGCGGATGCGGTGCCGCCGCAGGGAGTTACGTGGTGAATATCACAACTATATAGTATGAATTATATATAAATTATAATTTTTATATAATTTTGTGATTAATATATAATTTTAAAATTTTGAGTATCAAATATATAAAATAACTAAAATTTAAAAATATGCATATAAGTTTTCATTAAAATTTTGGAGTGTAGTATAAGTATAAAAGAGCATAATAGCAAAAAAAAAAAAGAATATAATGGTCCTGTAAAATATATAATATTTTAACGTGATAAAAATGATCTATTTTTAAATTTTTTGTGAGGGAAAGGCTATAAACCTTGATATAGAGACTAAGGCCCTGTTTGACGCGAGGACCAAATCAGGACTAAAATAGTACTAATTTAAAAAACAATAATAATAATAATAATAATAAATAAATTTTTTAAATTATTCTATACAAATTTTAATATAAAAAATAATATTTTACTTCACATACTCAACAATTTTTAATAAAAATATAAACTTTATTTCATATTTTAGATTAAAATACTTGATTCGAATATTTTAGTCTAGAATGTAAAATAAAATTGATATTTTTATTTTAAATTATTGAGTATGTAAAGTAAAAAAATATTTTATATATTAAAATTTGTGTAGAATAGTATAAAAAATTTATTTATTATTATTATTATTATTGTTTTTTAAACTATCACTAATTTGGTCCTATTTTAGTCTTGTTTTGATACAATTATCTTTTTTATATGATAAATTAAGTTTATAAATTCATTAGATTGTTTAGTGAATTAATCTATTTAATAATTTAATGAATGAAGTCCAAATTCATTATTAGTGTTGAGATTAAAAATCAATCAAGAGATCAGAAAAGAGATTTTAGCGTAGAAATTGACTAAGCGGAAAAACCACAGTGCCGTCCCGGTGGCTTTCAAAGATTTTCACCATGTAGTAATTACTTTTTACAGAAATAAAATTGTAGTAGGGGAGAAAAGGAGAGAATTCTCCTTCTTTCTTCTATTACAATGAGATTTTATACTTTAAACTGATCCTTGGAGATTTAATTCAAGGGAATGGTCTTTATTTTTGGCGTCAAGTCAATGATGACTACTAGATTGGCGTATCATGACTTCAATTGTATGAATCGTATTGATCAAACTGGAGGACCATGCTTCTTAAAAGCGAATGGAGTCTTATATTTTATGTTGTGTATGAGCAGTTCGCAGTGGGTTCTTCGGCACAGGTTCTTTGGCAACAACCTTTTGTCTAGGGGTGCCTTTTTGATCTTCGTTCGTCGTTGAGCTCCATTATTGACTCTGATGCCATGCAGGCTTTGATGTATACGCACCAGATGTGTCGGCGTGGATCCAGACATAACAATTAGTCTATTAAATTGTGTATTAAATATTTATTTTGGGTTACATTTTTTTTTGAGAGCTACATTATTTGTTTAAAGGTAAAATAGTAGTAGCAATATTTCTTTTAATTATTTCACTTATATTTAAAATAGTGCATGAAGATGAGAAATGGAGTACACGTGCAATATCAGAAAATTTGAAATTTTTATGTGCGAGACAAAAAATTAAGAAAGAGAATAAAGTATATTTTTTTGGGCCAAGAAAGGAAAAAATATATTTTCATCACAGTCCGTGAACTTTTTGAATCATTGCATTAATTTCGATCCTTTTCTTATTATTTTCATTTCACGAGGTTCCTGAGTTTTATTTATTCATTCATTTTTATTATTTTTTAAGAAATCCATTTATAAAGCATGACTGAATAATATTGCAAGTTTAAACAATAATTTTTTTACCCTCATAATCCTTAAATGACATATTTTTAATGAAATTTGTAATATAACTAAACTAAATTAAGAAAATATAAGATGTGTAGTATGATGACTAAATTTTTTATGTAATATTTTTTATAGTCTCAAAGTAAGTTCTTATATTTATCATAGTAAGAGTATTCATTTGCTATATAAAAAGAAAATTTACACTATTTTTTATTTAAATATTTTTAAAAATAATATATTAAAGTTTTGGTAATCTAACATCATAGTTTATCAAGATATATGTACTTAATATTGTTGATCATTCAGAGTGTAAAGTTAGTGGGGGCGTTCCTAAGTTAGAAATGAGTTTTCTCTTACGACATATTTCAAAATTACATAGTCCGAGCATCATAATTTGACTTATCAGTTAAATAAAAGCCTGAACTTCGTGCCCTCATAAGAAAATCTCAGAGTAAAATGCCTTACAATAGCTTAAAGATAACTGTAAGCTCGAAACTTGCTTAAAATTTGATTGAATTTGGGCTCAAGTCAAGCTCGAGCTAAGACTGGCTGGCCCAATATAAACTCGAATAGACTTAAAAATTAAATTATTTTTATAAATATATAAATATATATATATATATTAAAATATGTATATATATTTTAGATTTTTATATATTGTATATGTGTTTTTTGAAAAATATGTAAATGTTATCCATCTCCATATATATATGTATATAAATTAAAATTCACCTCTTAACAGA
>KZ451886.1:4444683-4588706 GCA_002786265.1 Apostasia shenzhenica | reverse complement strand
AGATTTCGAGTATTATTTGCATGATATAATTATATATATTATATATATATATATATATTTAAAAAAATATATAAATTAATATACAATCATTTATTTTTTTACAATAATATTATTCAAATATTTCAGCAAATAAAATAATAATTTATTCTAAATATAATATAACAATAATATATGATCAAACAACGAATTCGTATAATTTTTTTGATTAAATATAATATTTTAAATTTTGAGTATTAAATATGTAAATAATTAAATTTTAGTTACATATATATAATTATTTAAATTTTTAAAGTAAAAATATTGAAATTAATTTTTAAAAATTTAAAATTTAATCTCTTCATACTTGCTAGTTCCTGCAGTGCTCTGAAAATTTCAAATAAAATATTAATATTAATATTAAAAAAAAAAAAGTTCTATGATTGAGAAAATTCTATTTAGCATAAATTAATTCCTTCAGATCTTTTTATCAAGACTCGGATGCAATTTACCCTTTAAAGTTATATTTATATGTAAAATATGATTAATATTTCCGTCATTTTACTATCACTGATTATTATTATTTTTGGATAGACGTTGATTATTAATGTTAACGATACCAAACTTTATTGTTATACATCTGTCAAATAGGAGAAGTTATTGAGTTCGGACGGCATACCGTCCGGAACCAATCAGAGGGCGCCACGTGTGCCATACAGCTGGGTCCGGGCACACACGTGGCGCCCTCTTGATTGAGAGTCCGAAGGTGCGCGCTGCACACCAATAATTTTTCGTCAAATATAGATGTAGTGCATATGTGATTAAGAGTGGTTAGTACACTCAATCAATAATCTGTGAGGCGTTCCAATTAGAAGGCGCGCGGGCAAGCACGCCTGCAAGGTCTCACCATCGATAAGCTTTGCCCGACTTCCAGGAGAACGGAAAACCACACCAACGATAATGACCACTAGTTTCACGAGTGTCTTATTTGAATTCATAGGAACTCGTATCAAATATGGTGTGTCTCATTTATTTGTGATAAATAGAATTTATAAGAGACACTCCTTAAAAACAATTTATATACCTTATATCCTATATAAAAAATATGAATACCAAAAATGATTTCTCTTTGTTGGGGGGTGGTTGGGTTGTGGGTGTGTTTTTTTTTTTGTTGCCACATGTTGGTTGCGTGTGAGAAAGTAACATACTGCACCATACGATTTATGATTTTAATATTCATGGTATAAGTCATGTTGGCAATTGTCATATTACTACAAATGGCTTAAGATTTCATGGTATAATAATAAAAATATAAAATAATCCGTATTATTTGTTTTTGAAATATGTTTTAATTAAAGATCAAATAAATAAATAAACAAATGCATTACATATTCATATAAGTCATATGATTTTATTAGAATTAAGCCTTATTTTGGGACACATAAAATAATAAAAAATATTTTTTTATTTTCAATTCTAAACTTTAAATTCAACTAAAAATCTTACTTAACACCAATATAATACCTATGTAACACATGTACTATTACTATATGTGAATTATAATTAAATTCAAAATTTGGGACTACGTACTTATTAATGGTACGTAGCATTATTCTAATATTTTATATTTTATTTATGATTCTAATTTTTGCGTGTTACTTATTTAGAGTAGGAAATTGTCACTTTAATTAATTTCAAGTTTTTTTAGTCAATGTAACAAAAAATGTATATTAGATTGCTTATTTGATCATATCAACATCAATCTTCACAATTTATATGTATATATAAAATATAAATGAAATCAAATACAAAAATTTATGCAATTCACAGTATTTACTTTTAGAATTTTAAAGAAATGCTATGAATTAATACAGAGTTTGGAATTGTAGCTTCAGTTAACGTCAAATTTTCTTTTAGTTCATTAAGGCACAAAGTTGTAAAATACTTCTCTGAAATAATTTTTTTTTATGAAGAAATAATTTTTAAAATAACATAAAAAAAATTTAACCAAAAAGTCGAATATAAATATATGTTCATTACTTACTATATCTGAGTAATGTATATTTTAAATTTATTTAACTGTTTAATATTTTTTATTTATGAAAATAAAACAATTAAAAAGAGTTGATAATCTTATTTGGAACTATAATTCTAGCACCAAATTCTGCCAAAAATTACATTTATGTCAATATTATGAAAATCTCCCAGTGCACCACGCACTGAAGTAAAAAAATTTCACCTACAATCATTTTCTTTCTATAATTATGTAATATATATATATATATATATATTACATATATATATATATATATATATATTTAAAAATATTAAATTAATATACAATCATTTATTTTTTTACAATAATATTATTCAAATATTTCAGCAAATAAAATAATTAATTTATTCAAATAATATAACAATAATATATGATCAAACAACGAATTCGTATAATTTTTTTGATTAATATATATATTTAAATTTTGAGTATTAAATATGTAAATAATTAAATTTTAGTTACATATATATAATTATTTAAATTTTAAAGTAAAAATATGAAATTAATTTTTAAAAATTTAAAATTTAATCTCTCATACTTGCTAGTTCCTGCAGTGCTCTTGAAAATTTCAAATAAAATATTAATATTAATATTTAAAAAATAAAAAAGTTCATGATTGAGAAAATTCTATTTAGCATAATTAATTCCTTCAGTACTTTTTATCAAGACTCGGATGCAATTTACCCTTATAAAGTTATATTTATGTAAAATATGATTAATTATTTCCGTCATTTTACTATCACTGATTATTATTATTTTTTGGATAGACGTTTGATTATTAAGTTTAACGATACCAAACTTTATTGTTATTACATCTGTCAAATAGGAGAAGTTATTGAGTTCGGACGGCATACCGTCCGGAACCCAATCAGAGGGCGCCACGTGTGCCATATAGCTGGGTCCGGGCACACGTGGCGCCCTCTGATTGAGAGTCCGAAGGGTGCGCGCTGCACACCCAATAATTTTTCGTCAAATAGATAGTGAGTGCAAACTTGTATTAAGAGTGGTTAGTACACTCAATCATATATCTGTGAGGCGTTCAATTAGAAGGCGCGGTGCGCGGGCAAGCACGCCTGCAGTGCCACGCGCGTAAAGGAAGGAAAACACTGTTTCACGTCATTTTCTTTCTGCTTCGTATCAATTTTTTATTTTTTTGTAATATTTTTTATTTGACTTACATTTATATACAAAGTTAAAAATATGAATACAAAATGAAATAAAATAACACAAAATGACCTTTTTTTTATCGTTGCGTGCATGATATTGCATGCACGACTTGACTGCGCATGTGACGTCCTCTAATTTAGAGCCTCACAAATAATGAAATAGAAAGCTTTCCCGTGCTTTTTTTTTTTTTTTTTTTTTGGAAGTTTCCTCAGCTTCACTCCATTGAAAAATCCAAGTCTATATTTATTTTTTAACATAAAAAATAAAATGAAATCGTGCAGTTTTGGATGTTTCTTAATATAATAATCTCACTTTGATTGTGTAGATCAAGAAAATTTGACAGTTTATTATAAAAAAATAAACTTTTGTTGACGGTGACAATGAGGAATTTTAATCTTATATAAGAGATTATATATATCCCATATTTATCCGTAATATTTCGCTTCTACCTAACTTCGACGAAATGTTAATGCTTTCGTTAGAACGATTAATTTGTTCAAGTATATAACAAATATTTGATTGGAACGTATCGAAATTCCTCTCATTAGAGCAGATGCATTAGAATATAATAAGTTGATCTCGATAAAAAATAATATAATAGAAAAACTTGAGTTTAAAGGTCTTTTTAGGGATGCAAACATCACGTATAGCTCATTAGATTAAATGGGATATAATCATAATATATAAGATTTAATCATAGTTTTATAGTTTGCAGCGTGATAGACATTATTGATATTAGTGTAATGTTAGATATTAATTAGTCGGAGTTAGAAATATAGTAAAATTATATCATTAGTGATCTACCGTGTTTAATTTGTAACAAAACTTCTATTATAAAAAATCAAGATATATTAAATCAAACAAAATTATTGAGTAGTTCATGAGTAAATAAATTTACTTTATATAAAATCCTTCGCAAATGTTTATTAAAAATACATGCTGAATAATTGATGTAATATGTATATTCTTTTTTGTTAAACCTAAAAGCAAAGTTTGAAAACTCAATTTCAATTTCAGTTTCAATTACAAAAACAAAGTATTGGTTTCAATATTTTTAATAATATCGGTACTTTCAGTATTTTTCATAAATTATTTAAATTTATAAATTTAAATTAATTTTATTAATAATAATTATTTTTTGAAAAAAATGAGTTTCGACTGTTTCGGTCGAGTTTCAGCCGACCGAGTCTTGACCTTAATCAAAACTTGATAGTCTTTCGTAGTTTTGACCGAGTTTTAAAACGTTGCCTAAAAGCTATCTTAGTTCTCATTGACTCAAATTTCACATACTCTAATATTTAAAATTTTGAAGCATTTACATACATATCTTTTAATTCTTTTCTAACTACATATTAAATTCCTTACTTTTTTATTTTACAACTTAACCACTTATATCTTCCAAAAATAACATATTTAGGTTTTTTTTTAAGATTTTTGAATTTTTTTTTACTAATTATGATTATTTGGATGCTTATTATTAATGCATATATATACAATATATTATAAATATATTTATGAATACATGTATCTCACTAATTTTTATTTTAAAAAAAAATAAGAAATTTAATATATAATTAAAAAAAATTTAATAGATATACGTAAATCCCAAATCAACTTTAGTTTGGTTCCCACAGATCTTTGATTGTGATTCTTAGCACAAAATCTAGAAAATTCACAAAATGCATTTTTCATAGAAAACTACTAACATATAATAAGCGCATATTTACATTTTATAATATCTATTATATGATTTTACATAATTATTTAAAATTATTTTTTTAAAATATAAGTACAACTGCTAAAATCATATTGCAATTATATAATGTCATGCAGCAAAACTTATAAAATTTACTTATACTTTTAGGCCTTATTGAATTGAAAATTAATTTTAAATAAAAAAATATTTTATTTGATAGAATTAATGGGAAGAAAATTTATTTTAATAATAGAAGGTAAATAAAATGTGAAATAAAATTAATTTTAATATTAAAATTTATTTAAATGTAAAATAAATTTATTAAAATTACTATACATTTAAAATATTAAATAAAAATATTAATTTATCTTTTTTAAAAATTATCAAGCAAGACTTTATTGTACGCAAATATTTTTTTAGAATAATCACAAACAATAAATAAATATTTAAATTGTATAATTCCTACCGCATGATATTATATAATTGGAATATTTATTACTTTTATTAGTAACTCGTTTCTCTCGTTTTAAGTAATTTTATAATAAAAATGACTTCAATTTTTTGAATTTTTTCTTTCGAAACTTCGTCTGATAATCTTTATTTTTCAAATAATATAATATAAACAAATATTTGTCTCCTTACTTGACATCAGAAATATTTTATAATATTTTTTATTTATCTTTGATTCTATTGGATTCTATTGGATATTTTTACTTATAATATTATATATAATATTAGTTCGTCAACACCCTTTTTTTGTTGATAATCGTCAACAACCAAATTTTTAGTGGGGCAGCCACCCAGAAACTCCGATCTCTTTCGATCTGGACCGTCCGATCTTCATCCAACGGCCTTTATTTGTTTCTTTTCCGTCTCACGCAGGGAAACCGCTTTTGTCATTTTATACCGTAACAAAAATTATTTAACGTGATGCAAAAAGAAGATAAGAATATTAATTAACGTGTGGCTATCGTCGCC
Source organism: Apostasia shenzhenica (assembly GCA_002786265.1). NCBI lineage: Eukaryota > Viridiplantae > Streptophyta > Magnoliopsida > Asparagales > Orchidaceae > Apostasia > Apostasia shenzhenica. The sequence continues at coordinate 4,582,833 of KZ451886.1, read as the reverse complement.
CGTCGCCGTTTGTGGAGCTGGACGCGCCAGCTGGAAGTTGACCCAGTGGGCTTCCGTACGGGACCCTCGGGTAGCTGACGTGGCGGAAAGCTCGCGGTGGGTCGGTAAAGTGCGGTGCGCTTTTCGAGTCTCGCCAGCGGCTATTGGTCCGCCTCCTGCCCACTGATTTTAGCGGCTCCAGATATTTTCGGGGCATGTCTTTCCGGATATGCCCCTGCTTCACGGCCACAAACATTGGGGCGATGCTTTTTTTCCTTTGCACCCCTATAATATTTTAGAATTGCACTCTGTACCAATTACAAATTTATTTATTTTAACTCTGTGCCCATTTGTCTTTTTTGCCAATCCCATTGTAGCCCTTATTTTAACTTCAAATTGCAGTTGCACGCTTTTGCTACTAGTTTGCTGTTTAAATTAAAAATCCATATATTAAAAAAAAGGTACACTAGTGGCATGCTTCATTATTAAAAAAAATATAAAACACACAAATAAAATATATTTAAGTTTTTAAGAATTTCACATAGTGATAATATCATAAAAATTTATATTTTTTAATTTTTAATAATTGAGTCTCAAGCCAAATTTAATATATTAGTTAAATTTAATTATATTATTTTAAAAATATGATGTAAATTTTAGTGATTAATTTTTAAAAAATTCTATCATACAAATTTGAGATGTGAACTTGATAGTGAAATCATTCTTGCTTTCAACATTTGATCCATTTTAATTCAAAATTTACTTATAAATTTTTAATTTAATTTTTGAATGAATGAAAAGTGAACATTATAAATGTAAATCTTATGTTTTATAGCAAGTGAAATTCTCTAAGCCGGCCATAAGTGCTATTTAATTCTTATTTCTATTTGCTATATATGCTCGTGAGAATTTGCGGAGAATAATAGGTGCACCAAATAATCATGTTCTCACTGTAAGCGTTCATCTAATCTTTATGCTCAATTTTTACTTAATTATGTTATATATAATATTTTTTTATTTTTAAAATTTATTTTTTTAAAGGAATAAAAGCATCCTGAAGTCACTAACTTATAGATCTTATTTCGAGTATGTACTTTAAGTGTTTTAATATATATTAATATAATATGATATTTATATATGATTCTTATAATTTTTTTATTAATGATTCTTACAAATTTTAGTGTGAAAAGATAGGATATTTCTTATATTAAAGATAATTATTAAATAGAAGCTTCAAAAATGCTTGACATATATATATATATATATATATATATATATTTAAAGTTAACCAGAATGCAAAATTTAGGCTAAGCATGGAGTAGAAAATGACAATAAATAATTAAACAATCAGGTAATTACATTTTCATCCAAATTTTGCAACGTCGCCGAGGAAGCCGATCCCATTCGAAATTACTATTTTATCCTCATCCATTTACTAGAGAGCAGGAATTAAAGTCGGAGGATGAACCGATCAGCAGTCGCCACGTGTTCTCCAGCAGCAATCCTCAGCCACAAGATTTGATCCCACCTTCCGCTTCTCGAAATTTCCTTAGTCGATGCTGACGTGGCATCTCCTCCCTCTCCTCTTTCTTATTCCTCCCCTTCCCTGCCCTCCCCTCCTCTCCCCCTTCCCTCTCTCTCTCTAATCCCTTCCTGGAAGGCTTTGGCGCCGATCGGTGAAAAGCTCACTGCTGAGATCTCCCTGACGCCAGCGTCATTTTCCCGGCGAGCTTTGTTGCCGGATCGAAGGTTCGTCCGGCAGCTGCGAAGCTTTGAGCCAATGAAATCGCGATTAAAGCCTGTTCGATCAGATTCAAGCTCTGGAGGGCCGAAGTGATCGACCGTGGTCGTAGTTCAACGGCTACTGACTTTGGTGTTCAGGTATTTACTGAATGAAACTCGATCTGAAAGGAATTAGGTTTTCTGACTTCGAGTGGAAAAAGAGGAATGCGGCCTTAAGTTCTCTCGGTTTCACCAATAGGAATCTGGATCGAGTTTGATCGGATTGAACTTGATGTTATTGATCAAATCCTGCTTCCGTAGCATCACTGCTAAAATCAGATTTGTCGTACTCATAGATTTTTATCTTGGAATTATGACTGATGTCGCCCTTAAGCAGTTAGCCGATGATATTGTAGGAATTGATGTACAATGGTTGATCATACATTTTATAGTATTGTTTTCTGTGATCAGGAACAAAGAGGAAGCTCAGATATGAATCCAATGCATGTTTTTTTTTCGAAAGAGACAAGCTTATTTGGTGATGATGCAGCATCGACACCTAAGGTAGCAGATGATTTTCTAATTTACTTAGAGAATCACTGTAGATGCTGTGGATCAACATTTTTTATGCAACTTATCCATAACTTTAATACTGCTCGATCTGGCCGGTCTGATTGTGAACCCGCATATTCTGGCACCAAAATTGGATTGCATACAAAAATAGATCAAACTATTATGAATTAATCTATTTCTAAAATATTATTTAGTGATTACAATGAATCAGTAAAATTTTGAGTATTTGTTGTTATTTTTGATAGAGACTATCTTTTTGAATTTTTTTAAGAGGGAGTTTGATTCGATATTATCTTAGTGTTATGTTATTTAGATATCATGAATCTAGATGTCATGTTTTGAGTGATAATTTTATAATTTTTTTAAGAAGTTATCTAAAGATTTCATCAAACTAGATAATTATTTTCTCTAGACAATAAAATATAGCATCAAGATAACATTTTTTTAATGAAATAAGCCTGTTTAAATTTTTTTCCCATTTTTTCCCATACAACATATATACATACATACATACATATATATATATATATATATATATATATCTTAAACATGTAAGAATGGATAATTTTGTGTTTAAGTTTAGTGATCAGCTCTAAAGACTGTCTATTATTCTTTGAAAACTTGATAGGTGAGGAAACCTTATACCATAACCAAGCAGAGGGAAAGGTGGACAGAAGACGAGCACAATAAATTTCTTGAAGCTCTTCAGCTGTATGGCCGGGCATGGCGGCGCATAGAAGGTATATTCGGTGATATCTTCTTATTTCAGGTTGTGTTATTCCTTCCAAAGTGTCGTTTCCTTGCAAACTTTTCCAGATTGACATGAAGAACTTAATTGCAGAGCACATTGGAACAAAAACTAGTGTACAGATTCGAAGTCATGCACAGAAGTTTTTCTCTAAGGTCCACAGCTTTCCATTCAGTACCCTTTTCTGAAAAATCGATGTGCTAAATGCTAGAGAAACTACTCATGTAAATGAGAAACAGATGTTTTTTTCTCTCTAATCATGTAGGTAGAACGAGATGTTAGCATGAAGCAGATTGAGATTCCTCCTCCTAGGCCAAAAAGAAAACCAACTCATCCGTATCCTCGCAAGCAAGCTTATCCTCCCAGCAAAGTTCTGCCAGTTTTCGGTGAATTAGAGAGGTCTTTATCATCAGTAGTCACTGCATCTGAACAAGAGAACAGATCACCAACATCAGTTTTATCTGCGGTCGGATCGGATGCCTTACTTTACGATAGAACAAATAGATGCACTTCTGATGTAGGATCGAGCGAGCAAGAGAGTGGAATTCAATCTCCAACAAATTTTGAAGGCAGCCAACTGTTATTCCCCGGCTTAACATATTCAAAGCAAACAACTGAAGATAGTGCTGAAATGGTAAATAAACTTCTTCACTTTTATGTTGGGTTACTGAATGTCAATTATTTCAGCCAGTGTGAAGGAATGTTGTGTTCACAATTTATTGCTGCATTATAGTGGCATCTATCTACTTAAATAGTCTTTTGAATTAATTAAAGGAGTCATATCCTAGGAGGTAGATTATAGTCCTGTTCCAGCCATTAATCTTATCTGACAATTTATGTTAATGGCTGCATTCAGGAGGTCGATTTGAGTCCCGTCGAACAACCCAATTTGAAAAAGCATTCTTTTGAAGAAGCCTCGGAGCCAACTCTAAAGCTTTTCGGTACGACGATAGTGGTGAATGACTCGAGCAAACCGTCTTCTACATCCTCTAGTTCTGGTAATGTGGCTCTTTGGTCTTCAGATTTGGAAGTAAAAAACCCAACTGAAGTGAGTAAAGAAGGAATGGGCGTGTGCTTCCCCATGGGCACCTGGCCTGGAGGGCTTCTTCCAATGGTGTACTGCTTGCCTTCGTTTCAAGAAGATGCTGAAAACCCAGCAGGTGAAGCGAGAATTGTTCCTCCACCTTGGTGGGCTTTGTATGGTAATCTGCCATTGCCTTTCTCTCAGCAACAGCAAAACTTTAGTTCAGAGGATTTGAATGAATCCAATGCACTTCAGAATGAGAGCTGTGGTACTGGTTCTAACACTGCCTCTGAAGGAGGAAGTGTGTATGATTGTAAGAAAGTGGACAAAAACTCTACTTTGGGTTCAAGGGGGTTTGTGCCTTATAAAAGGTGTGAAGTAGAAGGGAGTAGAGATAGCATTAAGGGATAGAGATAGTTGGGAGCAGATAAAACTGTTTATCTGTGCTCCTATTTTTTGAATTTTTGGGCTCATGGGCTGCAAGCTGTTACAATTGCTTTTAATTAATTTTTTTGCTCTTGAATGAGTTATTTGACCACAATTTCTTTGTTTTCTTGAGGGATTTTTAATTTTTTTTTTCTTAATGGTGATCTAATTATGTAATTATTTAATCACACACAGCCAGTATCATTCACCACTGTATTAATCGTTGATATATATATTAATCGTTGATATTGCTTTTATACCGTCAAATTCTTTGTATTACACTTAAGTAAAAAGAAAACTAAATCATAAAATACGAAATATTTGGAATGAATGTACTATATGATAACATTAAAGAATTATTTTAAAACTGATATTAATAGTAAAAATCTTAGTTTAGACAAAAAAATTATATGCAATTATTAAAATTTAATTATTTTATATATTTAATTAGTCATAATTTATACTATAAAATTATGATATATATATATATATATAAATAAAAATTATAATTTTTATATATTTTTTATAATTAATATATAATATTAAAAAATTAAGCATTAGAAATATAAAATAATTAAACTTTAGAAAATTGTCTCGAAGTTATAAGTTTGCTCCATATTTGCATTGGATAGAGCGGCAAGTATGGGTTCACAAGATTTGGATCCTAACCCAACAAAGCGGAGTTAATTACTAAATAAGATTATATAATATACTTCTACGTAAAAAAAATTGAATAAATTACACCTAAATCCCTAAATTTAACGCGCACAGATTTACATTTTTTAAATTATAACATCAAGATTCTAAATCACGCATTGATATATTTGAACCAAATATTAACCACACATTGATTATCTTACTACTTGTGTCCATTTGTAATACATGTAGCCTTAAATTTTAAGAAAATAAAATAAAATTTGCTAAAATTTATGAAATAATGTAAGGCAAAATTGACATCAGGCTATAATAACACAGTAAAATGATACCAAAAAATAGTCTGCGTTGCTTCAGCTGACCACCTTCCCACCAAGTAATAGCAGCTAAATACTATAAAAAAAAAATAAAAGTGATAGCAGCTAATTAAAGTATGTGTTTATGTTACACAAACTATATACAATTCAAGTAGTTCAAACCATTACTTTACATCATGAAAAAATCCTAAAAAATTTGACCAAGCTCAAAGAACATGTCTAGCCCCAGTTACACTAAATCTGAAAAATCTGAAAATGAATCAGTTATCTAATATTACCGAACAAATAAAGAATTCATAACACAGACGAGAGATTTGTAGGTATCTGTCGTGCAGCAAGAGCTAGATCTGAAGGTCATCCAGGGAGAGTTCTTGAGCAGAGAGCATCTTCACTTTCTGCAGTTATTATGCATAGAGAAATGAAGGGAAAAAAACAGGTTATAATCTGTACTTCATAGGATGCTTCAAACTAGTTCATAAATTTAAAAATTTTTCATATAAGTCTCTGAAGTTGATAGAGCACTTCAAACTGGTCTCTCGCCCGTCTTCTCAAGGATGCAAAATTTGAAAACTAAATTTGAAATGCCGTATCAACCTCAGTGACATGCAAAAGATTTTTAAATTTATGGACTAGTTTGAAATACCCTATTAATCTTAGGGACTTGCATAAAAGATTTTAAAATTCATAAACCAATTTGAAGAATCACGTCAATCTTAGGGATCCAGGAGTAATTTACTCTTTTCTTTTTCAATTGTTCTTGTCTTGATCTGTGAAGTGGAGTAGAGTGATCATACATAAATTGCCTTTTGTTTATTGTAGGATATTGCATCAGTAAAAGATTAAAAGGAAATTCTGGCGATAAACAGGCATATTCTTGAGTTGTCAACTCATTATTAAGCCAACTTTTAACTAACTGGCAAGTGATAAAACATAATCTACACTAAAATCAACGAAATTGCAACTTGGGGGACTTGCAGAAAATATTCTATGAAACCTGTAGGCATGTTTTTTTTTTTAATTATTTTATAACATACACCTCATACCTATAAATATGATTTTCAACGTTAGCCGTGTTTTGTCCATATCAATACATATTTTATTTCAGAAATATGAATTATAAGATTTTGTGACCAACACTGCAGTATTCGTGAATACAATATGCTTGTGAAGTACAATTTACACTCGAGCAAAGAAAAAACATGTAAAGGTAGAATATTTCTCCAAAATATTCAGAGGGATCATAATAGACAGGATTCCCTAAACTCACCGTTATAAACTGTGCAGGATCATCAAGACTGGTTGAACCAAGAATGATTTCTCTTTTGAACTTTGCCGTGAGTTTATGCGCTACACGAAGCTATTCAAAGCCAATTAAAGTATGAGGTTAAACAATTATGTAGTAAAAAAAAATGCATTGGAGTGTACACTATCATTAAGTAATTACCGGAAAATAAAAAATTATTACCTCAGATCGAGTAGCTCCACCGATTATGAAAACAAAAACCCGCTGGCCCAACTTTTTAAAATCACTAGATGCATGTTTCAGTACAGAATCACTGCAAAAGCTAACAACAATTAGCCGGTGAATAAATTTGAGACAACTGAATTAGAAGAAGAGAGATTCTAGCAGTAGCATCATTTGTTGGATTACCTGGAATAACCATCATCAGAACTGCGAGGCCTAGCCCATGTAGCAGGTCGTCTGGATCTCATAGAATGAGCAGGTTGACCATGATTATTTTGAGCAGATTGGCCAGGGGAAGTTTCATGGAATGAAGGGCTTGGATCATTCATACAATGATATTCATCTTTTGGTAGGTCGCCTTTGCATATCTTCTCAATCAGTTCCTGCCATAATAAAAGAAAAATGAAACGTAGCTTGAACATCACGTGTCACCGAGAAGCCAAAAGGAGACAACATCAAAGAAAAACATAAAGGTCGGTTATTCTTCAGACCCACCTACCAAATAAGAATCAACAAGGGCAGTAAAATTAAAATAAAAAAATAATTCGAAACTCAGTACAAACAAGATTCAAACAATGCTATACAACCATTTTATTGGCTTATTTAACATATAAAGAAACAAATCTACATTAAAAGACGTCTTGGAATTTCTTTTCAAGGCTGATAAAGCATACATAAGAATATTAAATCCAGTGCATACCTCAATCACTGGGTAAAATCTTGAGAGCTGCCACGTCTCTTCTTCATCATTTCGTTCTTTCCTAGCTGCATTCTTCTTCTGTTAGCCAGCAGTGTTTGAAAAACAAATTAGCAGAAAATAATTTGTTAGAGAAGTAAAAACAAAATGAATATTTGAAGAAATAAATCCTCACCTTGTGAACCTCAAATTTAAGTGAGAATCCACCTGAGGTCTTTTTGGCGTCTGGTAATGTCAAGTATCTCATGTTATTCACAGCATTCATGTCATCAGGAGATAATCTCGCCAGCTAAAAAGTTTAATAAGAAAGGAATAAAACTAAAAATTATTAGAATACACACTCAAAAAATGAAAATTACAATTCTTACTAACAAACGGACCTTATTAGCATAGTTAAAACAGAATGCAAACAAACTAAGCCATAGTAAGGCAAATTTTGTAATAGGAACTTCCACTTGAAAAGAAAAATTAACCATACGAAGGCTGTGCAAGCTAGTTACACAGATGAGTGGAAAGAGTTAACAATATGCTTTATTAGCATTCTAGACAAAAATATATAAAGCCATGTTGACGCTAATGCTATGAAATTCACCCTACCTGCATCAACTTTTCTCCTTTATCACCTTCGAATTTCTCTGGAAATATGGCCGCATAGATCATCAATAATCGGAGATTATTTTCGGGACTAACTTCCTGTACCACAAATTGACTTAAATGTCATGTTAGATAAAGGTTTTGCAACATACTTCACCATCCTAAAAAATATCTGTGCTAACCTGATTTGTTCTTAAAAAATTGATCAAATCTTTACTTCCTGCATCTCCAAAGACAAGATCCTGTTCCAGTTGCCCAAGGTCGCGAAGCCCAGATTCTTTAATCAATTTGTTAATCTTTCCGGCTATCTGCATAGAAAATTCATACACAAGGGAAAAATCCAACAATTTTTAAGCATTTAATCACCATTATCAGAACATAAAGTTCAGATGGTCAAATATATGCAATAAAGATAATATACCTAATAACAAACCAGATTTCATTACAATTTCCTTGAAACAAGTGTTCATATATATATATATATATATCTGTGTTAATCAACATTGTTAGATTTAGGTTCTATATTCATTACTAAAAAGATAAAAAGATCTTGCGTGTGACAAATCAGTGATAGGCACATAAAAAGTTGGATAGAAATAAAGTTTGGGGACCATATCTAAGGAAACGGTGGCCATTTTTCAACCATATACATGGCAGCAACGATCAAATCCCCATGTGTATTTGGATAGCCAGGTTAAATTTTAACCATGATTATACTAACATTGGATGAGATATTTTTGTATTGAGATTTATAAAAGATTTGAAATAAAGTTAATCTTATTTTGGGATATACTTAAGATGTGAAAGAAAGTTAGTTTAGTGTTAGAATTTGTACAACAGTTGTAATTTTGTTAGTTTAATGTTGAAATTTGAGTATTGATGGAGACACAGATCAACATTGAATCCAACGGCCAGGATGACATCATGTGCTGCATCAAAATTCAAATTTAAATTGATTAAGGCTAATTGGAGATTTCTATATTAGTTTTATTTAAATTTGATTTAATTTGATTTGATCCAGAGCAGATTTGGAAGATTTGAAGACTTGCTATAATTGAAGCTAATTTTATTTTATCATAATAGAATTAGTTCTATATTTATTTAAAATTTTTTGGTACTTTATTTTCTTTATTTAGTATTGTATTTTTAAATTTCTTTACGAGATCTCTCTATATAAAGAGGTCACCTAGAATTGTATTAGTCAGTTGCTATTGTTGAATGAAATTATGTTTGAATTTTCTCAGAAACTAGATTCGAGTTAAAAGATCGATATTCCAGTGAAGGAAATGGCGAGGGTAGCTTTAGGTGAGAATCCTTTAATTCCTAATTATTCGAGTAAAAAACATGTCCACATCCTCAAATCTATTTCCTTCTATCCCTTTGTAAATGTGACATCAGTGCCAGTCTCGACTTCCCTGCACTTCACACTTGATCGTTGAGTGCACAATCACCGTCATTTGCCTCGACAACGCCACTGTTGTCCACCTCAACATTGCCACTGCCGCCCACCTCAACATTGCCACTGCCGCCCGCCCCGCCTTTGCCATTACTCGACCAGGCGCCACGCACCAGTGTATTAGCAATATCAGTGCAGTGAACTCGCAGTCCCAACGCAGCGCACCAAATGCCGCATCTGCACGCCGCCACGATCCCCGTGTCCGAGCGCCGCCACGCGACCAGTGCTCGACTCGCATGCCCGCGTCTCCCATCCTGTGCATCCACCAGGCAGTCTCGACTCGCGCCACTGTATCCGTGTAGCGCTTCCGCTGAGACCATTTCGCCATTTGCCTATTTTTGGCTCATATAGGTACAATCGTTATTCAGCTCAACTATCCACTGATTATTCAATTCAATCAAATAATTTTTGCTCGATTATCCAATTTAGCTTTAATTATGTGACTATAAGCTTTAATTGAGAGAACTACTGTTAGAGTTTTAATCGAGAAATATCTGACCTAAATTTCTGAACTTCAAATCTGATTTGTTGAAATTAAATTAGCACCCTAATTTAATTTGATAAATTCTTATTTATCAAATGACTGATCATCTGTTTAATTTTAATTTTAAAATATTTTAATTTATGGGATTTAAAATCTGATTTATCATAAAATCATATTTCAAAAGTATTTTGTACTTAATTATAATAATTTATCAATTAATTTTGTTGATTATAAATATTAAATAGCATTTGCATTTTCTATCAAACATCAAGTATGAAATAACTTGTGAGATTAATTTAACATGGGCAGGCCAACAGGATCGATTTCATGAGTATTGAAATGAAAGGGAACTGATGATGATGACAAGAAGTCACGAGGAGACAATTAAGAGAAGTGAGAATATTAACATAATCCTAATTGTTTGAGACCAATGATGTTACGCCGAACAACGAATATTCTACATGCCATATTAAATCCTGCCTACAATTTTGGAAAAATAAAAGCTATCTTTAATAGATATGCAAGCACATAGAAACACATGCATGCATGCAGATCTATTCCATGATAGGCAAACAAAGTAAATGTCAAATACCTAGGTACCTTATAATGCAACACATGCTGTTTATACATCCAAGAACCCACTTGTATCCAAGCGGATGAAGTCATGTAGTATACAGATATATGCTAGCTTGTAGGATGCATGCATTCTAGAACATATAACACAAGAAACTCCAAGGAAAATACTGTTTGAAACTAAGTAAAAGAGATGACCATATATATATATATATATGTATGTGCGCACGCGCGCTTGTATGTATCTATATATGTATGAACGTCAATACAATGAAGCAAGCATTTCAAGTATTATATCAAATTTGGGATTCCAAATCTCATACTCTCAACTACTTTACACATAGACCTCTTTTCAAGCCCGCCTGATGGCACCACGAATTTCACCCTTTTTTCTAACATTAACTATTGCACCTCATTTTTATGACTCATATGAAAGAACAACATTTATCCAATTGGAATGTTATTGAATTTTAGTATCAATGCATATTTTTCTCAAATGAACTCTTACTTTTAGCTTAATCATAAAAGAAATCTACTCAACATATACTTAAATTATATATATATATATATACCTCATTTTTATGACTCATATGAAAGAACAACATTTATCCAATTGGAATGTTATTGAATTTTAGTATCAATGCATATTTTTCACAAATGAACTCTTACTTTTAGCTTAATCATAAAAGAAATCTACTCAACATATACTTAAATTATATATATATATACATATATTGAAATAATAGATTATAAATTTTTCACTATACTGATTTTTGAAAATATTTTGATTTTTTCTGGAAAGTCCTTATCCTATTTTATCTCTAGTAAAATAAAATCCAGAATTTTTCACTATACTGATTTTTGAACTCTAATTCAAAATCAAATAATTTGACAATCACAAATCATGAACAAAATCCTAAGCCCTTCTACCCTTGACATGCTAGCCAAAAGAAGTCCCTTTATACATTATATATACATAATACACACACACAATGTAAGTTTGGCAGGGCAGGTCACTAGAGTCTGAGCCCTAGAGATGGTTTCTCCTTTCAAATATATGACTAAATATTGCAGAATGAAAGCATACCTCAACATGAAGAGAAAGCTTGTCAATTTGTTCACTATATTGTGGTAATGCTTGCACCATTTTTTGCAATTCTCTAGTTGACAGTTCACCACCATCTCTGGTTAAAAGAAGAAAAAACATTAGAAACTGAGAATGGGGAGAATGTTAATTTTAAGATCTGAATAAAGGCTATGAAGAAAATTTAAGAATTTAAAGAGAATGTGTAGAACATTAGAAACTGAGAATGGGGAGAATGTTGCTTGCATGAATGAACTAAAGTGTCACTAGATCATGTTACTAGGATAAAGACAGTGTGATGGCTAAGCTAAAATTGTTAACAAAAGAGCCTCACAAATATATTGGCTCGTGTGAGCATCTCAGTGATGAATTAGCAGCATATAAGCATGACGTTTATTCTACCCATGATAATTGTGTGAAGCAATCAAAGAAAACAATATCTAAAAAAAAACATTTGAATCCCATAAGCATGAGCATGTTTCAAGAAACAGAACCATGAGGCATGCACAAGCACAATGAAACATTAGATGTTTTTATTCCAAAAAATTAGAGTATGTAGCACAAATTTGTCATATTAGATAATCTTTTGAAAATAACAAATCCAATTATAAATGGATCCCAATTCCCAAAGCGTACATCCCCATTATGTCATGTTGCACATACTAATCTAATTGGACCCAAAATAGTTTGGGTACCAAAAAATTACTTTTTTTAGGTATGCCTTCAAACAGGACCCGTGAAGACATGTGGTACTTAAATAGTGGTTGCTCAAGGCACATCACTGAAGAAACGCATGTTCTTATCAATATAATCAAGCAAAGAGGGGCATGTTACTTTGGAATCTAAGAAGAAAGTCCTTGGAATTGGCAAATTTTGTAAATTCCCCTCTTATATAAATAAAGTCCTTGTAGACGGTTTGGAGCATAATTTATTTAGCATTAATTTTGTGTCAAGAGTCACAAGGTTACATTTGAATCTAAATCCTGTATAATTGAAAAGGATAATCAAGTTGTTTTAAAAGGTACTGGACATAACAATACCTATCTTGTTGATTTGTTTGGAATGCATGAAGATGTTTTGAAATGTTTCACAATACTCACTCATGACATATGGCATTGGAATCGTAGACTCACATAAGCATGAGCATTTTAAGGAAAGCATTAGATTAGACTAGGTCAGAGGACTCCCAAGTTAGGATATGACAAGAATCAGTTATGCAATGCTTGCCCAAAAGGGAAATAAACTAGGAGCACATTTAGGCTAAGACCATAGCGCGCAACTCTAGATCACGTGAACTCCTTCACTTACACTTGTTTGGGCTGATTAAAAATTATGCCTTTTCTTTTCTCCAATGAAAAAAAAACATAATTTCTCTTCATCTAGAACACCACAATATAATGGGATAGTAGAAAGGAAAATAAGACCTCGATTGATATAGGTAAGAGTATGATAAATGAGTGCAACCAACCCAATTTAGTTTTGGGCTAAAGTGGTTAACACCACTTGTTATGTGATGAATAGGATCAACATTAAGCTCATATTAGGAAAACACCCTTATACGCTTTGGAGTGATTGGAAGCCAAATATATCATACTTTCATATTTTTGATAGTAAGTATTTTATTTTGAATAATGACAATAATATAAATAAATGGGGTGGTAACTCCATCAGGGCCCCTAAGATCAATCCCTAATTCCACACAGGCTCATAAAACATAAAATATTTCATTTAGGTTCTCTCTAGTGAATGTAATGTTCATATGGGTCTTTCGTCGTCTTAAAAAGTTTCCACTTGGTCCAAATTTGATGGATTTTCTCAAATTTTTAGTTAATAAATTTTATGTCATTTTTTTAAAAATAAAATCAATATTTAAAAATAAAAATTACTCTTTTGCCCTTATTTTATCCTCTTTTATTCTAACATTACTGGTTTACGTTTAGCTGATCGTCGCTGTCGCAATCAGGGCGTCACCATAACGCTACACCTAGGTCGTCCTATAGCCATATCACCCAAGTCGTTGTCGCCATTGTACCCGATTAGCCTGGACACAATAGTAACAAACTAGCCAACAGTGGCGACTAGGTGGAGACAGTTATGAAGGATTGGCAACAGTAGCAACTAGGCCTATACATGGGTTGAATTTTGATTTAATTCAATCTGAAATTCGACTCAAAAATATAATTAATTGAATATATTTTACTTACCGTTTATCGGATCAAAAATCCCAACTCCGATTCGTTAATTTATTTCTGGGTCAGATCCAAGTCGTTTTTGGCTTTGATTATTTCCTTACTTGTAATTAGTGATGAGGGATTTTAGTTGGTTTGATAATAGTTTATCATTTTGATTTGTACGGGCTTTTCGCCTAAGATCATATGAGTGACTTAATGGATAGTTGATTAGTTTGCCGTGTGGCCGAGAACATAGATATCATAAGGCATCGAACTACATTAAATTCTTGTGTGCTTTGTGTATGTGATATTATTTACATTCGTGCACATTTTATCATTGCTTCTGGATTCATATCATTTATACTATTGCTAACTTGCTTGTGAGGTATTTTAATTGTAATTAAATTTTAATTAGGGTCTGTTCATCTCTCCTCTGAACACAAACTTAGATCCTACGTAAACAAATGTTTGATATTCTCCACAAATAATAACACACATCATTGGGAATCAAAAATTACAAAAACAAAAATATATAAGCAAAAGGTAAGCACCTACTTTCAAATCACAGCCTCATTAATCTCAAAACAATTACTAATACTTTTTCTTAATATAAAGTCGAATATTAAATTTTTTATGAATGAAGTTAATACCTCGAGCTATGATGAATTTGCGCAGCTTTATTTTTTGATATGAAGTTGGTCATCTTCTCATGTAGTCTTTCACTAGCCTAAAACACAGTTATTATAAAGACAACTAAAATTAACTGCAATAACAAGAAACACCAACTATCAATCTCACATCTGCAATATGTGCATGTCTAAGCTCAAGCCAAATAGGATCATGGTCCTCCAAAAGGACATCTTTCTTTTCAGATCCAGAGCCTGTTTTGCTTGGCACCTACACATGCAACGTGACAACCATATTAATAAGCAGTTGAAACAAGGGGGTTGGGGGCAGGAGAAAACTGAAATAAGCAGCTGTCACTACCTCGTGTACATACTTGTTTCCATCCATATTTAGTAAATCATGGCACATAGCATCATATGTCCACTCATGAATGATTGGAGCAATCTAAGAATTGTTCATGAACTTAAACAGAATAGGTGAAGCAGCTCATGTTGAGATCATTAATCGTTTAAAAAAAATTCAAAGAACCTTTCAAATATACCTGGTCTACTGAGCGGTCAACAATAAGCAATTCACAGGTCTCTGTTTGTGGAAAGTCAGGAATTGAACCCCTATACCTGGCAAGACAATGCCAAACAACAGCAGCAAGCTTTGTCGGGATTAAATCACGAACACTTGTCATGGTAGAAGCATCAATACATGACTTGGCAGCACGGTAGCGTACGTAAGGAAATTCCTGAAGTGAAGGATACACAGATTTGAATATAGTGTAAATTATTTCACACATCAGAATTTTTATTTGAATTGGTAAAATAAAACAAGGATAAACATGGCTCGTATTGGAGTCTGTAATACAACTGAAACAAGAAAAGTGTTCTAATTCACCATAGAGGAAGCACAAAAGGTATTACAGTAACCAAGAATAAACAGTAAGAATCAGGTTTAATCTATCAACTGCAGAGATATCAAAAGAATAATTCAATAAACTGGTGGAAAAAATCTGGTAGCCAAATTACTTAATTTTCCATAATGCAATATCTCTATATACAAAAAGTCTGAATCTCCATGCTAAAAACTGTCTTATCTGATGCTAAAAAAACATGTTGGCTCTTAGCAAAAATTACAATTTGGTTTCTCAATTTTTGATAGTTTAAATCTTAGATCCTAACTCCTTACAAAAATTATAATTTGTAAACTTAATTCGCATAATATTAATTTTAGGTCCTAATTCCTAACAACAAATTTTAATTACAATTTAGTGCCTCGCTGTCCATTAGACTTAGTGTTCGGTCCCAAAAAATTATAATTTGTGCTCCCCTCCGTGCTAAAAGTTGTCTTATATAATGCTAAAAAGGCTTCCCTAAGAAAAAATTACAATTTGATCTCTCTATTAATCTTAGATCCTAATTCCTTACAAAATTACTATTTGGCTACTGTAATTCGCATAGTATTAATTTTAGGTCCTAATTTCTTACAACAAAAAATTTAATTACACTTTAGCACCCCAACTTCTATTAGACTTGGTGTTAGGTCCTAATAACTTATAACTTGCTCCTCGATTTATCTTAGTCTTGGAAATAGTTTCTAAAAAATTAGAATTTGGTCTCCTATTTCTTTTAGTCTTGATCTTTGATCTTAATTTTTTAAAATAATACTTATAATTTTTTCTCTCAATTCCTTTTAGTCTTGGTATAAAAGCCAAATTATTTACAAAAAAATTATAATTTTGTCCCCCAATTTATCTTGGTATTTATTTTAGGTCCAAAAAATTATAATTCGGTACGTTGACTTCTCTGTCTTTGTTTTAAGTCTCGAATCTTTACAATAAAATTATAATTTGGTCCCAATCTTCTTTTAATCATAGAATTATTTCTATATATAAAAACTATGAATCTTCTCGCTAAACCATTGTCTTATTTGATGTCAAAAAACTGATTTTAAGAGAAAAATTATCATTTGATTCTTCCTTTTTCTTGTAGTCCTAATCTTAGGTTGTAACTCCATATAAAAATTATTATTTGGTCAATTTATTTATCAAACTAAATCTTAGTCTCAAATTCCAAACAACAAATTTTAATTTGGTAAATATTGGTCATAAGTCCTAAAAAATTACAATTTAGCCAGTCAACTTTTCTTAGACTTGGTGTTATATCTTAAAAACTTATATTTTGCTCCTTGATTTGTTTGTCATGGACTTAAGTTCTAAAAACTTATAACTTAGGCCCAAATTATTTACAACAAAAATTATAATTTAATTTTTCAATTTACCTTAGTATTTATCTTAGGTCCTAAAAAATTAAAATCTAGTACCTCGACTCCTCAGTCTTGGTTTTAAGTATTAAATCCTAATAAAAATAATTATAATTCATCCCCCGCTAATTTCTTTTAGTCATAGTGTTTAATCTTAAGAAATTATAATTAGGCACCCTAATTTTTCTTAGTCTTAATCTTAGCTCCTAAATTCTACCAACAATAATTATAATTTGATTTCTTGATTTCCCTTAGCCTTGATCACTTGATTTCTCTCAAAGCCTTATTTCCTAGTTCTGTACAATAAAATTCTAATTTGGTTAATCTTGATCCTATGCCTTAATAAATTATAATTTTGCCCTAACTTCTCTTAGGTTTCATTTTAGGTCCTAACAAATTATAATTTACTTCCTCAATTTATCTTAGTCTTGCAGTCAGATTTTATGAATTATAATTTAATTCTTTGAGTTCTCTTAAGTATTGAACATAGGTCCTAATTCTTTAAAACATAAATTATAATTTGGTCCATCAATTCTCTTAGTCTTGGCCTTAAGTACTAATCACTAGCAGTCCAAAGTACACTTTGATCCTCTGATTTATCTTATACTTTGTCTCCAATCCTAAGAAATTATAGTTTAGTATCCCAACTTTTCTTATCTTAGTCTTAGGTGTCCTAAATCATAAAAATAATAATTATAATTTAGTTTCCTAATTTTTTAGTGTTAATCTTAGGTCCCAAAAAATTATAATTCGGTAACCCAATTTTTTTCTTTATTTTGGTCTTAGATCCTAAATACTTACAACAATAATTATATCTTGACTCCCTAATTTTTCATAGTCTTGATCTTAAGTCCAGGTTCCTTAAACTTTGTCTCCTAATAAAAAATATAATTTAGTCTCCTAGTTTCTCTTAGTCTTAGTCCTAGGTCATAATTGCTTACAACAATAATTAAAAGTTTGTTACTAATTTCTCTTAGTATTTGTCTTAGGTTCTACGAAATTATAATTTAGTTCCAACTTCTCTTGTTCTTGACTTAAGGTCCTAAGAAACTATGGTTCCTTAACTTCTCTTAATTTTGGCCTTAGTTACTAAAAATTTATAATTTACTCTCCCAATTGCTCTTAGTCTTGTTCTTAGGTCCTAATTTTTTATCTGTTAATAAAGAATTTATAAATGTTAACAGACAATATAATAATAAATTGTATTATAATAATACTTACTGATATACTTTTAAGTAAAAGCATGTGCAACATACATAGCACGATTTGGTTTAATATTGCATGTGCGTAGCACCTGCTATACGGCTAGTATCTACAATTCGCTGAATAGTTCAATAACTAAAACATAAATAGCTTCTCAAAATGTCTAACTGGAAATTGCCGTTTCATACCCGTAAAGAAGAAAATACAGTAGCAATACGTGCTGCCATTAAATGTATGCAGGCATTGTGAGCCAAAGAGATTTCTGCATTATCACCAAACAACTCCTCCAAAGCCCTTTCATGGTCAGTAATGAAACCCTGCTTAACACGGATCAACAAGCAAGGTATATATAGTTTTAAAATATTAGGATTCCAGGAGCCTGAAATACAGATGAACAAAATGATTTCTCCGTCTAGAACAAGTGCAAAAAAATATTTTCTATGAATCAACTATTGAAGGAAGCTAAAAAAATAAAGCATTTTAAACTGAAAGGGCAGCTATAATGTCATCACTAGTACCTGACTGTCAATGGAGAAGTATTCCAGGTTCATCTGCAGGAGTTTACACAACAAAGACTTCTAAGTAAAGAAACTAAGCATTTCCATAAACAATATGTTAGAAGTACCAAAATAAAAGAAATAAAACAAGAAAAATATGACCTCACTCAATGCACCTATGCGGGGTAGTACACTTCCATCACTCTTGATGTGATTGACCAACTCCCTTGATATAGGTGAACTGAAGAAGACAAATGCTCTGGCACAGGAAAAATAGTTCAAACTTCAAGAAAATCAAGCTTGGCTAGCTATCAAGATAATTTCATCAGGCACCCACTTGACATACATACTTTTTATACAAAGGTGATCTTCCCGACATGTCTGACAAGAACATGACTACACTGCATCAAAAAATTGTACCTTCAGGACCATTATAGACATACAATTGCATTCAAAAGAAAGACAAGCCTTACATAAATACCTCACAAGGTCACAAGCAAAACATCATTAACTGTGAAAGTTTAAAATACAGAAAACTATGAATTTGGGGGAAAGCAACAACTACGAATTTAGCTTCACAATATTCTAACAAATAATCTGATATCTGCTGGAGAATGTCAGCCATCATGATCAGCTAACTTTATGAACGATTCCGTAAAAATAACAAGCAGCAAATTACATAGAAAAATAACATAAATGAAACTTTTATAGTAATTTTTTGCTATTAGGGGAGAAATAAAAGAATATCAATGACCAATTAAAATCTAGGACAATAAACATTTCGTAAAAAAATCTTCCATAAAATTCAGGGCAATAAAAAACTGCAGATATAAAATCACCTATCTAGAGGACCTGTGGCACTAGACAGAAGCGATTATACAGGAATTCAGGAATATTCTCTAGAAGACATTAAAAGTAACAGTGAAGTGCTGAATTAAGACGCAATAATGATTCATGCAACCTGCATCTGCATCAATCCTCACCACTGAAAACGCTTACCAGAGTTTAGTGGCTGTGAAAATAATGATTTTTTTTAATGAAAGAAAATAATGATTTTGGGCAAGAAAGAAAATGAGGATTCCCGATGTTATTGGCACAAAACAAGGATATTACGGACAAGCAAAGATTTTATAAGGATTTTAGTCATAAGCCCAAAGCAAAGCAACTGGTGGCCGATGCTTATCGAGGCTAACCATGATGGCAGGCAAAAAAGATATTGTAATTACATTTTGACGCAGAAGGATAAAGTTACATTGATCTAGTTTTGGAAAGTTAAATGTAGTGCTACAAGTGACTAGAATAGCTAGCTAATTGTCACAGCAGGGACTCAGACAATTGATACATTAACAACCTCATCAAGCCAATGATAAAACTGCAGATCACATACATTTTTGGTACGTAGAAAGTGGAAATAATATACAATTTTGAAAGAAAATCAATCCAATGAGACAAAATACAGGGGAAAATTTGAGTTAAGAAAATGAGAAGTTATGATAGATGAGAGTACTTAAGAGCTACAATTGAGAGATACAGAAAAATAAAGGACATAAAAGACAGTCATTTCCAATGATCTTCAATTAACTAAAATAGATGCTCACAGTATAAAGTTGCTTATATCTATAATAATCTTAACAAGCTAAAAGAAGAACATGAAAAGATATATTGGAGTTTTTGTAAACTCTTTATTTGGGGGTTTTAAAAACAACCTAGACAACAATGCCCAATCACCTAAAATTTTCTGATATTGGCACGTTTTATGTGCTGGATCATGAACTTTATGGTAGCATCACACACACAGCAGACCAAAGCTTGAAAAAAACATGAAAAAAAAAAAACAATGTAAATTCAGTGAGCATAGTTAAGATCAATCCCTATCAAGTTGACAAACATAAAGAGCAAATCAAACATGAACATTGATACAAAATTTTACTTTTCTTTGGTGGGTTGAATAAAGTAAATGGCATCCATTGATGGCATTGGTTGCCTTCGTTTGTAAATGTCTTCCACCACTGACAAAATAAATGGAAAAAAAAAAGTTAGATAAGCAGAATTATTTGGCATAACATCTACGTCAACAAGAAAAAATTCATTCCCATTACCAATTGGAAGGTTTGATAACAACATATAGCTCTACAAACATGACAGCATGATTCTTCATTTTATAGAAATTACTCATATGAGGTAATGCTACTATTTAGTTTTCTCATGTATATCAGTGAAGCTTCCAAACACATGTTAATGGTTATTTCAATTTATGGCAGTCCAATTAAGGCATGACATTTTAGAGTAAAGCTTGTCCAATTAAATGAGATCCTAAATTATCAAAACAGGAAACAAAAAATAATTTGAATTAGTACTTACAGGATTGTTTCAATTTATGGCAGTTCTATTTAGGCATAGCATTATAATGTAAAGCTTGCCCAATTAAATGAAATCATAAATTATCAAACAGGAAATGAAAAATAATGTATCTAGTAAAACCTACAGGAAACTCCTTCCTCTGTGATATCAGCCATCTTGCAAGCAGACGACATGACTTTAACCGTAACCTTATCCATGATAAGTACCTATAACAGCAGTAATTAAGTATTTCAAAAATTAACATGAACTCTACAAATCAAAGAAAAAGAAATTCTCTGAAAGTTCTGTACATTTTAATTACAAAATATTTGGGATGCTAACGGTGCACATAGACTGCCAACTAAACTAACTAGGCAGCATATGAATCATGGATATAAAATAAACGTGAAGTAGTTTAAACTCAGCAAGTTTCCATATCATTTGGAATAAGTACATATACGAGTTTCAGGATCAAAGCATCTATACATAATAATACAAACGTTTGGTACATTTAACATAATTCAAGATACAGAATGTACATTTTCAACATAACTGAAGTTGAGTGGGAACACCTTTCAAAAAAACATTTGAGTGGGAAGCACTTCTAAAATAATAAGTGAAAGAAGAATAGCTTCGAGACTAAAAGTGTGATTTATAACAACAAAAAGCCATCTTTAGGATGGATCTTAACATTGGTTAATAAAAAAATCAGCAAAAAAAAAAAAAACCTGCAGAACGCACAAATAAGAAAAATGAGATTGATATTTTGTAAGAGCAGTGGAAGTGTAGGAAGAACACAAATTGATACTAGATTATAGAAAATACATTTAGATGGTTTGGACATGTACAAGGGAGAGGAGAAGGAAAGGTGATTCCAACTACATCTCATAAGGTAAACATATGACCAAACATCCTCTTCTAACAGAACCTTTCTTTTAATAACAGATCTATGGTAAATACAGGGGACAATTGCTGCAGTAAACAGCTCAATTTTCTCAACCCAAGAAAGAAGACCAGTTCAAATAATATTGCATGCTCACTATAACTCAGCAACCATCTATGGGTGAGATCTCTAAAAGATAGAAATGATGTATGTGCAGATAAATTTGTAGATAATACTTCTGGAATGTTATAGTAGGCAAACAGGTGCTTAAAATATCCATACAAGCACACAGAGAAAATTTCCAAAGTTGCCAATGGAACTGCAAAATATATTCCTAATACATGTGGTGAGAGGCACCATTTGCACAACCTTTAGCACCAAAACCAAAGAAATCTACATGTTGCTACCATGGCAGAACAAGCAAAGTACACAAAATAAGCATCTTTTAATGACTTAATTGATCTCTAGAGTCGAAGGATTTGTTTCTTGATAAAACTATAGTGCAATCTATGATACCCAATTGACATATAGTGAACATAAAATCTTAAAAGTTTACCATGGGCCGCACAAAGTCAATAAGTTTCACAAAAATTCATTCTTTTACGCTTAAAGGATCATATGATGGTATTTCTATAAGAAATTTCAACTTTCAAGGAGAAGATTAATTTCTAATTTGGCATTTTTCATCCTAGTCTAGCAAAAGATTATTATAAGGAATTATAATAATAAGAGGATGTAAACACTAATTTTAGCAAAAAAAGACATTAACAAAGAACAAGGCATAATTACTACCTTCCATCTAGTTTTTGAATCCTTTGCTCGAGTTGACCGAAGCATTTCATACAAAAGCCCTACACCAGTTCAAATAACAAATATATGAGAAAGCTAAGCATAAAAGAAACAATGATACTATATAATATGATATAAAAGTTAGGGCGGGAATCTATGCACCAACGGTGTGATTTGTAAATATAATAAATTGTTTACACGTGGATTTGACATTGCATCACAACCATACCTGTGGCACTCATAGTTAAACGTTGCATCCGATGTTTCCATTACTTTTCAAAGCTCGTTGGCCAAATGTCATACTCAATATTTATATAATCCTTCAAAGTGAGCCGTTTAACATCGTGAATGATGTTTGATGATTGACATTATTGCTACGGCAATGATGTTATCCTTCACAGCAAGGGGTTAAAAGAATAACTATGTTATTTCGGATTTAGTTATAACTAACTGACACCTCAATATGCTATCCTAAGTCCCTGTTGGTGAGAACATTTTCATCACTCATCCTAGACACCCAATCAACTATCAAGATGGCCTACTTGTTACCAGCTAGCAACTGCTAGCTTACTAATTCCTAATGACAGAACCTCCAAGAGAGCCACATGTCCATTTCTTGATATTGTGACAATGGTGCCAATGCCTATGAATCAAGATCTGTTATGACTGGCTATCTCCAACAGAGGATAATGCCAGCGCCTATAACCTCCCTTCAAATCACAAGAATGAACAAAGATAAATCAGCTTGACCAACTTTTCCTTAGCAATTCTAGGGCCTACTTCTATAATTTTTCCTTGTCTTTTCTATCTTATAATCGCCTAAGGGTGAAAACCCCTTGTCTATGATAGCGGAATCTTTTCTTTGGCTCGACAATGGACGTAAGGGAACAACCCTAAACCACCTTCTATCTTGTCTCACTCTTTGGATGTTTTCTGGTCCTTTTTGTTACTAACCACTCTTGCAAGAAAACTTTGTGCATCACCTATTCTCAGAACTCATATTTCATCCGTCAAGATAAGTACATAAAAATAGACATTTTAAATTTGTTGGCAGACTAACAAGCAAGCCTAATTCCATTAAATTGGGAGGGTATTACCAAAATTTGCAAATTCCTGCTTTTTGTATTTTGAACAAGAATCTATCTATGAGCACTAACTATCATCCAATGACTAGTCACAAAAGTTCAATGATCCATTTTAACCGTTTAATGAAACAAGTAATAAAGGGCTCATGGTTATTACCTAGTCCGCAAGAGGAGGTTGGTGCTCAGTATCTCTCACTACAAAAAGTTATGCTTTTGCTAACTGAAAGAACTAGTCTGGTGCTTCTAATATTGTGATAAGGTGAATATCAGCATTAAACAAAAAAAAGGCAAGGAAGGCATCTACTTTGTCATTTACATGTCTTTTATTTCGAAATGCTGAGTGCTTTCCTACAAGCTGTAAAACCCTTGCTTAAGGAGCTAAATCCTAAGTTTGACATTATTTACATGAGAACTGTTTATAAACAGTCCACTAATGCTTGACAAAGCTTGGTGATTTTCTCCAACTTCTTTCAGGTCTCCATTTTCCTAATGCCACAGATGGAGTTAAAACCACACACCTTCCAATTCTAATTGGTAAGGGCAATACCATCTGAGTGTTTGCTCTTTGTGCTGCTCGCATTAGAATACTTTGAGGAGTATCAGTAATAGATTGTTACCATAAAACCAATCACCAAATCCAAATCTTCAGTTTACCACCTGGAAAGGATTAAAAAAGTGCAATTATACTTTAACTTCCAAAGATGCGCCTAGGGTGTGCTCAAAATTTAACAGATGTTCTCCTTACAATCTCCCTGACCACCCTCTTGTTTCCTCAACGCTCGCAATGGTTAAGTCAACCGCCTTCTGAACAACTTTCTCAAAGAACAGGAACTGACAAGAAAAACCATAGATGAAAGTGCCAGGGCTTACGATCCCGAGTGACCTGCCGGAAGTTCTTGTACTCTCCGCCCGCGGACGACGAGTCCGAATCAGACATCGACATGATCGTAGATCCCGTCAGCCCTCCCTGGAACCAAACAGCGAAGATCGCCAAACTCCACCTCCCCCGATTTCAGATTTAAGACCTCTCCTCCTCCTAGGTCTGCGAGTGCTGCAGATCGCGATGAATGATTGACAGAGGAGGAGGGGCGAGTGAACGAATACCTGACCTTCCCCCCACCAGCGCACGACGGCTAAGAGGACCGGCGATCCGGCGATTCTCCGGCGAGAGTTGACCAAGGGAAGGAATTTGCGAGACCGCTTGCCTGCGATTGACCAGGAGGAGCCAAATGGCCATGGGTTTGAGGGGGGTGTAGCCATGTAGATCGAGGAAATGGGTCGGGTTTGGGTCCGGCAGGGTCCATGTTTGACTAACCGGCTGGGAGAGGGTGAGACCAAGTCGCAAAATCGTGGAGGTGCTTGAATCTTCGTTAGGTATGTGCTTCTAGAGGACCTAAGTAAATTTTTATTTTATTTTTTATTTTTTATTGAAGGTTAACTTCTGACACCATACAAAAAAAAAATCTTTTTGACTGCTTAGGCCTCCTAGGATTGAAATATGTTTTAAAAATATTTTATTTTTTTAATTAAAAAATTAGTTTTATATTATAATGTGGAGTAAAAATTATTTTTATTTAAGAATTGTTTTTTTCTATAGAAATATTTGAGGAATGTGTTGAATATAAAATTAAATTAATTTTTTATTAAACTAAGGGTAGGATGTAAAATAAAATTATTACTTAAAAATTAAAATTTGTATAGAAATGTGAAATAAAATTAATTTTTAATATTTGAATTTATATAATGATAAATAAATATAAAGTATTGATAACATATTTTTGAAGAAGTTTGGAGATTTTTGGACACCAACCAAATGATGGCTTAAAGGTTAGCTATAGGTTGACGTCAATTTTTTGCAATAATTAGCAATTGGAGTGGAAGGAAGAAAAACAATAATGAGAAAATTCACAATATTATGTACAAACCTATAACAATAATAACAACAATAATTAAGCTTTTATTTCACTAATGAGGTCAAATATGTGAATCATTTATTTTCACTGTATTCCATTAAATAATAACTCAGCTTTTAGCTTTAAGTATAAAAAATTACTTCTTATAATTTGTTATTATATATTTTTTTATCTTCTCATTTCTCTTTTTATATAGTTAAGATTTAGTGACCTAACTTTTCCCACTGGAAGTATTACCAATTTATAATTTATATGTTCAAACTATTTAAATCAATTATCTCTGAGCTTATTCTTAATTAAGGTTATTTCAATTTTTTCATAAATATACTCCTTTCACATCTTAATATATATATAGATATATATATATTATAGTATAATATTCACTCATTTATTTTAGCGTCTTTATATCTGTGATACTTATTTTATTTATATATTTTTATTTTAGCGTATGTTGTAATTACTACTATTTTATAAAATTAATATTTAAGCCTAAGTAGAATTTGCACTATGACACTAATAAATGAAAAACTCAATTGAAAAAAACAATGACATCAAGCTATAAGTAACTTGAAAAGGTTGTGAAGGAAATCCTAACTTGATTCAATATTATTTTAATATTATAATATTTACATATTATCTTTTTAGTGATAAGTTTATAATTTTTAAAAAGATTATTTATATATGTCATTAAATCAAATAATTATTTTCTCTAAATAATATGACATAATACTGAAATAATATTGAATTAAATACCCCTTAAATGTAAATATAAGAAAACATGTATGCTAAAGGTTTTGAATTAATAAAAGATCAAGAGTTGATTGAATTCGGATCAACTTTTATTCAAATTGAGCTTGAATGAATAACCAACAAGTCAAATATAGCTCGGATTAAAATTAGATTGGACTTCCCACATTAAAATTTCTGCTTGCATGATCACAATTACTCACCACAGAATCTGTCATGAAATCATTTTCTTCCATTTCGCCAGTTCCCACTATATGGGTGACTACTATTCCACCCCGTGGCTTCCCTAACAGCCGATAAACCTTCGTTCTACTCTACATCCAATATAACATAATAGTTCAAGAAGACGAGCGCATTGCCTCTTCCCAATAAATTCCAAAATAGTTATTAGCTCCACCAACAATCTCCTATCAATGTCATTATTACACTCAGGTTCTGTTTGACGCGAAGATCAAAATCAGGGCCAAATAATATTAATTTAAAATAATAATAATAATAATAATAATAATAATAATAATAAATAGTTTTTTAAATTATTCTATACAAATTTTAATATAAAAATATTATTTTACTTTATATAATTAATAATTTTTAATAAAAATATCAACTTTATTTTACATCTTAAATCAAAATACTTGATTTAAATATTTTGGTCTACAATGTAAAATAGAATTAATATTTTTATTAAATATTATTGAATACTTAAAGTAAAATAATAATTTTTTATATTAAAAATTTTATAAAATGATTTTAAAAAATTATTTATTATTATTATTTTTTAAATTAATATTATTTTAGTCTTGAATTTAATTCTCGTATCAAACATGACCTCAATTATAAATAGAAAATTTCTACTCCTAGAGAGGCGAGGTTGTAAATGACTTTAGTCAGGACTCTCCTATCCAACTTCTAAGGTTCTGTTTGGTAATGAACTAAAAACATGATTAAAATTAATCATAACTAAAATCTTAAATTTATTTTAAAAAAACTTAAAAAATTATTTTATATCTCATCTCACACAAATTTCAACATTAAACAATCACTTTATTTCACATCCAACACAATCCTCAATAAATCAATCAACTTTATTTCATATCCTACACAATTTTTAATATAACCAATTTACTTTATTTCACATCATACACATTTTTAAAAAATAATTAAAAATTTCAACCATTTTTTTTTCTTATTACCAAACATAACCTAAGAGATCACCTTAATACCCTTTTATTTTACTTTAAAAAGATTTTCCTTTGTAATCATCCCTAATGAACTCTCTTTATTCTCTCTTTAGTGTTATGTTATGTAATCTAGATGTCATGACATTTAGATGTATCTTTTAACTAATAATTTTATAATCTAATAGAAGATTGTTTGTAGATGTCATTAAACCAAACAATTACTTTCTTTAGATAACATAACATAACGTCAAAATAACACTAAGGGAGCGTTTGGTTCAGTGTTATCTCAATGTCAATATTATTTAGATGTCATGTTATCTAAATGTCATTGTTATTCATCAATGGACATTTGTTTGGTTCAATGTTATGATATTAGAAAATATCAATATCATCCAAATTATTTTTGTTTAGTTGGAAATTATTGACATTATAATAACAAATTAATGGTGTTATCTTGAGATGTCGCACGATTTGAGGTGACATCTAGATGTCAACGTATAATGATATTTTTGTAATTAATTATAACGTTATTTAAAGATGTTATTAAACCAAATAATTATTTTCTAAAGATAACATAACATAGAGATAACACTGAACCAAACACCCCCTAAACCAAACGCCCCCTTAGTGGATTCATTTACTAAAACTCCACTGTGGACAATTCTTTGAATCATACAAACTATTTGTGTTCTCGTTTCACCATTTTTCTTACACGGTTCATGCAACCGAACTGAATCTCCCTAGCTAACGCATGATCTAACCCAAAAGATAATTTCGAACAAGAATTTTCTATCAACAGTCTATTAGAACAAAAAAAAAAGGGGAATAAAACAGCCACAAGCAAAACCTCCTCAAGAGACATGAGCATGGGTTACAAGATCAGCATATTGCCCACATAATTCAGAAGCATAATTTACATAAACTGAGATTACAATCACAGGCACAATTCAGAGGCACCTGCAGTGACCAGGCTGATAATTTACATAGATTTTATTTACTTACAGATACAAATTCATCAACACAAGATTTACATGTAACAGGAAATGAAGGAAAAAGCATTTAGTTTAGGTTAAAAATACTTATAAGACTAATCATTCCAAAAGAATATGCTCTTACAAACGTGTAACCAAAAAAAAAAAAAAAAACTGTTGCTGTAAAGATCGTTATTTCCCAGCTTCATTATTTTAGAGTTAGCATCATGAATGGATGTAAAGCAAGCCATGCTCTCACTCCAGAGCCCAGACCTGAAAGTTCAGACAATGTTATTAGTTTTCAGTGGAAGTTTAAGGTTCTGTTTCGCAAAAAAGATCAATTTGTAGGCTTATCTTGAAATGTTTGTATGATAGAAAATAAAATTAATTATATTAAAAATTATGTAAAATATAAAATAAAATTGATTGATGTATTAAATAAATTTATATGTAAATTTGGAAACAAACAGGTAATTAAACTGGGGAAAGAAATACAACCTGGATTTTTCCATCGGAAGAAGCTGAAAATAACATTTCACCTTCGGAATCTGATGCTAGAGATGAAACCTTTGCATTTCCTGCACTTCCTACCTTGATTGATCCAACTCTGGCTAATCTATCCTTGATCCAGATTTCAATGATACCACTTTTAGTGCCCGTGAAAACAAAATCATCACTTACGGTTATGCAGTAGATGTCCAAAGCCGTCACGAACGACCCCGTTGCGATTTTTGTTGACAAAGAAAATGCCTGTAATGCGAGGTTCCAGTCGTAAGAATGACTGTTAAAGATTTACGAATCCTATTTAGTTTCTGAGAGAAGTTATGAATGACAAATTAATATACTAACATGTAATGAAGGACATTTAACCAATTTTTTTCCAATAAATAAAGTGTCCTGCAGACATTTATTTTCTTTGATGGAAGGAGGTACGATTACATGCTGATTTCCTGCATTCTGAGTTCAACTTGAGATCAAAATTTTCAGGTTTAGGATGGCACTAAAATCAGCTCAAAATGGAAATCATCTCAATTCAGAGATGACTTGATTTCTGAATCCAAGATGGGGAAAAAGGAAAACACATGTATGGAAGTGTAGGGGATGGCAGCAGGGCTTGGGTTATCTCAAAATAACTCCAACCAAGTAGTACTAGGCAAAGACGTTTTACGAATAATACCATAGATAAAAGAACACTTATACGTTTTCTACAATAATTCCCGGCAGAAAATCAATTTCAATCAACCTTCTAAGGATTTGGTCCAACCATACGGTCTAACTTCGATTTTCGCCTCGAGTTTTAAGCGAACTTCGAGCAAGCTTCCATTACTCCTATCAGCATTAGATGGAGGAACATACATTGCAGGCAGATGTCCCTAAGCTACCTTTCATACAAACCACATCTAATGGGATCATTTCTGAACCTATGAATCATGTAGAAAAAATACTAACTAAAATGACAAAAAATATGCAGTGCTATCTATTTTATTGCCACAGTATATCTCTTTGGGTACTTGAATGAACAAGTTGAAGCCTTTGGGCTGCTTTGGATGGAAAAAGAGCAAAGAGCAAATTTTTTCGCTTATCAAACACACCTTTCCAGCAATTCCATCAACAGACGACCAGCCAGCAAAGAGAATATCATCTTGAATACAGAGAGCATGAATGTTCTGTTTTCCCAATAGCTTCCTTGTGCCAGAATACAATGTATTTGATGTGTATTTCTGCAGATCTACTTCCTGTAAAGATTCTTTCACAAGTCACTTCAGCTAGAATATTGAGATATGGATACTAACTACATTTGGCAAGCCATTTGTTTCTGATTTTTTATCAGGTTCACCCAATAACTAGAGGATGATGACTGCATGATTTAACCATAGCCAAATTAAAATGAAACAAAATTTTTCCCCCATATAATCTCCTTGACTAATGTTAAGCTGGGATAAATGTGAAGGCTAGACCCAACCTGAACTAGGCCAACTAATTTCATCTTCAGGTCAGGTTCAGGATGCAGGATCATGTCGTTTAGTCGGTTTTGAGTCAAATCAAAAACTAGATTGTCACCCTACAACTTAAAAGAACAGAAGTCATAACCATAACCACTTATTATTGTCATTATTTTCGGGGTGCCATCAAATCAAAGCTTAATGACATAGCGTTGCATTTGAATTTCATCATATCCTTGTTTACAAAACAATTTACAATGGAAGTGCATAGAGATCACCAATGATATTTTAGGTTAGGTTTGGGGTCACCTGAACCTGGTACGGTCAGGCTTGGCTTGGTGAATCAAATCTGTTTAGGTTTCAGACCAGGTGCAGCTTCACCCATATCAGCTTGGGATCAATTTCAAATCAAACCTGAACCCAACACACGAACTTGAATGACAACCCCCCTGCTTAACTCGAAACCAAACAACTACGGTTAACACATCAAAGCAAGTCGTCAAACCCTTTTCTTTTTGTTCGCCTAAAAAAGTGTATTGAAATGCTACGTAAAAGGGAAAACGCAGAGAAAGTATCTCATGCTATCTGAAACTGAATGCATAAATATCAATTAAAAGTGAACGTGTCGACATTCTCGTTTCAACACCTGAATACTGTAACCAGTGCAGCCACAATATAGATTTGCATCAGTCATAGCCAGGCATTTCACATTTTTGTTGAAATTAACTTGCTTTGGGACCCCACTCCAAGTAGAAACCTGGTAAAAAAACAACAGTCAGCTTGGAGATTTCATTATCATCGTGGCCCTTTTGATGTGAGTCAACACAGACCTTAGCTCCTGTTCCTTGGGATGAGAAACAAACGATGTCAGCATTAGCAGTTAAGCAATACACTGGCTCTTTCATGTCATACACCTGAAGACTATGAATTTCTGGTTCGGTTGTCCAGGCCTATAGTATTCAAGAAAAAAAGGAGAGAAAGTAGTTAAATATTTTTATGAGGCAGTTGTAAACAATTCTCATATAAATTTTAGGCAAAGATGAGAACCGTTAAGTGATGATGCTTATATTCTTAATTTAACCATATGATTCTATTTTTAATTTCACCCACATGATTTGCTCCTGATTATTTTCCCTGATTTGTTCTTCCTCCAGCTGAGAGAGTTATCATCCTTCCTCTTTAGTTTAATCGATTTTGGTAGTCTTTTACTATATCAATTATAAATTACCATGTATATGCAAAATGTATTCCTTATAAGTGTAATGACTCGAAATTGGACTCGTAGAGTAACACATGATTTGCTCAATTAGGATGAATTACACCTAGGTTTTTTGAGGATTTAATTTAGGTCTTAATAAAACTAGATGGAATGCCCATAAATTGGAGGACTTAGCTATAATTTTTCCATTCATTTGTGAGAAGGATGGATTAATTAAGGTTAATCCTAGAGATTAGCCTAATCTAATCCTCATTTGAGCTCTAAGATAGGTCTAACTACTTAGCCAATTGCATGAGGGTATATATGACACCTAGCTTTGGGAGAGTTGTTTGGTTCCCACCTAGAAAAGAAGAGGACCTAAGCGTGACGCCAAGGGAGCTAGGTGGCAAGGGATGCAGTTAAGGTAGGAGAAGAGTGTTTGGGGAGAAAATTTCTTCCCATTTATTCCTTGGAGAGAATAGAAAAGCAAGTGACAGGAAGTTCATTTTTTTGGCTGGAAACTGGAAAGGTAGGCAAACTGTCAAAATATGATTTTTTGATATGTTTTAGTTTATGAAGTTGATTTGAGTCTAAAGTTGGATTTGAAACTCATTTAGCTTAGTTGTTAGGATTTCACCAAATTCTGACAAAGCTCAGATCTAAGAGGAAAAACGATATTAAATAAATTTGGATTGATTTGAAAATTTACAGGATTTTAGTTCCATTGTATACCTACAACTTTGTTATTTTATGTGATTGCAAATTAGTTCAATAAAATGATTTTTTTCATTGCTTGAATTTGAGTCCAAAGCGACACTAAAGGGTTTAAAATAAGTTTTGCTATAGAACATGGTCTTCAATTGTCATGAAAATTGCAGATAAATAAATGAGTTGACTATCTACAACTAGTGTTTACCAGTTTTTTAAAATCAAACATTAAATCCATAATATAATTAGTTGAATATTATGATAAGCTGTTTTTCTGATTCCAGGATGATATTACATTCATGTATAAATAGTGCTCGATTTATATCCACAATGCACCGACTTGTGAAACTCATTGAGCATATAAGAAGATAACAACTAGTTATAATGGTATTTCATATAGGCACCAGTTTACAAACTTGTGTAATAGTCATGAGTTTAAGTATAGGCAGTGTTGTAGCAGTGAAACTTGACTAGTCAACCAAAATGAAGCAATATTAAAATTGTGGTTTCTTGTTGTGTTTACATCCATACCTTAGTTGGAGCTAAATGCTAATATGTGATTGTAATTACTTGACTGAGAAGCAACAACGGCTCGCTGTGACTACTGACTATAGTTCACCTGATTAATAAAGCGACCACAATTTGTTGTGTTTATGATTCTTATGATTAATAAAGTGACTACAGTTCGCTATAGCTACGATCCACATGGAAGAACAGTTTAAGATAAAATCTAAGGAACAACAAGCCGTGTGACTTGCATTTCCTTTCTAGTTCTCATCTATTGTGGCTCCTCTCATTCTTCGGTGAACAGCATCTCCTACAATTATGTCTCTTGCGGCAGACTCTCATTGCATCCCTTTTCCTCTCTATAACACCTCGTGTCCTATATGTAAAAGTATTGTTCTCTTTGAGTTTAGGGAACTACATAATTTGAGTACTTCGTAAAAAATCACTCATCTCAGGATTACTCCAGCTTAAGCAAGCCTAACTATAAAGTTCTCACCACTAACATCACGGTTTTACCCCAAAAGATGCCTCTATAACTTGGGATCATACCATTTACTTAAACAACTCAAGAA
This sequence comes from Apostasia shenzhenica, assembly GCA_002786265.1. Lineage (NCBI taxonomy): Eukaryota > Viridiplantae > Streptophyta > Magnoliopsida > Asparagales > Orchidaceae > Apostasia > Apostasia shenzhenica. The sequence continues at coordinate 4,549,452 of KZ451886.1, read as the reverse complement.
CTCCCCACCCTTTTCGATGTGAAACTATTCATTCCTATGCCCCCACATACACTAAGTCTAGAAGCCCACCAAGAGTCGCTCTATCTACTAATAATTCTTTTTTCTTGAGACATCACCAAGTGATCACTCCTCGCTAATGCGGAATAATATGCGAGATGCAATCCTACTTAGAGATCAGTGAATAATTTAACAGATGAACATAAATTGTTCAGGAATTTTACTGTTGTCAGTACAGGAGTTTTAATGTTGGTCAGTACAGGAGTTTTACTGTTGGTCATTATGTAATAATAAAGAAACTACAGGACCGAAGAATAAAACAATTTTAAATATCCAAAAACAAGCTCAAATAATATCTAATAGATTTATAAAATGATTTAAGGTTACTTTAACTAAACAAATCAGAGCTACGGATACGCAGTAATATAGGTATGCTCACAAATAAAATACCCAATAGCAATTTACCACACAGTATAATTCCAGGTCCACACCGGTGAGCAAATCAAACAGTCCCAATAACAAACACCACAACAAGATCACAGAGGATTGTCAAAATATTCAGTTGGTATTCGGGCTTACCTCAAGAGGAGATTCCAAGTCTCAGGATTGAACTGTTGACGCATCGTGAACGAAGTTTCTGAAGGCCAAGCCAACGGAATCGAGGCCCGGGGTCTTGGACTTTGGCTACGTGCCGAAGCGCGAGCAGTGATGGGTTGTGCACGATTGTTGCAGATGGCTAACCTAACCATCGTGCACGATGTTCCAGAAGACCGAACCAGCGGGATTGCGGTCCAAGGTCTTGGACGACGGCTGAGTTGGAGCGCGAGCAATGATTAGTCGTGCACGATGTTGCAGATGGCCAAATGTCGTGAACAATGTTGAAGAGGCCGAACCAACGGGGTAGCGCTCCGAGGTCTTGGATGACGAATGTGTGCTGGAGCGCAAGTAGTAACTGGTCGTGCACGAGGTTGCAGAAGACCAAACGTCGTGAACAATGTTGCGGAAGGTTGCTGGAGTTGGCGGCAGCACGAGCGGAGCCCGCAGGTGGGATCGTCGCCCTCGCTGGTGGCCGGAGAGCTGCCGGAGGCGACGACGACGCAAGCGGAACCCGCAACCGGCGCAGGTGGAGATCGCAGGTCGATGCGAGTGAGATCCCCGAACCGACAGGAAAAAAATAGATTTCAGGGCTGAGAAGATTACAAAGTGGGCCTAGATTTTGTTGAGCTGAGATCATGGTTAAATTGTGAGAAAAGTTGGGGAATACCTTAAATCTTTTTAAAGTATTTAGAGATTTTCACCCAAGGTCCCAACTTTTCTCTTCACCAAGATATAACACACAATATTCAAACTCAATGATTTCATTCCAGGATTAAAAACAAATAATACTAGTCCATGCTTTTATATAGGCCTATTACAATAAGTGCAGAAATAAAAAGATTACAATCATGCCAAATGTGAATAATTAGAAATAGAAAGGAATAAACGAAATCAATCCCAAAATTTGAAATATTCCCATTCAAATCAATAAATTGATTTAAATGAGGATTTCCAATCTTCTGATCAGCCACCAATTATGCCAGTTGCCAAATTCTACAGATATCAATCCTCCATCCAGATCGACGCCATGTGGTGAGATCTCGAGCGTCGAGTGTGAACCCTCTCAGGAATGGATCGATGATTTAATGGTATGGTGTCCCCATCACTGCCTTTTTTTGTCAACGGTCGTTGCACTTTACTACCATTGCATCTCCATTACAAGACTGCATGCCAAGTGGTTCTTCTACCTGTTGTGCCTCTTCCTCAGCAATGCTCCCACACATCGTTGCCATTGATGTTCACTGGGGTTCTCTTCATCACACAATCCTCACACAGTATTGTTCACCTACCACCAACAACTAACTTGTCCCACGTCGCCTAACCTATTTTCCTATAAGGTTGCTCCTCTTGGTTACAATTTCTATGACATCTCAGAAATTTAGATTTGATATGTATTATAAATTAAAATTATATATAAAAATTTGGGTGACAAATAGAATTTTGAGTAGCGTAAGTCCAAAAAATAAAAAAGAAATTTCAAGTAATGCCTAAGATTTGTTTAATCTCCAAAAAGAACCTGTAATATATAAAGTATAAAAATTGAGAACTAAATATAATTTATATGAATAAATAAGGGTCCATTAGAAGAAATAAATTTATTGTAGACCTGGAAATGATTTCATATGAGTCTAGAAACAACTTAGGATGAATGTTACAAGAAATATTAGACCTAAAAAAAATCTCCAAAATCTAAAATTTATTTGAAAATATTAAGAGGAATATGAGAAAATTATATATCTTAATTAAATTTGAATTTAATTAAAATATCTATGATTTATATCAATATTTATTTTCTAAAAGTTTTCACGAGAAAACGAGAAAACATATCAGAATATGAGATATTTAAAAGATCAAATTTTGGGTCAAAATATGATTTGATATTATCAATTAAAATTTAAATTTATTAGATTTAATTATTCCCTTAACTTTAGCCTTGAAAAAAATACCAGATTTACATCTAAATTAAGTTATTAGAAGAAATAATGTTTCTTTCTCCCCACTAATGATTTATTCTTCCCCTTCCTATAACCACCAACGACGCCAATATCTCATAGTCGAATATGAGAAAGACAAAGAGGAAGGAAAGGTGAAGGAACAAATGGAGGTCTATGATGATGCAACTCTTCTCCACTGAACCGACAATCACAAAAAAGGAATTCCAATGATTTGAAGAAAAGATGAGAAAAAAAGATATTTTCATATTTTCTTGAACTAGGAGATCTCTCTAACAGTTATGATTTAAACCTAATCAAAGATAAAAAATTAGATAGCTTGATTTATAATAATTTGACATAGTTAAAATATATTTAATATTCAAGTGCTTGTAAAATTCTATTTTATTGCATTGTTTGTACAATTCTATTTTATTGCAAATGTTTATTGTTTGAAAATTCATTTGTGGGCTTCTTCTAACCTATTAGATAAGTGTGTTTACATAAATACATAATTTCATATTTCTAAATTTTTTTTATTCCTACATGAGACTTATAGCTTATGAAATACCGATACTTTATGAAACTTAGCATATTTGTGTCGTATTTGTATTAGATATCGATACTCTACTGATACGTATTCAATATATCATGTGGCTTATTAATTTTTATTTTTATTTTTAAAAAATCTGATAGTTGCCTAATACTTATTTGATACTTTTCGATACTTCTGATCATAGAAAAAAATATTGGAATAGTTGGTTCAGCCCATATGATAAAAAATAAATTATATCATACATTAAACACAACTTATGCATAAGCTTAAACATTAAAATTGAGAGAAAAATATACCGAGTAACAATCCTCTTCGCATCGGATAACAGAATTTCTTTTCAAGAAGATGTTCAATTCTAGACTAAACATGCTCTCCCTGACGATAATCCACTAACGGTTGCTCCAGGCTAACGTATCTCATAATTCATCACAACCCTCTGACTTAAAAGATTATCATTCCTATCTTGGCAAAATTTCTCCTTTTTAAGAACCAACTTCATATCAAGAGGCCAATCTAGTCTTTAATGGCAAAAAGTTATGACAATTGAACTAGAGGCATTACAAAATAATGACACTTGAGAACTTGTTGATCTTCCTCTTAACAGAATTGTTGTAGGTTGCAAATAAATGTATAAAATTAAAACCAAAGCTGATGGTTCAATTGAACATTATAAGGCCCACTTTGTTGTGAAGGGTTTCACACAAGAATATGGCATTAACTATGAAGAAACCTTTCCCCGGTTTCCCGCATGACAATTGTTTGAACTTCATTAGTTGCATCTACTCAAAAATGAACTTTGTATAAGCTTGATGCCAAAAATGCATTCATAAATAAAGACCGCTTTAAAGAAGTTCATATGATACCTCCTTCAGGGACACCCCATGCATTACATCAAGTTTGTAGGTGTGACTGTTAGGGACCAAAGAAGGCAGAGAGTAATCATCGAGTTGATGTCTATATAATTGAATCAAAATCTCCCGAACAAGAAGCTTCTGGAAAGTTTTTAGGTGAAAGAAATAGGAATGAATCGTCCTACATTGGAAATAAAGGGGAGTTATGTATGAGTAAATACATAATCTCAAATTATAGAGACACCTTTTTGAGGTAAAATCTTGAGGTCAATGATAAAAAATTTTATAGTTAAGTGTGCTTGAACTTTAGCAAAAAGTGTCTCCTGAAAGGCTTTTAGGTGGAGGGGCATAAGAATGAATTGTCCCACATCGGAAAAGAATGAGAGTTCTTGGATTATATAAGTAAATAGTGTAATCCCAAATGACAAAGACGCCTTTTGAGGTAAAACTATGAGGCTAATGATGAAAAACTCCATAGTTAAATGTACATGAGCTGTAGCAGCATTAGGATAGGTAACTTCCTGAAAGTACTTAAGTCACACAATTCCAAAAACTAAAGTCAAAGCGGATAATACCTCTACATTTAGATCACAAGATGTTACAGTAAACTTTGAAAAGCCTTTATGGTCTAAAATAAACACCTAGAATCACGTGCAATAAATTTCGAACTACCATCCTTTGTTATGTGCTTGTACAGAGTCATAATAATCATCCCTATTCATTTGCAACTCATTTCGTGGAAGTGTGCTTCTACTAATTTAAGTTGATGACATGATAATTACTAACAGTGATACTAAAGGAATCAATAACACAAAAAGTTATTTGCAATTGTGTTTTAACATGAAGGATGTTGGCATCCTTCATTACTTGATATTGAGATCCATTATCATCCAGATGTTCTTTTTATTTCTTAGACAAAGTATGCATCTGAGTTGCTTGACTGTGTTAATATCTGTGATAAATAGATTGTTGATGCACCTCTTGAGTTAAATCTTAAATTACGACCAACAAATGAGACATTTTTTCAGACACATTTAGATATCAACAACTTTTGGAGCCTGGAGGCCTCAATTACTTAGTGATCGCTCGTCCAAATATTAGTCATGTTGTTCATGTTTTCAGCCAGTTTATGTCTGAACCACGTTCCGTGCATTATGTCGCAATGTTGAGAATAATTCGTTATATAAAGGGTTCCATTCATTATGATTACACTTCCCCCTTCAAATCTCACTTATCATGCTAATGTGGATGTTTATTAGGCAGATAAGGTCGTTGATCGACGGTCCACCACAAGTTTTTTTTTCCTTGTTAAATCACTAATTACCTGGAAGAGTAAAAAGCAACAAGTGGTTACCCTCTTTAGTATACAAGCAAAATACCATACCCTTGATCCGACCACTACTAAAATCATATGATTCAAATAGCTTCTTCAAGATATTGACATTAACTTATCTCTTCCTACTCATCCTCATAGTACCAGCAAAAGTGCTATTCAGATTATCTATGATGACATTTTTCATGAATATTGAGACTGACTGCCACTTTACTCGACAATATTATTAGATAACGATAATCAATTTGACTCATTCCCACTCATGATCAAGTTGCTGATTTTCTCACCAAGTCACGCTTTAATCTTCTATTGTCCACATTTTATATGCAAGAAACACCTTCTATTTCATGAGGAGTGCATTCTAAGAGATGATAATTATATTCCCAATTTAGTCATATGATTCTATTCCTAAATTCATCCACCCGATCTGCTCCTGATTATTTTCCCTGATTTGTTCTTTCATCCTCTTTACTTTAAATCTATTTTGGCAGACTTTTGTTAAATGTCAAATGCAAGGAATTATGTATATGTAATTTTGATTCTATATAAGTAATTATGATAGAAAGTGAAATGTCCTTAATAAAGAAAAATGGAATATTTCTCCTTATTCTTGTGTTATTTCTATTTGACAAGCCTATAGATCCCTCTGTTTGAGGGTGGGTTAAGAACAGCTTATGGCATAAGCCTATACAAATTTGAGCAAAGCCATTGTCAGATCCAACACCTTTAGCTTGATTTATCTCAATTCATACCCAATCTAACAAGAAGCTTTTATTTATACCCTTGTTGAATCAGTCTTCAAATCATCTTTAACCAGCAGGTACATACCTTAGATAACAGAATTATGCATTACACCAACAGGACAACAAAAAATGGACTGCACATCCTAGAAATATTAAGCAGCACAATTGATCTCAAAACAACTTTATCAAATGTATAATGTGATGAGATCAGTTCGAATATGAAAGAAAATCAAAAGCATCACACATCGACTCAAAGGTATTGATACAATCCCGTTATGAGCCAAAAAAGTGAAACTTTTGAACATGTAATTATACAGGCCTTCTCATTATCCCTTTTACAGGAATGATTGGCATAATAATTCTCAGCATTTTCAGTTCATGTATGACAGTTGTTGAGGACTTCATAGTGATTATGTAGTAATCACAGAATCTTCTGTATAAATGTACTAAAACCATAATGCCTCTATATAAATAACAGGGTAGTAAGGGCTGCCATGATTTGGAATTTTCCCTCATTCTTATGCATTCTTACATGGTATCAGAGTATAGCCAAATTAGGGTTTTGCGATCATCCCAGCACTTCTCCATGCGAACATTCAAGTCAGGGCCTTCTCCACACACAGAGCCGCAAGGTCCCCCAATCCAGTGCTAAAGGAAAAAATAGGGCAATGACACTAGCTACTTGTGATCTAGTATAGCTCAAATAACTAATGAAGGAGTTGGGGTTCACTTAGTTAGAACCTATCCAGTTAGATTGTGATAATTAAGTAGCAATGCATATTTCATCTAACCCAGTATTTTATGTAAGGACAGTGCATACTGAGATTGATTGTCTTAAGAAAAAAGTGCAATTCAAAGAGATTGTTATCACATATGTTAGCTCCAATGATTAGCTAACCGATCTACTGATATAATCATTGGGAGGTCCTAGAGTGAATTATATTTATAATAAAGTAGGCTTATATGATATATATTCTCCAGCATGAGGAAGGAGTGTTGAGGACCTCATAATGATTACGTAATAATCATAGGATCTTCTATGTAAATTTACTAAAACCCTAATGCCTTTATATAAATAAAAGGGTTAGTGAGGGCTGCAATGATTTGGAATTTTCCCTCATTCTTATGTGTTCTCACAACAGCCATTATTAGTTTGAAAGCAGGTTCAGTTTGTGCAGAAATACTAGTTAAACCCTCTTAAAGGAAAACAGTACTTACTCGAATTGTTTTATCAAGAGAGCAACTATATAACCTGTCACTTGATTTAGAAATATAAAGGCCTGTAACCGCCTTCAAGTGCTCTTGAACTTCTTGAACCAACTGCCAACCCCTCTTTCCAATATCCCATACCTGCTCGAGAAGTATGGTGCTCATTTAGCATGATATTCCTTTCAAATAAATTCCAATTTCTGTCCATAAATTGAATTTCCCGTCTACTACAGGATCATATGTAGTAGACAAGGTTACCTTGATAGTTCCATCAGAGTGGCTGCTAAAGAGCCGACCTTTCGAAGGAACTAGGGACAAAACTTCTCCATTAAGACTTGAATCTATCTCATATAATTCAGTACAAGACCAGAATTCTGTCTGAAACACAATAGATAGCAAGATGTTAGTGTCTAGCATTAAGACTCCAACTCAACAAAGCACTTGCCAGTGTACATACAGCGTCAACAGAAGGCAACTTCATTATTTCTTTCAGAGTCTCAGCAACAAGCACTGAGCACCTTTTAAGTTTTCTCAAAGGCTTGTAAATTCTCCTTGCATATGCTGCAAGTCCTCGTTCTAAATCTGAATTTGAACAATTAAAGCGTTAATTGAAAACAGATGGCGAAAATTGAAAAGGAGCAGAAACATTACATCACCATATTTAATAAATATTATAGATTTTACACCAAATTCTAAAAAATTATAAAACTTATGAAAAGCTTCAATTACAAATTATACTTTACAATTTCCATTTGATCATTGTTTTAGCTATGGTAAGAAACTTCAAATGCTAGTTATCGATTTAAATGAAATTGAAACTTGATCATTCAAAACAACACAGATATCTAACTATTTAGGATGAATTAACGATGACCCAAAAGCCAACGAAAGCTAAAGTGGACTGTGACATTCAGGTTTTTCAAATTTAATATTTAATATAAAGATTTGCTAAAATTTATTTTAACCATATTATTGAATTTTTTTTTCAATTGTTGTAACTCAAAATATGACTTCAAATTTATTAAAACTATTTTGAACTTAAAATAAATAAATTTAGACCTAAACATAAGGAATGAGGACGGTGCCAGCACCGCCCACCGCCTCTTTCCTTCCTGTGTGCCACCCAAGCGTCTTTTCCCAAATTTTTCTTTCATCGAGCACTCTCCCTCTCCTGCATCTCGCTCTCTCTCTTGCGCGCGCACTCTCTGCTCCATCTGTCGGAGGTGATGCCAAGCCCAAGGAAAGAAGCAGCAGCAATAGCAACAGAAGAAGAAGAAGAAGAAGAAGAAGAAGAAGAAGAAGCCTGCTCAGTTTATCTTCTTCATCTATTGTCCCGTCACACCTCAAGGTTTCAATATGATATATAAGATGGAGGCAAGAATTCTAAGTTGTTTTTTAAATTAAAATTTAAAATTAATTAATTAAGTTGATTTATATGATATTATGTGAATGGTCGAATTAAAATTGACATGTTTGACTAGATACTTGTTTTACAGTTAAATTTATGTTTACTGAAATTATCACTTTACGATAAATGATGTTTTATGCATGATTTCAGACTAAATTGCATGTTTAAGAATCCGTGGAACAGAACACATAATTTATATTTCATTATACTAAAATAAAACTAAAAGTATGTTAAAGAGCATAATGATGTGTATTTAATATATTATTAAGTTGTTTACTAAGTTTAACGACAAGTTGTGATTTGTGGACCTGGAACAATTAAATGAAATTAATATAATGTTTTAAAATTCGACAACGATTGTGTTTATGTCCCTACCTGTACTCGAGTTATATGATATGATGACCTGCAAATTCGGAGATAGTTTCCAAGATGTGTAAACAACCTAACAAATTCGGGGATTGTTGTATATGTGGCACTCCTCCATTTGCAAGGTATAAGAGTTGCCAAGAATCCTATGTATATATGATGATGAAAAGAGACAGTTGAGATATAATCCAAGAAACCAAAACCAAAAGATAAAATGTATAAGCATAGAAAGGTTTCCAGTATATTATTATTGCATGTTTATGTAGCATGAGCATTTATGTTTATGATTGTTAATTATTATGATTATAGTATATCAATGCTGTTAGAAAAGAATAATGTACGTCTGCATGCAAGTATTTTTATTTAGCAAGTTAGCGCTTATTGCCTACTCAATTCTGAGGTCGGTAAACTGATACTTTTATTGGTAGGTACTTGTGGAAAAAGGAACATATGAGAGGGCAACAAGCACTAAATCTGAGGTGATTTATATTTCAATTTGACTTTATCTTGTTATATAAAACGAGATCTATGAATGAAACTGATGACATGGTCTGTATATAAATAAACTTATGTTATGATATATCTCTTATAATTCAGTTAGATATTTAAATTATATTGCTTTTGCTACAAGTATTAAATTATTTTGTATTGTTAAAGTAATTTGATTTAATGTATAATCTCCTCTACTAATTAAGTTTGTTGTCGCGGTGTCCTGAAAGGAGATGTCACATGGACCATCCTATCTAATGTCAATCCATTTCATTGCGAGAGCTAAGGCATCATATGTCAGAGGCTGATCAAAGTGTATTAACAGAATATTCTATTTTAACCAAAAATATTTACAAATAATGATCAGGGTGTGCAAAGTGTAATTTGTAATTGAAATTTTTTACACGTTTTATAATTTTTGAGAATTTGATGTAAAATCTGTAATATTTACTAAATATGGTGTTATATATGTAATTCGTCATACTAAAAAACATGTACAACACTATGCCACCGGGATCACAAAATAAGCTTTTTAAAGCCAGTGTAATTTGTAATTGAATTTTTTTATATGTTCTATAATTTTTGAGAATTTGATGTAAAATCTGTAATATTTACTAAATATAGTGTTGTATATGTAATTCACTATATTAAAAAACATGTACAATACTATGGCACCTGGATCACGAAATAAGCTTTTTAAAGCTAGCGTAGCAAGGACTTTCTCCTCCATGTTCCTAGATGACTGGAGGATATCAACAAAATGATCAAGGAAACACTGACTTGCGATCTCTCTCATACCGGTGTCAGGAAGATTGTTAAGCATATATGTGAGCCAGGTAACAACAACAATACATGCCTTGTTCATCTCCATGCAGTTGCTCATTAGGCATTCTTGCAGAGCTTTAAAAATAGCACCATTTTCATGATTACATAATACAAAAGCTACTCTTTTACCCCAAATATTGGCTACTTTCTCTTCCTCTTCCTGAACATTAAGACAAAAAAAAATAAACAGAGGAAAATCTGCAAGAAAGTATGAGTATGGAAGACACAAACCATGTTTGCCTCCCAGGCTTCGATTGAGATTCCTGGTCCTTCTTCATCCTCTAATGTGTTGTTTGGTTGATCAACCCCAGCGGCCTTGAGTAGCCATGCTTCAGTCAAAGGCTCACCTGAAGAATTAAGCCGTCCAGAAAGAGAACATAATGTCTCCAAAGCCATGATTTGACAAAGTGGAAAATCGTTTCTTTTGACAGCTTCTATTATTGAATCAATAGCTTCATCTCTATAAATGCTCGTCTTCCTAGGTTCAACCTATATATCATATGCTTAGAGTTATAATCATTCAAAGCATCACGTCAGTTTAGTAAACGAAAACTCTAGTAAAAGACACATTTGTCCTCATTTGGTTGGAGTAAATTTTTTTTTTATCAAACTACTCTAAAAACAGTTCCATCAATATTTTATATTTACTTCACATTATACATAAATTTCAATATTAAATATCAACTTTATTTCACATCATACTCATACATCAATAAAAACTCAACTCTATATCATGCCCAACACAATCCTCAATAATTATATAATTTTATTTCATATCATAACACTAAAATAACTTTAAATATATCAGAAATGTACTCCAACCAAATAAGTCAAAGACTTTAAAGACACCTTCACAAACTCTAGTAAAAGACAGAGACAAACCAATAGATCAAGCTGAAGTAGGAGACTAGCAACCGCTGGTTGCTGCTCAATTGGAGCCATTTGAAGATAGACAAGAAAGGAGTGCATTGTACTAAATGCCCCCTCATCTTTGATTATTTGCAAAATATGATTGCAGAAAGTCCTCCTAAAGCACATAAAACTATATTGTAAGCTTTAGGAAAGCAAATGTCGAAGGAGGGTAACAATGAGGTTTAAATAGTATCAAAAAATAAAAATTGAGGTTTAAAGGTTAAAATATACAAAAAAAAGCTTTAAATGAATTTTGGGACAATCCATAATTAGATTGATGCTGGTAACTGAAATGACTCACATGAAGAATGATTATTAGGTACATTTGATAACAATAAATTTGTATTAAACCACGATAGCACAAAAGCGATAGAGCGCCAATGCCCAAGTTGGCAATAATTACATAAATAACACTTACAAACTTTCTTATTTACTTGTTAAACACACAATTCTCGATATTTACATCACACAGCCGGAATTGGCTGAAAATTACAATTTAACCACCTTACATATTATTCTCACCCTTTTTGTACTCTACACTTGAATGTGATCTGAAACACAATCTTTGCATTTGCTGAAAAGAAAGTAAAAAATAACAAGAATGTGTTTAAAGTTGTAAATATGGAAAATCAACTGTTAATTATGTAAATACAACAATTGTAAGTGTTTTGTATGTGAATGGCCCTTGCAATTTTCATAGAAAATGACTGAGCGAGATGTTTTTATCTAGACAATTAGGGTATGCCTTTTAGAACTGATTTCCAAGCCAGGAGGATAAGCATCTCTTCTCTAGCTTGAAGGGAGTGTGGAATTCCACAAATTAATTCCTTAAGTTCAGGAATTCACATGTATTTTTATTTCTTAATGCTTAGGGATTAGTTGTTTTTCATTTATTTCCTTAGGTTCTCTTCTTTCCTACTGTGATTAAAGAGATCTGGAAGATTATATTGTATCTCTTTCAGTCTGATCCTCACAAAATGATCTTCAAAAATCTCTCTTTCAGTTTATATTCCTGCCTTTACGAGTTGTTTGTTCTACAATTATGGAAAAAATATGAGAGCTTCTAGTCACTCTTCTCCTATAAATTTTGATCAGTTTTTCCTCTCTAATCTTCATTATCATTTGTCTCAGTGGATGCTATGGTCGTTTTCACATCGTATATAGTGCATCTAAAAGACGGAGCTTAGAAATGGCTGCACAATAGAATCAATACAAACGTAAAACATTGACAACAATGGCACAGCAACCTCATCCAAGCTTATGATAAGTCATCAAAGTTTTTTTTTATAGAAAGTCATCAGGTTGGTTAAACTTCAAACATGTAGCAATAGCACACCAACCTCATCCAAGCTTCAAAATATCAGACAATACATTAACAAAGTTAGAACATATTGTTATGATCAAAAAGCATTTTGGATGAGTAATATAGGATGTGATTGAGAAAGAGTGAGAGAGAGAATAAATATGCAAATTTACGCTATGTACTTATTTTGGGGATTTCAACACACATGCACTATGTATTTCTTAATTTAAGGTCATAGTCTACATTAAAGATTCAACTCCTTATCTACATTGTTGTTAAATCGCTGGTTACCAACTAACCTAAAAGCTTAAGTTTGTAGGTTAGTTAGTAACCAAATACATAACATGGTGTCAAAAACAGAGGTCTCAAGTTTGAACCCTAATTACCCCCATAAGAAAAAATAAAAACCAAATAAACATATATTGAAATCCATGCTATAAAGCAAATAAACTTGCATGTAAAAGGGTGTGTTAGAATATAAAATTATTCTTGGCCATAACCTATAAGCTTAAGCCTTTAGGTCAGTTGGTAACCAAAGAGTTAGTAGGTATATCACTGATGGAGATGAAGGATCAACAGAAATTTGATGTGAGAAAGTAAAACCTTTAGCAGGCTACCAAGCCTAGCCAAAAAAAGTTCAAACCACCAAACTAATGTATTCAACAGAAACAACAAATCAAGAGTCCCTTTTTTATTCCAATTTCTAAATATAAATACACATCTAATGTGGTAATTAATCAAAGAACTAACTACCCACTAAATAATAACTTAACAAAAAAGCCACACACAATTCAGCGATTAATAAATTCAAATTAAAAGACTAAATTGCCTATTATAAAAAATCCAAGTTAAATCTATGGTAAACAAATACAAGACAAGCTATAGTTCATCCTTTGCTATATCAATTCTACTTGATCATGCAAAACCCTACTCTATAGAGTTGAAATCCAGGTAGACTTCCATAGTGTTTGATGCAATCTTTTCTAAATTATCTCGAGTCATCCAAGTATCTTTTGTAGTTTTCCAATGAACTAGAAACTTGTGGAAATGTGTGGACTAGAAGAGAGCTCAACGGTGATAATTTCATCTACTTTAAAAAATCTAGGTATAGTTAGCATAGGTAGTTCTTCATTAGATCCATAGATTTTATCTTGGAGTTGTATAATGATTATTAAACACCATGTTCACTAGCCTAGATTGACGAGGCAAACTAAAATATCTAACTATCTTGCAAGTCTACAAACATCAGAAATTTAACAAGGCGATAAAACATGTGCTTTGTAGGAGACACTGGTGAAAGCATCAGGTGGAGCTCATTGTAGATCCAAAATGCATCGTGAGAACACTGTGGTGTGGCTAGATTTATAGCAAAACAGTGTGGCTTCGACAGCACAAGTGTTGTAAAAGCATCACAAGGTGTTGCAATGGCGAATGTGTTAAGAGCAGTGGCAAGCAGAGGACTAAGGCGAAGATCGTGATGCGAGTGATTGCAGAGCAGGAGGTTACGACATAAAAGATTGAGGCCAATGGATCCTAACGGAGGTTGCAGTGCAAGAGATGGAGGCCATGGATCCTCATGGTTTGGCTTGTCACACAGGAGGTGGATCAATTAGTCATTGTAGGAGGAAAACGTCAAACAAAGAGGTATTGCAGATTGGCTTAGCGTAGAGACACAAAAAACTTGTAGATCTTCCAATTGGGGTGACTCGTGATAACTTTGTGCAGGAAGAGTGGTGGCAACGGAGTTGTAGAGGATTCGACGGGAAGCTGCCAGGCAGAGCTGTACAAAGGTGATTTCGAAGATGGCAACTCCAACACAGCGTGGAGGGGTGGCCCAATAGGAGGTAAAGCACTCAGAAATGGCGAAAGGCAATGATATATAGTAATAAAAAAAAACAGAAACCTATTTAGCATAGATATTTTAAAAAATCATACCGTGTTCGTGTCAAACATAGTAACACACAAATATGGAGCGACACGTGAGAACACTCAAGGGCACCGTATTGAATATGCCACGTGGCGTGTCCTAATAAAATAATATTATAAAAAACTAAAGGACATTGCTTGGACACACAAGAACATTTTAAGACACATAGGATGCATCTAAGATACTTTCAGGGCATTTCTGAAATGCAAAATACTTTTAAGATATTTCCAGAGCATTTCTAAAATGTAAAACACTTTTGAAACTCGGGACACAAGGCATGTCCTCATAAAATAATATTAGAAAAAACTAAAAGACACTTCTACGATAACACTTAATAGACATATAAGGGCACTTTGAGATGCTTTAATATATTTCTAAGACATTTTCAAAATACTTCTGAAATATAAGATATTTCTAAAACATTTTCAGAGTACTTCTAAGGTGCAAGACACTCTTGAGATACATGACACTTCTAAGTACATGTGGAATAGAATTAGATATATTTAATATTAATATTAAATATATTTATTAATATTAAACATAAAACTAAAATCTATGGACACATTTACCTTTTCTTTATTTTTTTATTACTATTTAAAATTTTATATTATTGTTAAATTTATATTTAATAAAATTAAAAACCTATCTCTTATTATTATTATTAAAACTTTACTAAATATAAGTCAAAATTTTAAGATAACCAAATTAAATCAAATTTCTTCCTCCCTCATTGGCCTCGAGTCTTGCAAAAATAAATCAATTGCAAAGATTTTGAAACTCTAACTTCATCCCAATCCTTCTCTCATCCTCAAAGCCAAGAGCTCTTACCTTCTCTTATTGTCATGCTCGTCATATTTATTTTGACAAGTAAAATTATATTTTTCTCTTATTTTCCCACTCACTTTATAATATAAACCCTAAAATCTACATCTCAAATATCTTCAATGTCAACGATGTTTTTTCTTAAGTTCTCATCTTGATCCTACAAGATTTTTGTACTACTATTATGCTGTGTCCATGTCTTATATTTTAGAAAATCGTCGTATCGCATCGTGTCATATTCCAGTATCGTGTCTGTGTTTCATATGAAGAGACAAGAGTTATGTGAATCAAAAATAAAGCATGCGAATAATAATGGCATAAATGGTGGATAAATGAGGTGACGGACTGATACCAGAAATGGTGTAAGAGAAGAAAGAGGTGGCTGGCCACCAAGCCTAGCCAAAAGATATTTCTTCAACTCACAAAGCTCACATATTCAATGGAAACAACAAATCAAAGGTCCCGTTTTCATTCCAATTTTTACATATAAATACGCATCTACCTTGGTAGTTAGTCAAAGCACTAACTACCCACTAAACAATAAGTCAACAATCTACACACAAGTCAACAACTAACAACAACTAACAAAGTCAAGGGAAACTAAATTACCCATTACACAAAGACCAAGTTAAATCTGTAGTTCATCCTTTCAATCACAATTAGTTTACTACTTATTTATCATCTCTTAACTAATATTTAGAACTAATTCTTAATGTTTTAAAATATTGTACTTTCCATATTTTTAGTTTACAAAAGTTTTAACTAGGACTCGGGAGTTCCATAACCTTTATTTTAAGAACAGGGTGTGCCATCCCTACAAACTCTCAGCTAACTTAGCATGAAGTTGGATTTATGGAATGGCTTGTCCAAATCATAAGTTTATAATTATGCTTTATGCTCAAACAAAAAGCACAGTTAGTTAGAGAGCAATATAAGCTATAATGACTAAAAATTTCTGATCACCTAACATACAGTGCTTAGGAAGGAACATAAGGAAATTTCATGATGTATGATCTCACCTTTTCAAAGAAACAATGCCTGTGATAAAATCAATGCATAGGCTCCTTATGTTGTCATTCCCTGCATGAAATAATTCAAGAACTGGGGCCAAGTCGGCCCTCCTTGCTATCAAATTTCTACAGCGTCTATCGGCATTCATACAACTTACAAGTATTGATATAATAGAGGACCTTCCCTCTACTTGTTCCAAGCACTTGATAAGAGCAGGAAGCCCATTAGCTGAAATAACACCTAAAGCATTCATTGAGCGAGCATTTTCATCCCCACCTGACAGGATTTGCTCTAATAAACCTATTGCTGCATCCTTTGCCTCCATTGCAAAACTGAATTCATCCACATGCTCTCCTTTGCTCATTATTATCTGAACTAAGGATTGCACAAGATCATGACTTGAAAGCTGAGAGAACGAAGGTCGCAGTTGGTATATAAGAATGGAAGCCTCAGCCAAACCATTAATCAACAAAGCCGTAAGGCAGTCGAAATCAGAGTCTACATTATTGAGAGTCTCAGCTACACTTTCATCTGCAATAACAAGTTCTGAGAGAACGTAAACTGATAATCTAAGGGCCTCTCTGTTGGTAGAAGCTGAAAGGATTTCAATATATCCATTCAATATAGTAGGAGAAGACAAATAAGACTGAATTCCGGAATCAGCTTTCGACTCCTTCCATATCTTTGCTATTTTCAACACGGCTGCTTCACATTCCTGCAACTCCTCGGAAGTGCAGAGACACGAGGCATATGTTTTCAATGAGTTCATTACTGTCTCGCTAGCAGCCTGGGATATCACACTTGTTGGTGAAGTAGACAGGGGTCTCATGAACCGTTTACTTCTCTTTTCATTTTTGGTAACAGTAGGCCTAGTTAAAGAGGCAGGGGATCCAATATCTACTGTGTTCATGGAATGCAATGAATCCTGTTTGGTATATGCACGACTGGGGGAAGCAACAGGTGTTTCCATGTATGAGAACTCTTGGGCAATATCAGGATTTTGTTCTATCCATGATGTAATTAGCCTTTTCAAAACATAGTTGGTTTTGGGTAGAATAGAAGAAGAGAGAGGCTGACGAGTGATTGGGCAGGTTGTGTTTCCTCTCTTCAACCATTCTTGGATAGCTCTTCTCTCATATGTTTGGCCTGTTTCTAGAGTAACTGGGTCATTAAAGAGATGTCCAGTGATGGGGCAGACAAAATCCTTCGGTGATTTTGTTCTCCTCATTACCTTCTCGACCGGAGAATAACTACTCATGTAGATTGTTTCTTCACTTTCAGAAAGTAAACTGCAAAAGTTGGAAAAGATAATTATAAATTCTACATGAATAAAATATTTTGTTATACTATAATACTTCATTGATCTTGCCTGGCAGAAGATACATGACTGTTAATTCCAGGACTGCTTCTCTGAATTTCCTAATAACACAGACTATGATCATTCAAGTTTACTATGGTTTAAAAGGAGAAACTGAAGGTAAATACAAAGAGACAAGTACCATATCATCATCAACATCAGATCCATCAGAAATATTGCCAAATCCATTCCGGTATCCTGGTGATGCAGATAAAGGTGTGGACTGACTTGAGATTTGCACCCTCCCTTGTTCAGGATTTCTTTGATGTTTTCCAGGAGAAATCTTTGGAGAAATGGCTTTGAGGGGGTCCCCAGAGGAAATATTTTTGTGTGCAGAGTTAGTGGTTTTACCACTTGTGCTGTGAACAAATTGTTCAGTTTCTTTCTTGGGTAAAGCAACCGATTTAGGAAATGGGACTCTAGGAGTCCTAGGAGAATCAACTGAAGAACCTTTAGCTGGAACAGATTGGTCCTTTATTGGTGATTTGACCCTGTCAATGCTCCCCTTACCCGCCTTAAGTGTTCTTTCAGGTGACTTAATTTTCTGTGTTGTAAGATCAAAATTCACATTGACAGCACCATAATCAATATCATAATTGTTATCATTTTCCTCAAACAAATCATCCTGGAAAACAAAACATCAATATTTGAGGCCGAGAAAGTGGACAAGAGACCTGCTATAATCATGAAACCTTACGGTCCTTACCTTTATGATCTGCTTATCCACACTGTTATATCCTGGGGAAGAGTATGCCACTAGACCTGGCCTGCTTGTTTACATTCCAAAATATACACATGTTAAACAAATAAGTGTAAAGCAGGAGGCTAATTTCTACATCACTACTATTTTTTCTTGTTTTGAAAAGCATATCCATCACAACAATATATATATATATGGACATGAAACTATTAGTAGATAACCTAAATTGCCCTCATATGATGATCCTAGCATTGAAGGACACAAAAAAGAAGTCAACTTGATAGACTGATTTCCAATCATGTGAGCTTAATAGAATGCCTTCTAAAATATTGTTGATTTGTCGGGTATTGAGATGGGTAAATTACTGATAGGTCTCTATGATTTACCTATAATTACATTTTAGTCCAAATTTCACTTGATCCTTATTTTGAAACTATAATTACCTATTATTAGGTACCTATTTTAAATTCTAGGAACCTAAATGAAAAATTTTAGAAAACAGGAATATAAATTGTCATATAGGCAAACTATAAGGACTATCAGAAATTTGCCCTGTTGAGATTGTCAGATAAGATGAAATAATCTCCTAATTTTATTATTGAACAACACATCAATTTATATATACATGCAGATCTCATTTAAAAACATCTACTAACTAATATCATATTATTACATTTAACACCCCTTCAAACTTAAAGTGGTTTAGAAGAGACTGACTTGAGTTTGAAAATCATATTATCAAATCTTCATGGAAAATGAGCTCTAGTAACAATTCTGCAATTTGATCCTTGGAATTAAAATAGCAAATCATCAAATCTTCCTAGAAAATGAGATTTGGTAACAATTCCGCAATTTGATACTTGGAATCAATTCCAGCTAAATGAACTGTATCACAAACTAGGTACTGTGCATGAAGTGATACTCAATTTCAATATGCTCGGTATGCACATGGAAAAAAGAATTTTTAACATACATTTTAAAATGAGGCCATTGACGAGCAACTGCTACAGAAAGGAGACAACGAATAAAGGTAATTTGTGCAACTGGAGCAAACATTTCCTCATAGTCAATGTCATTTTCTTGAGTGACCTTTTGTCACTAAATGAACTTTATATTGTTTTATAGACCAATCAGAGTGTGTCTTGATTTTGAATACCCAACATCCTATAACAGACTTTCCTAAAGAGAGGCCGACCAAGTCCCATAATTCAGAAATGTTTGCTCCAGTTAATCAGGAGATAGACCATATAGATGTTCATAAGGTAAATGATTGTTTTAAGATAAAGGGAAGACAATTAATAGTATGAATAGCTTTAAGAGCTACCTCTCCCCAAAATATATAAAGACAAGATGCTGAAAATATAAGAGCTCGAATGGAATCAAATATGTGACAATTGTTAGAATATTAAATTATTGTTAAGTCATATCTTACATACTTAAGCTTTTATGTTATTTGGTAACTAGAAATTTAACATAGTATCATAGCGAAAAAGTCTCAAGTTTGAATCCTAGTGATCCCCAATCCCCATTTATCTCCAACATAAGGTTAAAAAAATATACCTATGTTGAACTTCACATTGCAAAGCAAATAAGTTTGTATGTGAGGGAGCATATTAGAATAAAAAATAGTTCTAGGGCCATATAAGCTTAAGCTTTTAAGTCATTTGGTAACTAGAGACTTAATAACGATGCTTTCATTCAATATGACCATTTTGTGGTGACGTACTTTGGCACTGGGCAAGAATGCTCGATTAAAGTACCAACGTCAAAGCTAAGATATTCCATAGCATTGTGACTTGTGAGTACAAAGAATTTTTATTTTAGATGAAAATTGAGTTAAGATCATTTGATAAAATTCTTTATAAATTTGAGTTACATAACTAAAACATTTCATAAGATAAAGCCAGGTATACTTCGAGAAGCCATCAATAAACAAAATGAGATCAAGACCCTCTCATGGTAGAAATAGATGCCATCTAAATGAAATGGACTCATTATGACTAAATGGCAGTGCTGCATGTTTTCCAAATTGATAATGAGAACACAAAAAAGACTCTACTTTGACTGATCCTAGCTCACTATAAAACTAATGGACAGAGTGTACTAAGAAATGCATGACCAAGGCGAAGATGCCAAAGATGTGACAAGGCAGACATGGATGATGTAGCGATACTAATTCGAAGAGACGTCCAACTCTATGGCCTGTGCCAAGGATCTAACCCGTTCAAGGATCCTGCACACGACAACCAGTTCGAGAGAAGTGAATTTCAACATCATGTTTATCACAATGTCCAATTGAGATGGGATTCATTTTCAGTCAAGGAATCACAAGAGTATTTGGAAGTGACAAATTAATAATGGAAATTGTACCAATAAGATTAGCATATGAGTGTGTTTACCAAGTTAAAATTAATTTTGTTAACTTTTACTAACATGTCACATCATACACAAATTTTAATATTAAAATTTAACTATATTTTATATCATACACATACTTCAAAATAAAAACTAACGTTATTTCACATCCTACATACATATCAAAATAATAACTTACATTACATTCCTCACTCATCTCAACATAATAATTAGCATTATTTCATATCATACACAACTTTCAATAAAAAAATATTCTTATCCAAGTTTAACCTTGACTATTAAAATTAACATATGCAAATAAACACACAAATAATGGCGATCCATCTACAGTATAAACAATAGGAGCATGTGTAACAAATTGTTTTGATGATAAATAGGAGTTCGAAGTCATGTGATTATAACATCTAGAGCCAAAAACCAAGAGGTACTTGGCAAGACAGATAGTGCAGTAGGGGGACATGACTGTGAAGATAAGCCCTGTTTGAGCATAATTTGTAAAGAAACATCAGATTCAGACTTGGTCAAGCATCTATGCAATAGCACTGGTACAAATTACAGACTTCCTATCACCATGGGGTAAGTGTTCCTGATCAGTTTGAGGATGTGTTAGACACCACGCAAATTTTTTTTGAGAATTACCATGCAATTATTTGACCTTGTTTATGTCTTTATGACAGTAATAACATACAACAGTAGGACATTAATGAATAAAATGCCCAGTAAGATGACAATACTTTCATATCTTCGATCCTCCTTGAGTTGATGGTTGAGACTGCCATTTGAAATAACAAGAGCAAGTTCAAAATTTTGAGTTTTCACTGTTACAAGTCGGGTTTCTTTAGAAATAAGATTATAAACAGCTTCTATCCGAAAAAAAAGACAGATCGTAGACAACACTTTCAAGGGAAGAAACTGGACTATGATGAAGTATGGAGGCTCTGACAGTCAAATCATAAGAAAGAGCCATAAAAAATGGATTAAATGTCCGTTGATCTTGCAACTCAGCAACACTTGGTAGCATCATCAGCTCATTTCTATTCAGGAACTGATTGAGCTAACTGATCCCAGAGAGTTTGCATTTGAGTAAGAAATTCAGTAACTAACTGTTCGATTTGTTGTTTCAAATTTTGGAAACCTCTCAGGAGAAGTATTGATGCACTAAAAGCCTTTCTAGTTAAATGGGTAGCTAGAAGATTTGATGATTTCAGCATTCCCGCTCCTTCATTTTCTCATTGAACGTTGCAATTTCCTCTCCATCGTCTTGTATTGCTCGAGTATAGTTTGCAGAAACATAACACCATAAATTTCCACCCCTTTGGACGCTTTCCATGCTTTGCATCTTTATATAGTATCATCAAAAATGGTTGAACAGGGTGAGACACTTCCTTTTCTATGATGACAAAACAACAAGGTGAAACTTTCTATACTGTTTGATCAAGGTCTGTTGCAGTCAAAGGAGAAGGTGGAGTACCAAAGCTAAAAAATAGAACAGAGCTGTTGATTGAAGCTGAGCTCGGCATCTGTGGGTTGAGAAAAAAAGCACAATGGCGAGGAAGCAATATTGACAGCGACAGTAGGTGGGAAAAAAAGAGCTACTCAGAGATATGAAGTAGATAGCAGTGGAGAGGGGGTGAGGGAAGCTGAAGAAGTGGCAGGATGAGTGGTAGGAAGAGACAACATGATGTAATTAGAGCACAAAAAAAATTAAAGTTAGAGACGTGCTAAAGTAATGCATCATTACCTTATCTCAAGTTTCGGATGAAAAATGTGAAGAATTACGTTAAATAGTCGGCAGCTAGCATAAACTTGTCGAACAAACATGACATGAATTCTTTAAGAATTGCACTAAAGTTATAGTGTTCCTTTGAAGCAATGCATTGTATTGCCTGAATAGTGAAGAGCTTATAAAGGTCGCTGCATCGGCGCCCAAGTGTAGTGATGAATAGTAAGAATTAACACCATGGATAGATGCAGGTAAAAAAGCTAGTCCAAGGTACTATAAGTATGGACACTTCAAAAAATTACGTTGTGTTCGTGTTGGACACACAGACAACACGGACACATGGGGACATGCAAAAACACACAGGGACACTGTCTCGAACACGCCACATAGCTTGTTCTAATAAAATAATATTAAAAAAACTAAATGATAATTTTTGAACACGCGAAGATACTTTGGGACACCTTAGGATAATTCTGAGATACTTTTGAAGTACTTCTAAGATGTAGGACACTTTTGAGGCACATAACACTTCTAGGACACATATAGTATATAATTGAATTTATTTAATATTAATGTTAAATTTATTTATTAATATTATATTTTTTTTAATAAAATTTATAGATACATTTATCTCCTTTTTATCCTTTTTATTCTTTTTATTTTTTTTATTAATATTTAAAATTTTTTATTATTGATAAAATTTTATCTGATAAAACTAAAAACCTATCTCTTATTATTATTAGAATTTTACCTAATATAAGTTAAAATTCTAAGCTAACTAAGTTAAATCAAATTTTTTCCTCCCTTGTTGCTCTTGAGCGTCACGAAAATGAGACAATCGTAATAAGTTTGGAATTCTAACTTCACATTCATCCTTCTCCATCCTCAACACCAAGATCTGTTACTTCCTCTTATTGTCATACTCATTGATTGTTCTAGCAAACAAAGTTATATTTTGTTTTATTCTCTCACACACTTTGCAAAGTGAACCCTAAATTTATATCTCAAATCTTTTCAATACCAACGACGTCTGTTCTTAAGTTCTCATCTTGGTCCTATGAAACTTCAGTGCTGCTCACAAGTTGTTTATATTTAAAAATTTAAGTTTGTACTATGCTTTATGTATTTAAGTATAAATTATTAATTTTATTATTGTATTTGACATCTCATGTCATGTCCATATTTTATATTTTGGAAAATCGTTGTGTTTCTTTGTCGTGTCCTTATGTCCCCATATCGTGTCTGTGCTTCATTGCCAAAGCACTAAGTTAAGATTAGAGATTTGAAATATAAGCACCCTAACAGGCAAGTTAATCGAGTTAATAAATATTATGATTCATACGAGAATTAATATTTTGTGCTTTCAAGAAACAAAATAGGCAAGAAAGAAAATCAAAAAAATTGATAGTTTAAACTTTAAACTTTGGTACTGTGATAAGAATAGAACTAGAAATAAAGTGAGTATAATTCTCGATAAGAGTTTGAAAGATCATGTAATAAAAGTCAAAAAGAATGAAAATAAAATTATAATTTTAAAAATTATTATAAATGGGATAACTATTACTATTATAAGCTTGTATGCCCCCTATTATTTAAGAAAAAATTAAGCATATTATCATTTATAAAAATAAATTTTTAAGAATATAAATTGATTATTTCGTTATAATAAAATGAGGTCGCTTGCACCGTAAAAATTGTAAGATCATTTAAAGTGAATACTTGACTATCCAACATCGATTAATAGTTTTATATATTAAAATAAATAGTTGGAGAAGGAACAATAAATTGAAACAGAATCTAAAGAATGAGAATAAAAAAACTTTTAAGAAAAGGGTTCTAGAATATTAGCAATTAGACATTAAAGGAGAAGCAAATCTTATGTAGTTTAAGATTGCTAACTACATCTATAAAATTGCAAAAGATATATTGGGAGAAATTAAAAGAAAAAACTCCAAACAATAAAGATGCTTGGTGGTGAAAAAAATAAACACGAAAAATATTAAAAAAAGTTTGTTACAAAAATTGGTATTAGTACAAGAGCAAAGAAAATTTTAAAAAATATAAATTTGCTTAATGAAAATCTAAACAAATAGTGTATAATGCAAAAAATATGATTCTTGATGATCTATATAAAACATTGGGCGCTAAAAAAAGGAGAAAGACAGCTACACAAATTTATTGAAGTAAGAGATAAAAAAATTAAAAACCTGACTGAAATAAAATACATTAAAGATAAAGATCAAAACATATTTTTTAAAAAGAAGACATTTAACATAAATGAATGGGTTACTTTTGAAAGACTTTTTCTTGATTGTTGTCATAATATGATTTTAACATCAAAAAAAGATAAAAATTTATTCTTATATCGGGTGTATAAGTAAAGCTGAAGTTGGGGAAGTTTTAAAAAAAATAAAAAATAGAAAAGCAGTAGGATAAGATGACATTTTAATAGATATTTAAAAATATATATAAAAAGTTTATTGACTCGCTAGGTTATTTAATATGATTTTGAAGACTAAAATGATGTCCAATGAATGAAAAAAAAGTACAATAGTACCTATTTATAAGAATAAAAATGATAAACAAGACTATGATAATTATAGAGAAATTAAATAAATAAATCATACTTTAAAATTCCAGGAGAAGATGATCGAGCATAAATTATGTTATGATACTAGGATATTACAGAATCAATTTGGTTTTATGTCAGAAAGATCTAGTATGAAAAGTATTCATTTGTTAAAAATTTAATGGAGATATTTAGAGAGAAAAAAAATCTGCATTTGATTTTCACTAATTTAAAAAGCTTATGAAAAAGCCTCAAGAAAAGTGTTCTAGAGAGTTTAGAAAATAAAATTTGTATTGCTTACATTTAAGTTATTCAAGACATATATAAAAGAGTTATTAAATGCGTTCGAATTCAAAAGAGTTTGACTAAAAATTTTATTATTTTAGTTAGATAATATCAAAGTTCAACTTTAAATATATATTTCTTTGTATTAATTATGTAAGTTTTAACTGGATACATTCAAAAAAAAAATTTTGGTATATACATTTTGTAAATGATATTTTTCTCTTTAATAAGACTAAAGAAAGTGTTAAGGTAAAACTCTAGTTATAAAAAATTATATTACAATCTAAAAGTTTTTGTCTTAACAGATCAAAAGCTGAATATACAAAAATATAAATTTAGCTAAGATAAAAGTACTTGTAATGAAAAAATAATAATTAATAATCAAGTTATCAGAAAAAATGACAATTTAAACATCTTACATCAATCATATAGAATAGCGATGAAATAAGTAGTAATATTATTTGCAGGATGAATAAAGTAGAGAAATACATCTGGAATACATATGTATGATAGAAACATTCTACTCAAACTTAAAAATAAATTTTATAAAATAATTATAAGGCCAGTGAGATTCTATGGTATTGAATGTTGGCCCATAAAGCAGTAACATAGAACTAAGATAAATATCGCAGAAATGAAAATGCTAGGATGGATGAGCAGGTATACGCAAAAGAACGAAATAAAAAATAAGTATATCCGTGAGAAGGTTAGAGTGACCTCAATTGAAGATAAGCTCGGTTAGAGTTGATTTAGATGATTTGGATATATAAATCGTAAACAGATAGAAGCCTTGAAAGGAAAGTTGGATTAGTGAATCTTGCCTATATAAAAAGATGAAAAGAAAAGTCAAAAAGACATGACAAAAAACTAAAAGAAATAATCTTATATATTTGGAGTTGAATGAAGATTTGTTATTTGATAGAATGCAATAGAAACAAAGAATTCATGAAGTTGACCTCAGTTAGTGGACTAAAAACTTTTATTGTTATTGTAGATATGTGCCAAAATAAGGTTTTGATACCATGTTAGAGAAATGAAAAAATCTCTCAACTTTATTATTGTACAACACATTTATATATATATATATATATATATATGTACCTCATATAATAATAACCACTAACTAATATCATATTATTATATTTAATAGAGATGATAACAATGAATTGCCTTAAACTAATAGAAAATCTAAGTGTAAGTTTTTTTTATAAAGAGATCATGACCAAACTAATATGTGTGCTAACAGAAGCATTTGCAAGATCATAAAGATTATCTCCTAACAAAATAGAGAAATCAGATTTTAATCATTTGAGGATGAGCTTGATAACCATGTTAATTTCAATCAGATTAAAATTATTCCTCGATGAGGTACTTTTGTTTTAAGATTTGTGAAAAATTTTAATTAAGTTAATTTTTTTGTGAGATGTGAGAAAGATGTGAAATAAAATTAGGCTTAAATTTTGAAACATGCATAGTATGTGAAACAAAATTGATTATACTATTGAACTCTTGTAGGATTTAAAATATTATAACTTTAATATTAAAATTTGTGTATGAGGTGATTTGTAATACTAATTTTAACTTGAGTTAAAGTTAGCAAACAAAGAGAGCCTTAAGATCAACTCAAATTGATAAAATAAGTAAAATACAGTAATGTCGATTTGGCTAAGGAATATAGAGATTTTACATCAAATTCTTAACATTTATAAAACTTACGAAAAGCTTCAATTACAATTTATACTTGACACACCCACACATTGATCACTTTCTGTAAGCATTTTTAGTTGGCATAAAATAATTTGTTTTATGACATGCCTAGTCTCTGACATAAGATTCTCTAGATTTTGAACTAGGGAATCTTGTGATAAAATACATCATCATGTAACCATTTAGTAAATCTTAAATTGGAATTTATTAAATGAAATTAATTGGATATTAATTGGGGAGATGTTGGAAGAGAAAAGAAAAACATACCTCCTCATTTCTTCCTTCCCAATAACTCTTGTAACCATCCCCTTGGGAAAGGAAGAAACCGATGGCCCTACTTAAGGAGGGAAGAAGATTTCGCCGATTTGTGAAGGATTCGATCTAGTCTTCATACCATCTTCTTTGATTGTCGCTCTTCTTCTTCCTAAGAGGAGAGCCAATCCCAAAGGAGGGGAGAGCTAGATCGATTGCAACAAATTCTAAAGAAAAGAAAGGAGATCCGAAGAAATCTGAATCGACATGGTGAATACAAGATAGGCGGCGAAACCCATAAGTAGAAAAGAGAAATTTACATCTGTCACCCCTAAAGAAACTTTTTTTACAAGCGGCACCCCCAAAATTAAATATTTACAGGTAACATCCCATACGTTCAATATTTAGAGACGGCACCCCCTATTTTTATAGTCAGCACCCCCACTTGCATTTCTGCTTGGGGTGCCGTCTATAAATATTAAACTTAGGAGGTGCCACCAGTAAATTTTTAACTTAGGACGTACCACCTGTAAAAAAAAACTTTTTTAGGAGTGAGATGTAAATTCCCCTAAATTTAAATATATATATATATATATATATAACATGTTTTATTTTGATTAATGTGATGTATATGAGTGAATTTATGGATGAATCATGAAAATTTTGCATGTTTGGTTTGATTCGCGCGCGTGTTTTCTAAAAGTTTCCAAAGCCATGTGTTACACGAATAGATCCGTATGGATTTGTACAAATTCTTCATGTTTCGTTAGGAAAACCCAAGTATGGTCACTAGTGTATGGTTTTGCTTGATTCATGATGAAACATGAGAGAATAAATGGTGAATGGGTAATCAACATTTGAATAAACTCAACTTGAAATGGTGGAAATCGAGTTTGAGAACAAATGATAAAAATCTAGAGGTGTCTATACTGAGCAAATAGTCTAGCTAGAGGACAGGACAGTTCGACATCGACTTGGAGTTTCACACTCGTGTTAATCGGACAGTCCAATCTAGGAATCGAACAGTCTGAGAATTTAATTTCTTGAGGCTCATCTTAGTGAGTCCAGCTATAACCGAATTGTTCGGTCTGCTGTCCAGCTATGACCAAATAGCCTAACCATGGGACGTGGACAAACCAGCTTATGTATTTCAAGTGCTGATTTAGTTTATCATTTGATATGTGATATGCGTGACACATGAGGTGTTTTGACTTGTAACGATGAAGCATTGTACTGACTTAAAGTTGGTACGAAGAATTCACCAATCTCAACATATTAATTACTAAACTTGGTGATAAAGCAAGCCACTGACATTGTTTGATAACTTGGCTAGCTATGATTCGTGTGATGCGTACCACGAGATTAAACGGCGAGTGATGAGACTCATCCATGAACTTGTATAGTTTAATAATGTTAATTATTCTTATATTGTTTTTTAAAATAATGTTAATTGTTCTCATATTGTCAATGATGCGATACCTTGAAAGGATGATGGTGAACGACACATGTAGCCACTTGAACAATGAACTGTAAGGTATGACCATGAAGTGATGGCACCGATTTACCATAAGGCAATTTGATGTGTTGCTATTGACCATGAAGTAACACAGTGTGATGTGGTGAACTATACGGTGAAATAACAGTAAGTGACTGGTTTGAGGTGATGACCTCCTAGATAAATAATTACAGATGAGGTAGAAGAATTAGGATTCTCAAGGGCCTTAATAAAAATGAACAAATAATGAGTTATAAATTTTTCGTTGCATATTTGAAATGTCTTACTTTTATTGATATTTGATTTATGCTCATCATATTCTACTTCTTATTGTGTGATATATAATATGATAGTGTTATGTAAAATTTATTTTTAAAATAAAAAGAATACAGTTTACTTGCAATATATTTTTTATAATTTTTATAAAAAAAATGTAAGAGGCGGTAGTTAGAACATATGTTAGATGGTGGTTAGAATATATAATGGACTCATATTAAAAACTCAATGAACGCTACTTAATTTTTTAAATAATTCTCAATTAATCAGAGGATGAAGATTCGAGCCAAATCAAAATTGAACACAATCGAGTTAAGCCAGCTCAAACTCAATGAAAATTTGACTTCAAAATAAGTAAAATTAGATTCAAATCTTGAAGCTACTTTAGATAACTAAAACGGATTCACTTAAATCAATGTTGTAGATGGCTTCGGCTTCATAACTTTAAAATTGGATCAAGCTTCATCTGATTGAAAAAATGTATTTGGCAGATTCAATTAAGTGAAACGTCTTTGAAAAGGTTGAACCCACGTCATTATTCCTAACAAACAGAAATCAATAGCCTGAGCTTAAGCTGTGCTTGGCTCGACTCAAACTCAAATCCCCAACAACTGAGGATAACATTGAAAGAATAAGTATATAAGAAACTAGAAAGGTAACTTAAAAAACCTTAAGTGAAGAAATTGATGGTTTTCATGTAAGAATGGTTGAACCCAAATGGGTGGTGCCAACTGCCAATAAAGCTGAAAAAAGAGAAAAAAAAAATTAGGAAAATCACTCACCTGTTACTGCCTGAGCCAGCCCTGCTCCCGGCGTCTCTCCCCCCAAGCATGAACCCTGCATTTTTTGGCAAGATTGGGCCGAACTTGACAAAATCAGGGATCGAGCGGCTCACCTCACTGCGCGGAGTCACCGGTGGCTCGGTAATCGGCGGAAGAGGCGGCATCCCCTTCCTCACCCCGGCCGAGCCACCGTGCGTCTCCGGCGGTTCGTGGCTGAGAATCTCCTTATAATACTTGGCGTACATCCTGGTGCTCCGATCCAGCGATGCCCCGTATTCCACCTCGACCTGGCGTAGCTTCTCGGCCTGATCCGGCCTCACGGCCGCCACCAACGACTCGTTGAAGAGCTGCTCGCCGAGATCGCCGGTCGTTATCGAGAGATCCGCCGCGTCCGGGATAGCGTCCATCACGATGCGGTGTCGCGTCTCGGTGTACCATCCCACAATCGACGCCATGTGCGGCAGGAACATCGCCTCCCAAAGCTCCGGCGCGAAATCAGTCCGCGCAAAGAAGGGCTCGACCTCGAACATATCGAGCGCATGCAGCGCAGCTGCGCGGCTGGAACGGAGGCGCGAAAGGCAGGCTAGATGGAGGTGAGCCCAGGCGCAGAGGTAGGAATTAGGGACGCCGGCGGTGGATCCGGCGGGATCCAGCATGGCGCAGACCCGAAGCATCCTCTCGGCGTGGTCGAGGCGAGCCAGCTTCGCCTCTTGGTTGGATGTGGCGATAGCCTCTTCTAGAGCATCGATGCCCCAATCGAGGTTAGCCAGTACGGCCTGATCAGCGTAGCCGACCTCGCGTTCGCCGGCTGCAGCGGCGGCTAGGCGTTCAGCGCAGTCCTCCTTGTGGCGGAGGCGGCGGTCGCGATCGAGAAGACGGTCCTGGAGGAAGCTGCCGATGGTGGAGTTGAGGAATCGGGCGACGTCGTTGGTCTCCATGGGAACCCTCTGCTTTCGGGGCATTGCCGGAGGCGGAGGAAGTGGATGACAGACAGAAGGCGGGATGACGGCAGCTAAATGTAGCGCGTAGGAGTAGAACCGATGAAGATGAGCGGCCGAGCTGCCGGCCTCGGTCGAAACTGATGTTGGCGTGAGGTAGGACTCGGTTCGCCATGCCGGAAGCTGGAAGTCATACGCCGGCGGGAATTGTGTGAGGTTGTCCCTGCGGAACTAGTTTAGGTAAAACAGATCCTTAAAATTAATTAATAATTACAAATAACGAGGTATTAAAATGGGCACACCTTCCGCAATGGAGAAATTATTGAATGCCACTATCAATCAAATCACCTGGGATCCCGAGTGAACTTCAGACTTCAGCGACTCCTCCCGGCGATGAGTTTCGGAGGCCGCCTCCTTCAACCCGACAATACCTCCTGGCCTTGGCAACTTCATTCCTTAGCTAGCTTCTTTCTTCTTTTAAAGCCTCCTTCTCATCATATAATTTCTTTACCTTTTTTTGAAAGTCTTTGACGTGAGCAGAATGGGCTTGATTCACATCCGATAAGCTGTGGTGGAACTCTCCCATTGCAGCCTCACTCTTACCGGCCCACTCCGCGTTGCTCAGAGCCAGGGAAGCCAACTTATCTTCCAGTTTATACAAATTTCCTAGCTTCTCCCTATGGTCACTTTGAGAGCGCTTCGTGACCTGCAACAAAGCGCCCTCCAGCTCCCCTATTCTCCGAAGGTGGCAAGCCTCCTCTTCCTCCTTGCTCTTCAGAGATTTTACTATCTCCAGAACCTTAGAGGTACTCCCCAGAATCTTCTCCTCCTCTCTCCTTATCTCGAACTACCTTTCTCCCAGTACGCCCCATGCCTTTCCAGAGTTGGGGGCGACATTGGAGGCAGCTGGAGGAACCCTCTTCTTCTCCTTACTCACTTCCTCCATCTTGCCTTCTAACCCTTCAATGCTAAGGGCAGCTTCAGGAGCAACCTAAGAGGGCACCTCCTTCTTTCCCTTGGTCGCCTCCTCCATCTTCCTGCCCTCCTCCTTCCTCCTCTTTCCTTCCTTTTCCTCATCGTTTTGAAGATTTGCCAGAAGGAAAGAGGGGAAGAGAGGCTTCCTTTTCTTCTCAAAAGGAGGGATTGGCATACCAAGATGAGCAGAACCGCAAATCTTCAGGGGTGCCTTCTTCACGCCCTCTGCAGAAGGAACTCTGAACTCGGGAAGGAGCCGCTCAATCTCTTAATCCTTGAGCAGGATCGCCAGTTTTTTCCCCGAAACTGTTTCATTCACCAGGATCACCTCCTTCCGCTCTTCAACCTTCAAAGGCGGCTTGACCGAAGAATCAGAGACATCCATTACCTCTGTGGCCTCTGCACCTGCCGAGCCTCCTACACAAAATCCAACGTCAGCGCCAGAACAGCAGCGACCTTGGCTGACGAAGCCTTTGCCTCCAGGTCCACAACCGCAACTCTCACTCCTTCTTTTGAAGTGCTTCGACAGGCTTCGTCGTCACCGGTTTCGGTGACCCCTCAGACGGTTCTAGTATCCCCCTCTTCTCAGGAGGAGAGGCGTCAACAGGAAGACCGTCGGCTCTCTTCTTTGAGAAGCTTGATAGAGTTGTCCACTTCTTCCTCTCCGCCATCTCTCTAATGATCTACTCTTTCTTGTAGAAACTCCGGGGATGGAGGAAGAGAATACTGATCGGCGGGCGCCGCCCCCGTCTTATCTTAACAGGTCTCGGGCAACGCGTCCACCACCGCGACGGTTCGCATTCCAGGACCTATATCAATATTCCCTCCCAGACAATGCGAGGGGCTGATGTTAACACGTGGTTCCAGTGCTGCATCTGTATCGTACACGTGGTGCCAAGCTGACATTTAGCTTTTGTTTATTTACTAACTCATTTATCCGTTTTCACAGGTCAGACCCCGGTCAAACGTCGGGCACGATATTTCAACCTAGCCTCGTCCACGACGAGCCAGGACCATCCCCAGTAACATCGATGACGATGTTACAAAGCGGTGCCTGTCACAATCAGCTTGGCCCGACCACGCCGATGCCCGTACAATGCACTTTTTTGAACACGCAAATCAAGGATCCGCGTACTCCAGCTGTCACGGATCCCCAGAAGTAGTACCAATATTAAAAGTTAGCATCCTTCTTTTGCTGCTTTTTGATTCCTCCGGCGGCCGACAAGCGGCACGAACTCAGAACTTGTTCACCTCCTTTTCTCCGAAAAACTAGGATAAAGCTGCACCATCCGCTGCATACAAAAATCCTAGAACAGCTTTCAAGAAGGGGGATCGGATCAAAAATTCAGACTCCAGAGGTGAGAATCAGTAGGGGCAGAGTACAAGCATTCTCCCGGATTCTCCCATTCTCGTTGTATTAGAGCTCAAACTGAGGTGCTCTCTCTCTCCCACTTTTCCTTTCATAAGCTTTATTTTAGCCTTCACGGCTACCTTTTTTCCATTAGTAAAACTTCCTCGCTAATCGCTCGGTGGACGTAGGGGATTTTTTCCCTGAACCACCTTAAATTATTGTGTGCTCTTCTGGATGCCCCGAACTAACTCTCTCTCTTTCTCTCTCTCTCTCTCTCTCTCTCTCTCTCTCTCTCTCTCTCTCTCTCTCTCCCCCCTCCCTCTTAAGCTTAACTGACAGGCTTATCCTTCTGCGCGCTGCCGTCTCTCAGGACTTCTCTCTCTTTTTTGGTGTTCCTTGGGATCACCTACATCCTACGTCAACAGATATCAAACTATACATACTTTTTTGAAGAGATGCTATTAGTATATGTGTACTTACTCATGTAGTAGAATAGATTAGATTGTCCGATAAAGTATACTAAATATTCTAGCTAGAACAACCAAATGGTCTATAGTGAGTTTGGGCAATCCAGTCAAGCCAACCAGGTCATCTATTCATCTTTTGCTCTGTCCACTTTGCAACACGGCATGGAGCTATTAAAGAGCAAACATCCTGTTGAATCATTTGATTTTGATGATCGTAATTAATTTAATCTTTATAGATTAATTCTCTTATTTAGTATATTAAAAGGTTTATATCATCTCAATTGAGAATTAAGTCCCAAATAAAGTCCAGAGAAAAGCAGGATCTCATTGAAAATTTTATTATTTTCTTTTCTAAGATTTATATATTAAGAATTTTACTCGTATTTTTCTGTTTGATTTTCTAGTTAAGA
Source organism: Apostasia shenzhenica (assembly GCA_002786265.1). NCBI lineage: Eukaryota > Viridiplantae > Streptophyta > Magnoliopsida > Asparagales > Orchidaceae > Apostasia > Apostasia shenzhenica. The sequence continues at coordinate 4,515,509 of KZ451886.1, read as the reverse complement.
AAATCTTATTCTCTTTCGTATTTATCGTCTTTGGTTGTTAAGCAAAAACTTCAATAACCTATTTATTTTAAGTAATTTGAATTGAAAGTATAGCTCACTCAACCAATTGATTAGAGTTTAAAGCTTAACTCAAAATTCACTACTAATCATATACTAGATTAGAATGTCGTTTAGATTAACACAATTTCATGCCTATGATAGAAGCCTACATGGCTACTTCAAATTTTCTATTTTGGTATGTGGCAGCTTATGGCTCATTGGATAGTGCTAAAATACTTCATAAGCCATGTCAATCCAAATTTAAATGTCATCATTCCATTTCTTTGTAATTTGTGCTTTGTTTTCTCCATAAACTCTTTGGCTTGTGCTATGACCATTTCAGCTTACCATTTTTATATAGTCTGATTTCATCTTGAGTGATGGTTATCAAGTTAAAATATTAAAGCATGTTATTTGTTTTATTTTTTATCTTATCCACTCAATGTTGTCTCCCTTATATTGGCTCTGTTTGGTAATAAGAAAAAAAAAGATTTGGTTAGAATTTTTAGTGATTTTTGAAAGATGTGTATGATGTGAAATAGAGTAAGTTGGTTATATTAAAAATTGTGTATGATGTGAAATAAAGTTGATTGATTTATTGAGAATTGTGTTGGATGTGAAATAAAGTGATTGTTTAATGTTGGAATTTGTGTGAGATGAGATATAAAATAATTTTTTAAGTTTTTTTAAAATAAATTTAAGATTTTGGCCATGGGTAATTTTAGCCATGATTTTTAGTCCATTGTCAAACAGGGCCTTAGTGTTGCATGCTTTTACACAAAATAGGATGCTCTTTTTTTTCTCTAATGGTTATTTTTTATACCTTTTTTTTCTCCTAAGTGTGCTTCAGCTCAATGTTTTTTTCAATACAGTAACTCACCTTCTCCTCTCAAGCTCACACTCGATTTTCACTTTCCTAAGATCATACTAGCAAAAATTTTGAAGATCTCAAGGAAGGAGATTGTGGTGTTTTTTTAAATGAAAAAAAGCCCTTTCTCTCTCTGGTTCTTTCTTTCCTAACTTCTGAAATAGATTTGTGTTGTTGTTTTTTGCCTTATTTTGATGTGAACCTTGAATTTTCAAGCTTTTACTTGTTGTGATTCACAAAACTCTTGGTTATAACCTGATCTTCTTAATTATTATTGAAGGCTCATATTGTATCATTCATCTCTAAACTTTCAAATTAATTTTGCTCATTATTGTCTTCCTTGAGCTGTTTTTTTGGATTTATTTGAGTACTCTCTTGGCTAATTTGCATATGCATAGAGTGCCTCATTGTAAAAAATTTTTATATGTGCTTTTGTAATTTAAGCTAGCAAGTCTAGCAAATTCTATCTTCTCTTTCTCTTTCTCCTTAGTGGAGGTATGTAGGTTTGCTCGACTTTGGTTCCTGCAAAAAGTCGTGGAATTGTAGATTTGCTTGGCTTAGGTTCCTGCAAAAAAGATATGAAATTGTAGGTTTGCTTGGCTTTAGTTCCTGAAAAAAGTAGTAGAATTATACTGGATTTATTCGGCTTTAGTTCCCATAAAAAATCGGGATTATAATGAAATTTTAATTCGAAGTGTATGGGAAGTGGACTAGGTGGGAGGCCGAACAACTATAAATTTCTTATGTGCTCTATGTGTTATTTCTTAATATACTAATTAAACTAATAAATTTCTCTATAAATCAAATTTGAATCTAAGTAAAACTTTATATTTCTTATATGAAATTTTATTATAATACATAAATCTGGAATTTCTTGTTATTTATTCTGCTCTGTTGTAAATTATTAAATTTTTGTGCCGAATTCAATTTCTTAAATTGACTTCATGTTCTGGCTATGTATTCTGTGCTAACGTTACTACAGACCTATTTGCAAAATCAACCTCTCAGGATTAAATAAAATATTCTCCCCTCTTTGGAAGCCTTTGAGCCAACACATTCGATGTGGTTATCTTTTGTATTGAAACCTGAAGGTAGTATACTTTTCACATGGATTTTACAATTGACACTTCTCAAATAACACACCCATATTTTAGTAGTATTGCTATTTTATCCAAAAATTGAAATTTGTATAAAATTTATTTATATTTTTCTCAATTCAAAATCAATGTAATTTTCTTCGGACTCAAAGTTAACCCACTTAAAAAATAATAATTCATCTTTAAATTAATTTATATGTATATAAATATACATATTCGTAATATTTTAAAATATGACTCGAGAAATTTTATGTATATAAATATATTATAAGAAATCATGTTATAAGCACAAACATATATTTTGAAAATGAATTTATATAATTATATTCTAATATACATTAAATGTATAACATATATTTTTATAGAAAATGTGACATCTAATTAGACTTGATTATTTCCATAAAAAATAGACTCGATTAAACTCAAAAATTGACTCTAAATTGAAAAACTTTTAGTTGGCTCGAATTAAACTTGATTTAAAATAAAAAATTTCAATTTTAATTTTAGCTCAGCTTGCTTGAAATCTACTCAAATATATCCCTAGCCTTGGAGGAATTATTGCGTGCACACTCAAGCAAGCAATCCACACTAGTGGTTCGCTCGCCAATCATGCAATGTCATCCAGAGCGAGCAGGACCGTTTGCAGACAAAACGCCATCAATGACGTTAAGTTGGGTTGAGTAGAATAGACCATTCAATCAGTCAAACTGAACTGTCTTGTTGGCAGAACGATCCATTTGGTCAACTAACTGGACCGTTCAGTCAACCACCATAAAACTAAGTATTAAAAGTAGATATAACTTAAAATTAAGTAGGTATATCTCTAGAATAGTAACTATCACATGTACTTGTATCATCTATAGTTAATACATATCTCATTTTAAGTTATACTTATTTTTTTGGACATATACCTATATTTAATTTTTACTTTTTTAGTGACGAGACAGACCATTTGGTCAACCATCTGGTTGACCAACTAGATTGTCCAGTCAGGCCGACTAGACAAATTGGTCCATCGATCGGGCGAGCTGTCCTGCTAAATGTGGGTTAATGCAGTTAACGATATTCTGCACGCAGTGAGGCCCACTAACTCTGTGTGGCGCCATGTGATTGACGAGCAATTCGCGTCAGTGAACCGTTCACCACACACAATAATTTATTCTAGCCTAGAGGGCACTTTTTGAACGCTAGCTTTTGCCTTTGTACCTTAAAACAATCTAGTCGTTAAGTGCATAAGTGATGCATATGTATATTAAATTTGTTTTTTTTGAAACTTAGTCAAAGCCTGGAATACTATCAAATGCAAAACAAGTACATTGAACAGAGTAATTATGATCTTTAGTAAGAATTGTGCAAAATTAGATGGATGAAATGTTACTTAATTCCATCCTATATCAGCTATACAAGCAGAAGAAGTTATTAAATCAGCTGACTTGTTAGCGGATCTACATATATTTGTAGCTCTGTGTGTCTTAAAAGATACAAAAAATCAAAAAACTCAAGTGTTAAGTTGCTTTCAATAACCCAATATAGTGAAAGCAGGGTGTCTTCTATAACAATAGTAAAATTTCATCTTGCCAGATGCCTTGTGTTTTGCCTAGGTACTAGCCAATTTTACTGACTTTAGGGCCCCTTTGGTCTCTATGGTATTAACTGTTCCCATGAATAATCTGATACCTACTTAATAACATGTAATGTTTTATGAATATATTTGTGCACAATTTTTAATATTAAATTTATTAGATATTATATATAAAATTGAGAATAAAAATTCCAATTCACGTTATATACGGATTTTAGGATAAAAATAAAATTTGTTTTAATTCATTAACAAATTATCTAATTAAATTCACTTTAATCTCGTTAAAATTAACCGAATCAACAAAATGCATCCTATTAGATTATTTATAAAAAATTAACAAATGTAAATATAAATTTTTTATTAAATTTTGATTCTACGATAAAACTAGAAGTTATGTTTTGATCTAGCATTAAATTTCAGGCATAATATATTTAAATTTGATTTGAATTTATCCAATAGAAACTTGAATATAAAGCAGGAAAAATTACCCATATATTAAAAAAAAATTAAATATTATTTATATATTACTTTTTTCAAAAGATTTAAATAAAAATATAATATTTTAAATTTTATGTAACATATATATATATATAAATGATGACACGACTCAAAATTTAATTTTTGTTAAATTTATTAAATTATTTAATAGATTAAGAATTTAATTCACTCGTGAATTAAAGTTTTCATTCATGAATAATTCAAAAATTAAATCTAAAAGCACTTTCCAAATTACTATTAACAAAATGTTGAGGTTGTTATGGGCCGGTATTCAATTCGAGTCTCATAGATAGTCTTTAATTTTTATATATGTTCATTAAATATATATATATATATATATATATATATATATATATATAATCTTTTTTTGAGGCATTTGTTTCTTTGTTATTCAATTTCATATAAGTCTTTTTTATGAATTTCATTAAATTCAAATTTTAGTTAATTATTTTTAAAAATTAAAAATAAACAGTTAACATAAAAAATTATTATTATACTTTAGAGTGGTAAAGAAAAGAAAAGAAAAAAATATTATAATTATGATAATAATTAGAAATACTTAAATATATTTTTTAATAGTACGTTTATTTACTAAGTTAAAATTATTCTTATGAAAGTTTATAATTTTAGTTGATATGTCACATCATAAATAAATTTTAATATTATAATTTTATTATATTTCATATTATATATATTTTAAAATTAAAAACTAATTTATTTCACATTTTGTAGATGTATTGAAATAATAACTAATTTATTCATATTTTTCACATATTTTAATATAATAATTAATTTTATTCTATACTATTAATAATTATTAATAAAAGATATTTTAATATAAGTTTGATTTTAATATTATTAAAATTAATTTTAATATATAAATTTTATTTTATAAAATAGTGTCTTAACACTCGTGGATAATGAAATTGATCGACAAGGACCTCATTTTGAAATATTTTGGTTAAAAAAGACTTAGATGATAATTTTTCTTTTTGTGCACTTATATGACAGTAGAATCTACCGTGAGAATCTGAATGAAATTTTCTTTATATTTTATAAAATATATTGGTGAATCCGCAGGTACAACTTAAGACGTCACCGGATATTTTTAAAATTGTTGTGCCAACGCGGGCGATGTCCGCATCTGCTGGGTTTGAAATTCTGACTCGTCGCAGCTGTTAAACTTTTTTCGTCTTATTAAACAAAAAAGCGATAATTAGACTCAGGTCTCAGAGTTTAATTCTTAATAACGTACAGATCCATATTTTTAAAATTATAGCATCGGTTCTGAGTAAATTATCAAATAAATTATTTCTTATTTTTTTATTATTAAAATTTTTTAAAACTATCATTTTACTACTCTCCCTCTCTCTCTCTCCTCCCGATCGCCGCGCAAGCGCACCGGCAACAGTGCAGCCTCGCGCGTGCTCGGCGATCAGGAGGAGAGAAAGAGAGAGATAAAATGATAATTTTAAAAAATTTTAATGATAAAAAAATAAAAATAAATTTATTTGATAATTTATTAAAACTCACGGACCGATATTACAATTTTGAAAATGTGAACTTGTATGTTATTAAACGTTAAGCTCAGGAACCTGAGTGTAATTATAAAAAAAAAATCGGGGTTTGAAGGAAAACAAGGAGACCGAAAAATGACCCAATTTTAAGACTCTGTGGAATGGCTTAAAACAAACCCAGTCAAAATGGATCGGATTCATAACATAGTAAATTCGATGGCTAAAATCATGTGTATTAGAATTTTTGTAGATATATTTATTGTTGACGTAGGATGTGGGGGATCCCAAGAAACACCAAAAGAGAGAGAGAGTCCCGAGAGACGGCGGCACGCAGAGAGGTAAGCCGATGGTTGAGGCTTAAGAGAGAGAGAGTTCGGGGCATCCAGAAGAGCACACAATAATTTAAAATGGTTCAGGGAGGAAATCCCCTACGTCCACCAAGCGGTCAGCAAAAAAGTTTCACTAATGGAAAAGATAGCCGTGAAGGCTAATACAAAGAGCTTACAAGAGAAAAAGAGAGAAAGAAGGAGAGAAAGAGAGCTTTTCTTGTTCTCAAGCTCCTGTTTTATAAGAGGTGATAGAGGGGGGATTCTACTCTTCCTAGGGTGAGTCCTCCTCGTCTGATCTATTGGTCCTGGATGCTCGATGCCGGATGCTAGATCTTTTCGCTTGAAAACTGATCAGAGGTATTTGTAGGCGATGTATTGCATAGCTTTGTCCTGGTTTCCGGGGGAAAGGAGGTGAACAAGCTCTAAGCCCGCGCTGCTTGTCGGCTGCCGGAGGGACAAAGCTGCAAAAGAAGGAGGCTAGCTTTTAATATTGGTACTGCTTCTGGGGATCCGTGACAGTTGGGGCATGCAGACCTTTGATTTGCGCTTCTTGAAAAGATGACCTAGTATGGGAAACGGCGCGGTCGGGCCAAGCTGATTGTGACAAACACCGCTTTGTAACATAGTCAGCGACGTTATCATGGATGGTTCTGACTCATCGTGGATGAGGCTTGGTTGAACCCTCGTGTCCGAGGTTTTACCGGGGTCAGAAACCTGTGAGAACAGATAGATGGATTAGTAAGTAAATAAAAATCAAATGTCAGCTAGGCGCCACATGTACGGCAAGGATGCAGCGCTGGAATCACGTGTTAATATCAGCCCCCCGCATTATCAGGGTGCGAATATTGATATGGGTCCTGGAATGCGAACCGTCGCAATAGTGGATGCGCTGCCCGAGACTTGTTAGGATAAGATGGGGGTGGTGTCCGTCAATCCGTATTCTCTTCCTCTGGCCCTCGAAAATTTCTGCAAGAGAGAGTAGATCGTCAGAGAGATGGCGGAGAGGAAGAAGTGAGTGACCCTGTCAAGCTTCTCAAAGAAGAGAGCCAGTGATCTTCCTGTTGATGCCCCTCCTCCTGAGAAGAGGAGGCTACTAGAACCATCTGAAGGGTCACCGAAAGCGCGATGGTGAAGCCTGTTGAAGCTCTCCAAAAGGAAGGAGTGGGAGTTGTGGTGCTGGCGCAGACGCGGGAGTTTGTGTAGGAGCTAGCAGGTGTAGAGGCCACAGAAGTGGTAAATGTATCTGATTCTCCTGTCAAACTGCCTTTGAAGGCTAGAGAGCTAAAGGAGGTGATCTTGATGGGTGAGACGGTTGCGGGGGAAAAATTAGCGCCTGAGAAGATCCTGCTCAAGGATAAGGAGATTGAGCGGCTCCTTCCTAGGTTCGAGGCTCCTTCTGCAGAGGACGTGAAGAAGACACCCCTCAAGATTTGCGGTCTCGCCCCTTCTGGTATATCAATCCCTCCTTCTGAGAAGAAAAGGAAGCCCATCTTCTCTTCTTTTCTTCCAGCGAATCTCCAAAATATCGAGGAAAAGGAAAGAAAGAGAAGGAAGGAGGAAGGTAGTAAGATGGAGGAGGCGACTAAGGGGGAGAAGGAGGTGCCCTCTCAGGTTGCTCCTGAAATCGCCCTGTGCATTGAAGGGCCAGGAGGCAAGATGGAGGAAAAGATTAAGGAGAAGGAGAGGGTCCCTCCAGCTGCCTCTACTTTTGCCCTTGGCTTAGAAGGGCCATGGAGTGTATTGGGAGAAAGGTTGTTCGAGATAAGGAAGGAGGAGGAGAAGATCCTGGCGAGCACCTCCAAGGTTCTGGAGGTAGTGAAATCTCTGAAGGGTAAGGAGGAAAGGGAGGCTCGCCATCTTCGGAGGATAGAGGAGCTGGAGGGCGCTTTGTTGCAAGTCACAAAGCATTCTCAAGGTGATCACAGGGAAGAGCTAGGGAAGTTGTATAAACTGGAAGACAAGTTGGTTTCCCTGACTCTGAGCAGTAAGGAATGGACTAGTAAGAGTGAGGCCGCAAGGGGAGAGTTCCACCGCATCTTATCGGATGTGAACCAGGCCCATTCTGCTCATGTCAAAGACCTCCAAAAAAAGATAAAGGAGTTATATAATGAGAAGGAGGCTTTGAAAGAAGAAAGAAGCTGGCTAAGGGATGGAGTTGCAAAGGCCAGGGAGGTATTGTCGGGGGCGAAGGAGGTGGCCTCTGAAACTCGCCACTGGGAGGAGTTGCTGAAGTCTGAAGTTCACTCCTTGCGGGCCTTGGTAGAGAATAGCTCCGGATGGCTGAAACGATGTATGGAAGATCTGGAAGAAGCGGTGAGGAGGGCGGTGAATATCGTCAACGCCCCGCCGGTGGGTCATCACGTGAAGAACCAAGCAGCTTTTGATGTTCTCCTGCAGATATTGGTTGATATAAGTATCTTAAATCAGTAGTTCTGAAGAGAGCCAAGTTACTCTCCTCGAGGCCAGATAGCTAGGCTGAAGTGCTCCTCCCGAAGTCCAGCAGCAAGATCAGCCAAGGAGCCAGAAGTAACTTGCCTCCATCCCCTCCTAACTCCTTAGCCTCATCATCAACATTATGTTTGAAGGAACCATAGTCGAGGAGAGGGGTCCTGGTAGCTCCCGGGCGATGTGCTTCCTATTGTCAAGAGTGTAATAGATTAGTCTCAAAGAGGGGGGTTCCCTCATGTTTGAGATCGTGTCTAAGTTCTGAAGCCTTGTATTTTCTTTATTTTTCCTGTACTCATGAGAGAAACATATAAGAGATCAGAGAAAATGAATTTGTAATAAGTTTTATCATTAATGAAATATATTTTTTCTTTTAAAAACTTATTTTGAATGAATTCTGTTTGTGCGTCTTCTCTTTCGTGTTTGAGATAGGTACCACGAGGTTAGAAAAGAGAAGAATTCATAAGTGTGAAAGTATAAAACCAACAATAAATTCTAAGTTAAAAAGGGAAGTTACTAACCTCGTGTTATAAAACATCGGATGATAATAGCAAAGAGGACAAGGAATAGAATGTCATTTCAAAATATTGTGCATGATTACGAACTATCGTGCATGACATGACGAAACAGGGGGAAGCAACGCTTCGATATTTGTGCGCTGCTTTGAATCCTAAACTTATCAGAAGATACAGACGGTCTGATTGCTTCCGTGCACTGATCAAAAAGATCAGACGGCCAAAAGATGAAAGGTCACAACTGTTTCCCATAAAAGGCTTTTCTAAGGGAAATCTGGAGTACTTGTTTGTCTTCAAACCCTAAGAGAGAAAAAGAAATCTTCGTCCCGTTCGTTATGAAATCAAGCCATGGGAGGAGGAGGAGAGATCGAGTGGGCCAAGCTGGCCGATCAGTTCCATAAGGATATCAGCTATTAAGAGAGTATCCTGATGGAGCACGAGGTGCTCAACACGACTAGAGGGTTTAGAGGAAACCCCAACCTGACGATTATCCCCCCTACCGCCGACTTCTGACCAAACAGTCCTCTTGAAGGTGCGGTATGTGTATACCGGGCGCAGGTGGAGTACAGTTTGATGTTGCCGTCGCAACCGGAATTCAAGGAAATCCTAAACTCATTTCAGATTGTCCCGGCGCAACTCTCTCCTAACGTCGTTGCCTATGTGTGTTCCTTCCTGAAACTGCTATAGGCTCAGGAAATACCATGGACCTTGACACTGTTCAGGAGCTTGTTCAGCTGGATGGCAGTGCCAGAGTACGAAGGATGTTTGGCCCTGCGGTCAAAAATGAGGAAGGCATTATTTTCAGGGGCAAATAGTTCCCACTCGGACTGGAGGGACTACTACTTCTTTGTCTGAGGGGATTTAGGAATCCCCTTGATGCCCAGCACATGCCTCCCTGAATTTGTCGGCAATGCCAAGTGGATGGCTGGGCAAGACACCCTAAAAAATCTAGAGAGGCTGAAGGGGCAAAGCTGGCCCTTGAGGGACTTCCTCAGACATGTGAGAAACGATATATCCCTGCACGCCAAGGCGTTGGGGTATACCATTTTCAAGGAAGTCGCCCCACCTCCCGGCATGGTTCTGATGAAGAGGGCCAGGAGGGGGTAGCCTGCTGCCACTCAGCTCAGTAAAGAGATTACTGAGGTGGGGGAGGAAGAGGAGATAGAGGTTCCGGAGCCGGTCTGCGGTGGAACCGTCGTCAATGTGGTATCCTCTCTTGAGGATGGCACAGACGACAAGAAAACTTTGACTGAGCTGGGGTACATGGGAAAAGGGAAGGGAACCTTGTCAGACGCCAAGCCCTAGACAATCCCTAAGGGTGTCAAAGGAATTGTTATAGGGGAAAAGGAGGAAGGGAATATGGCCGGCGGAGGCCAAGAAAAGGAGAGAGCGAAGGGACCTTGCCTGGATTTGATTCTCAGCGAGGTTCCCAAGAAGAGAAGGGGTCCCTCAGAGAGCACGAGCCTAGAGCCCCCATCTAAGAAGGCAAAAAGTGTGGAGGAGGAAGGCTTTGCTGCTAGGGGAGAACATAACTGGCAACGAAGCATAGAGCCCCCTTACAGCACCAACTTCGTCAGGATCTTCGAGGACGATGGCACAAGAATGGCGGTGAGAACAAAAGGGGACGAGAGAAGGTTGACAGTCGTCTCTCTGCCGTCCGCGAACCAAGGCATCGTCTACCGAGGGGAGGTAGGTCTAGCCCTGGGAAGCGGCCTGGTGTCTGAAGGTTTAGAGGAGAAGTTGGAGAGGACCTTGACGTCAGAGCTCTACTCAGGCTTCGCCAATAGGGTAGCTACGGAAAGGATTCTCTTTCAGGCCTTCTCCCCCATTTGTTCTCGTGATCTAACTCTATTTTTGTTGCAGATTCTTGCTCGCTTGCCGTTGGCTCTGAATATGGCATTGAGGACAGAGGAGCAAATACTGGAACAAGGACGCCAGCTTCATCAAAGGGATGAAGAAATTGAGGCCTTGAGAGTGCAACTTGCCATGAAGTCTTCTCAACTTGACGTCGTTCAAGAGGAGGAGATTAAGCTGCAAGAGGAGTTTGCATTCTATAAATCTGTAATGGGTGCGCTGAAGGCTGATAATAAGGCCCTGCGAGAGAAGATGAATAAGGTTGCCGGAAACCAGGAGACCGTTGATGCAGAGAGGTTTGCGGCAGCTGTGAAAGCCTACAAAACAAGCCTACCTTGTAGAAAGAAGAGGTTAGATGGGATCAAGCAGGCATGGGAATGATTGGCCTCCACTTTGATCCAAAGGGGCAAAATTACTGCCTCTGACCTCGAGGAAGTGGATCCCTTTCCTTTCCTAGCTGCTGATCATACTTACAGGGAGGAGGGTTTTGACTTAACTGACGACCTCATCTATCAGGTGTTCGATCTTTTGGATGAGATCAGTGAAGGCTAACCCACTTTTCTTGTAAGATGAGTGAATTGTAACCTCAATTCTTTGTAATTTTGAAAATAAATGAATAAAAAGCTTATTTTGTCTTGCATACCTGTTTTATTCTAGTGTGTATAAAATGAACATGTACCTTTGTTTGAGGTTTGAGACATTCTAATTGTGACTCTGAGAAAACTCCTCATAACTAGTTAATAATAAAGATCTTTTGAGTCGTATAGAATGTTCCCAACTTAAACTTTGAACTTCATAAATCTGCATAGGAAGGAAGCAATAATAACAGGAGAAATCCCGCTTAAGAGGTATAATCTGGCCCAATGCTAAAAGGACTTGGGGCGTCTGAAACATCTTGTCCAATGTTTGTACTTAAGGCATGGGTTGATCTCAGGGGTTTCATAATTTCGGGCTTGGAATCATATCCTTTTATGCGCCTGCACATGAAAGAAGTAATAATAGTAGTGAAGATCCTACCTAGAAGGAGTTATCTGACCCAATGCCAAAAGGACTTATTCGTCTAAAATATTGTGGCCGATGTTTGTACTTGAGGCAAGGGCTGACTTCCGTTAGAGCAGCAGATCCTAGTGAGAAGCGAATGCACTCTGCTTAGTGGGGACCTGTATCATGAGTAGATAGCAGGGACTGTCCTAAGATTACGAGCAAGCCTTTAGACCTTTTGCTAGCCGGATGGGCTTATGGAAGGGTTCCAGATGTAGGTAGGAGACCCTGCCTACCAGGCGTAACTAGGCTCAGTAACCTTCGTATATAGAAGGTTAGTTATGATGAACCATCGTGTACGAGGTCGGGAGCCTCAGGTACGATGGTTGAGAGTTTTGAGGTTAAAATCATACCTGAGCGATAGACGTTATGCTGATATGAATACCCCAATATAAATTAATGGGTGTAAGATTTCATTGTCACAAGAACTTCGGAGTTCAAGATAAAACCGTTGGGACAGTATAAAGAAATTCAGATATATTTTGGAAGAACCCAGATGTCTATTAATAAAGAATATCCCAGAACTTGTTGATTGAATCCGTGTAATAAATTCCTAAATGAATCTGTACAAATGAATCTTGTATAGGGAGTATAAAGATGAGTTGCTGCCAGGGATCAGGCGTAGAATTTCTTTAGATCATCCCCACTCCAAGTTCTAGGGAGTTGGATGCCTTCAGAAGTCATGAGATAATATGCGTTCGGTCCAGCAATCCCGTGCACGATGTAAGGGCCATCCCAATTAGGCTCAAGCTTGGGAACTCCCAAGTTGCTGCCAGTAAGAAGCCATCATTTGAGTACCAAGTCTCCTTGAACGAAAGTCCTGGGGTTAACCTTGCGGTTGAAATACCTTTCAACCTGGCGCTTGTGCTCCAAGCGCTTGAGTGCGGCCAACTCTCTTTTCTGCTCCAAGAGGTCTAGATCGACTCATCGTGAATCATCGTTTTCGCCCATCCAGGTTTGTAGATCTTCGAGATTGAAGTTGGCTATGGTTTCTACCCTGGGGGAGGAGTGTTCTAGCTCAATTGGTATGACTGAGTCCATCCCGAATAAAAGGGAGAAAGGAGACTCCTGAGTGACCTCGAAAGGGGCTGTATTGTAAGCCCAAAGGGCGCCTGGTAATTCTTCCGGCCAGCAGGTTTTGGCGCCGTCAAAACATTTTTTCAAGATGTTCAGGATGTTTTTGGTAGCGGCTTCTGCCTGCCCATTGGTATGAGGATGCTAGACAAATGCGTACTTGAGATTGATTTGATGCTTGCCACAGAAGTCATGGATCTGTTGATTAGCAAACGGGGTACCATTGTCTGTAATAATTACCATCAATATGCCATATCTGTAGACGATATTAGCCCATAGGAAATTTTCGACATTCTGCGCAGTAGGCTGAGTAAGTGGCTTGGCTTCAATCTACTTTGTGAAGTAGTCGATAGCCACCAGTATCCATTTGTAGTTCCTCATGGCCATGGGCATTGGGCCCAGAAAGTCCAGCCCCCAAACAGCGAAGGGCCAAGATGAATTGATGAGTTTGAGATAGCCGGCGGGCTGCCTGTGCATGTCAGCGTAGTATTGGCATTAAGAGCATTTCTCCACGAATGCCTGAGCATCCTTGTGGATATTTAGCCAGAAGAATCCCTGGCACAGGATTCGCATAACCAGACTTCGGCCACAAGCATGAGTTCTACACTCCCCTTTGTGCACAACCTCTATGACTTCTTGAGCTTCCTCAGGCTACAAGGACTTGGTGAAGAGCTTGGCATAAGACTTTCTGTTAGAGCTCCCCATTGATGAGGACGTATTTGGCACTGTCAAGCTTTAGTTTCTTCATCTCTTGCCTGTTATCGGGCTGCATCCCATCCTTCAGGTAATTGAGGATCCTGTCCATCCAGCAAGGCGGATGCTCCTCAGAGTGAATTTTTGTGCATTCGAAGCTGAGCCTTTCAAATATTTGAATTCGGCGGAGGTTTGGGAGCCCTACCTTTACGAGTCGATCTGCTACTTGGTTTTCTTCTCTGGGAATATTCCTCAGGGAGAAATCTTCAAACTGAGAGATTAAGGAGTGGGCTTATTGCAGATATTTTTTCAGAACCTCGTCCTTTTTTTGAATGCTCGATTCACTTGGTTGAAGATCAATTAGGAGTCACTGAATACTTGTACGCACTTCACAGCCATGCTGAGTGCAAAGTTTAACCCTACAATGAGAGCTTCATACTCTGCTTGATTGTTTGTAGCCTTGAAATGAAGTGTCACGGCCTGGTGTAAGGTGGCTCCCATTGGGCTAGTTAGGAGAATCCTAGCCCTCTGAGACTGTGATCCAGACGCACCATCAACATGAAGGGACCAGAGGTTTGTCCGATGTCTGGCAGGCGGTGGCTCTGAAGTAAAAAGCTCGGCGACGAAATCTGCCAACGCCTGTGCCTTGATTGCTGTCTATGGGACATACTTGATGTTATACTCGCCCAGCTTAATGGACCATTTGAGCAGCCTTCCCGATACCTCAGGAGTGTGTAGTATCTTCAGGAGTGGTTGATCAGTGACAACTTGGATAGTGTGAGACTGGAAATATAAGCGTACCTTTTTCGCCGTCACTAGGAGAGCCAGAGCAAGCTTTTCCAGCATGGGGTATCGGCTTTTAGCGTCTAGGAGTATGTGGCTGACATAAAAAATTGGATGTTGTACCCTCTTATTCTTATCCACGAGGACCGTTGAGATTGCGGTGTTAGACACCCCCAAGTATAAAGACAGGACTGCCCTCTCCTTCGGTGCCACTAATATCGAGGACGAAGTAAGTTACTTGTTCATCTCTGTGAAAGCGGCTTCGCATTCGTTGGTCCACTGACCCCCCTTGTTATTGCGCAGGCATTGAAAAAATGGCGAACATCGATCCCCGGCTTTTGAGATGAATCTGCCCAGGATGTTGATCCGTCCTGCCAGTTTTTGGATCTCTTTTGCCGTTTTAGGAGAGAGCATGCTCAGGATGGCTGAGATTTTATCTAAATTGGCCTCTAATCCTCTGGCTGAAACTAAATAGCTCAAAAACTTCTCTGATGTAACCTGCTCTAAGTAGTTTGTTGACTTCTTCTTTGAAAGCGTCCTGCCTCTCCCCTGCCATCACCCTCTTCTTCTGTTTTGTAGGAGAAACAGTCTCAAATATGTTTAGATGGTGCTCGCAGACAGCCGTGTTAACGCCTAAAATATCTTTAGGAGACCATGTGAAGACATCAATGTACTCAAAAAGCATGACAGTGATTTTTGCCTGCTGCTTATCATTCATGGATGAGGATAAGTTTACAACTTTAGAAGAGTCTTCCCCATTTAAGGTTACATTGATGACCCCTTCCTGCGGTACAACGGGTTGAGATTTCCTGGGATCCAACTGATCGACCACGAGCTGTGCGGAGATTTGGAAACATTGGGTAGCCTGCCTGACATCTCCTCTGATGGTGACAACGCTGCTGGAGGTTGGAACTTCACGCAGAGGTGAGGTGTGGAGATTACCATCCCAAAGGAATTGAGTGTTATCCTTCCAAGGATGACATTGTAGCCTAACATAGCTCTGATGACAGCGAAGTTCACCATACACATGGCATAACCATTATCGTCACTGAAGGTGGTTTCAGCATGGAGGAGGTTTACCTCCTTGAGCCCCATCTGGAGGAAAGCAGATTTGAACAGGATATCGGCGACACTCCCAGAGTCGAGGAGCACTCATCGAAAATCGAAATCAGCTATGCGGGCGATGACCACGATCGGATCGTTGTATAGGTTGCCTTGTTGGGGGAGATCTTTTTGGCAGAAGGTAAGCGGAATGGATGAAGAATGTTGCTGAGAAATGTCGTCGATCTCAATCTCTTGACGGCGAGCAGCTGCAGGATCCATGCTAAAGATGGCGTTGATCGTCCTGGCGGCACGGGGGTAAGGACACCCTAGTTGGTTGGGGCCTGGAGACGGTAGGGCTTTAGTAGGAGCCCCAGTAACTTTGGGGGCCTTCCCTTTTTGGGCAGCAGTGATTGTCAGTGCCATCTGCATGAACTCCTCGAGCTTGCCCTGATCCACCAGTTTGTCGAGCAGAGCCCTGAGGCCTCGGCACTTATGAAGCTTGTGCCCGTAGTTTTCGTGGAACTCACAATAATTGTCGGGATCTACTCCGACTGAAGGCACTGGCTTGGGTCCGGCTGGTCGAACCCAATCTTGTTTGACGGCCGCCGCATAGAATTCTGGAAGCGGCTGGGAGAAGAAATATTTCTAGTGCTGGATGTGTCGTAGCTTCCCCTCATCTCAATCACGACTTTTGGCTGGGGGGGTTCATCACCCCGATGTTTTCTCTTTCTCTTCTCTTGCTTGGCTCCGAAAACATAAGGGGGAGAGGATTCAGCATCCTGGAGGAGCATGAATTGGCTAGCTCTGGCCACCAGCACTAGATAGCTCCAAGATTTGGCCAGCTGCAAGGATTTGGCCAGCTGCAGGGATTTAGATAGATCCCCAAGTTTGAGTCCCCTCCAAAAATTCTGCATGGCCACTACAGGGTCGACATCTTCAGCTTCTGCCGCGACGGCAAAGAAGCAGTTGGTGTAATCCCGGAGGCTTTCCCTCTCGCCTTGCTTAATGTTAGCAAGCACCATGTTGGAAACTACCATTCGGGTTCGACTGATGAAACGGGCGATCAGCTCCCATTTTAGGTGTTCATAGAAGAAAATGTGACCCCTTGGAGCTTGATGAACCAGCTAAATGTCGCCCCCTTCAGGGTGTTCGCTAGGAGGTGGCACTTGGTAGCCTCGTCTGGCTAGTGATAGCGGACCGCGGCCTCAAACCCCTGTATGTGCTTGCAGGGGCGGTTGCGCCCCTGTAGGCCTCAAGCCTGGGCGGCCTGAAGTCTTGTGGGATTGAGGCCAGCCAGATGGCATTAGTAAAAGGAGCATTGCTATCCATTGGTTCAAAGAAGAGGTCAGGCCCATGATAAGGGGTCTGAATGCCTGGAAAGAAGGGGTCTTTTCCGACAAGAAAAGGAGGGAAGGCAGGTGGAAGAAAAGTAGGCTGTGGTAGAGGGTGAGGTGGAAGAGGATTCTGGTGAACTTCCTGGAGGCAAAAGGGACGTCTGGGTAGTTGAGAAGAGCGAGACGTCTGAATAGAAGGCGTTGCGACTGGAAGCACGGGAGCAAGAGCCTCAGCGGCCGGAGGAGGTGGTACAGAGACCGCCGCTACTAGCGGAAGAGGTTCTCGGGTTGCCACAATCGGCAGAAGAGGTGCAAGAGCTGCCGCGGTCGGCGGGTGAGGAGCAGGGGCCGCTGCGACCGGCGAGAGAGGAAGTACTGTGCACACTGGCTGAGTCTGCCTGAGAATCAAGACCTATTGGGCTGTAAAGCCAGTGACCAGGTCAGTGAGATTCGCGAGCATCCCCTGAAGTTTTGAGACACGGGTACCCCTAGAGGAGGAAGTAGATTCAGCATGGCGCCGAGAGATTGAGGCTGAAGCACTATCGTCCAGCGCCCGAACGAAAGGTTCTCCCGCATGCGCACTGCGAGCAGTGGAGTTGGTTCTGCGCGTTCTGGCCACCATCTTCCCAGAATCTTAATGAAAGCACCAGAAGATGTTGACATAGGATGTGGGGGATCCCAAGAAACACCAAAAAGAGAGAGAGAGAGTCCCGAGAGACAGCGACGCACATAGAGGTAAGTCTGATGGTTGAGGCTTAAGAGAGAGAGTTCGGGGCATCCAGAAGAGCACACAATAATTTAAGGTGGTTTAGGAAGGAAATCCCATACGTCCACCGAGCAGTCAGCGAAAAAGTTTTACTAATGGAAAAAGGTAGCCGTGAAGGCTAATACAAATAACTTAAAAGGGGGAAAAGAGAGAAACAAGGAGAGAAATAGAGCTTTTTTTGTTTTCAAGCTCCTGTTTTACAAGAGGTGATAGAGGGGAGATTCTACTCTTTTTGGGGCGAGTCCTCCTCTTCTGATCTATTGGTCCTGGATGCTCGATGCTGGATGCTGGATTTTTTTCGCTTAAAAACTGTTCAGAGGTATTTGTAGGCGATGGATTGCATAGCTTTGTCCTGATTTTTCGGGGGAAAGGAGGTGAACAAGCTCTGAGCCCGCACTGCTTGTCGGCCACTGGAGGGACCAAAAACCGCAAAAGGAGGATGCTAGCTTTTAATATTAGTACTGCTTCTGGGGATCCGTGACAGCTGGGGCATGCGGACCCTTGATTTATGTTTCTTGAAAAGAAGGCCTTGTACGGGGAACGACGCGGTCGGGCCAAGCTAATTGTGATTGACACCACTTTGTAACATCGTCATCGACGTTATCAGGGATGGTCCTGACTCATCGTGGATGAGGCTTGGTTGAACCCTCGTGTCCGAGATTTTATCGGGGTCAAAAACCTGTGAGAACAGATAGATGTATTAGTAAGTAAATAAAAGTCAAATACCAGCTAGGCGCCACGTGTACGGCAGGGATGCAGTGTTGGAATCACGTGTTAACATTTATAATTATATATTTTATGAATATCTATAAATAATTAAATTATGATAGTTAAAAAATATACATGTAACATATATAATAAATTTACAAATTTGTATTTTAATATAAATAGTATGTATGAGAATTATGATAATAAAAAATAGAAAAAATTTCACTTAAGTCCCTGAAATTCGATTACTTTATCACAAAAATTCACAAATGTTAAAATATATTATACAAGTTTGCAAAAAGTATTACACAAGACATCGTGGTCCCTCCGTGAGAAAATTTATTAGGTATTTTTAAAATGACAAAAATATTCTTACTTAATCTATCAAATTTTAAAGTTTACCGCCACCATTTTCATCCTCGACATGCCCGAACAAACCTGCTAGATCAAATCATCCGCTGCAGGAACTTGCCGGCCACTGGTAGCCGTCCGCCGTTGCGCACGTGGCCACCCACAAACTGGCCAAGTTGTGCGGCTGCCTGCGTGTGCAGCCGACTTTCGCGTGCAGCCAAAATGGCGGCGGCTCGTAGGCGTACGCACACACGGTTGCGTGCAGTCACAAAGTTAGTCGCGCATGCTGCTGCTAGCTGCCAAGAGGTCAGCCCTGTTCGCGGCCGCGCACAACCTGGAAGGCAGCCGTGCACACACTTAAGCTACAACCACGACATGCTCAACCATGAGAGTGGCTGCGTGTGCCCCCAGGGGCTTGCCCTCGTGACCTGCTTGCACGCAGGCAGCCGTGCATATTGTCGCGAGCCAACCACCGTTGAGCCTATGGCGAGTGCGCATCGAGCTCCGGGTAAGCTCACAGCGAGCACGAGCAAGCTCACTGCAGATGAGATCCAAAATTTAAATGGTAAATTAAAAAATATTTATTTTAGTTTTATTTTTTTTAGTGGACGAATTAACAGTATATTAGACGGAAAATGTTATGCTTTCCTAATTAAAAGCTTTTCAAAAATAATCATAACCCCATTGAATTATGTAGTAATTTTTGCAAATTTGTATAGCTTATTTTAAAGTTTGTGAACATTCATGGCAAAGTAAGCAAACTACAGAATCTAAGTGAATTATCCCAAATAAAAAATTAACCGATTTAAATAGAACTCAATTTAAAATAGAAGAAAGGTAAATATCATTCAAGTTTTTGAGATTAAAAACTAACATAAAATGAATTTACATTTTACAAAAAAATATCATCCTAATCATCTTTGAAGTTGAAGGGTAATATCAACATGTTCATAACAACAATAACTGCGTGCAGCATCCTTGTCACATGTGAGACAGAGAGAAAATTTAATAAATTTGATATGCTAAAACGACAAGTTTTAAAAATAATAGAACTACTTAATATTGTCACCTAAGTTAGAGACCCACATGATATTTATTCAAAAATTTTAAATTAAAAATTAATTGACTTACTCGAATTCAACTCGACGCTCAGTGATTAAGTGAAGATATCTTTTATATGTTTTGCGTTTCTATAAATTGTAATGTAATGTGACCTTTCTCAATGTGATCATGATTAAAGTTATTCTAATATCTTTATGTTTCATTCATAATAATCAAATTGATTGCACTATTTGTATCACATCTAATTGAAATATTCTTCCAATTTATCTCAAAATCTCCAAGTTTTTGAGAAAGCCAATTAACTCGAGAAATACAACTCCGCACGATGATATATTTAGCATCCACTTTGAAAAATTTCACAAAGTTTTTTTTTTGTATTTCTAGATCATGAAATTAAGCTCTTTTGCAAAAATTGACAAGATTCAGATATATTTTTTCTATTTATTTCACATCTAAAATAAATAAGTAAGTGGATTCTTACAATACAATAATTCTAATGATTGTGTTCTCTTAAGATTATAAATAAAAGTTTAACTACAATTAGACGTAATTTTTTAAATAATATTTGAAATCGAGCACATATACAAATACTAAACTTAACATTTGATCTACCAACCATAATATATAGCATGTAGAATCTATCATAGCTCTAAATTCACCAATTATGCTCATCTCTCATGTAGTATAGAATTTCATACTAACACAAAAAATGATACTATTAATATAAATTTGCACAGTGAGCAAATCATATTTAAATTTCAATGTAAATAATGTTGCATCAATCTGTCTTAGTATATCTATTTCTAAAAAGAAATTACCCAATTTTCATACCATGTTCTTGGGCTTGTTTCAACCCATTAAGAATTATTTTTTAATTTGTATTCCTTATTAAGAAATCTATAGTTTTAAAAACCAAGGGTTGATTAACATAGACATTTATTTATTTGAACTAATGCATGGTAGAAAGACATTAATATTATATATAAATATGTATCTTATTGATATTTTTTGATGATCTATTTGATATCTAAATGTCCTTCTATTAATAACTAGTAATTATTTTTTATTTAAAAAATCATCAATTTAAATAAACGATGAATCTTGTGTTCGGAAAATTATTAAACGCATATTTTGTTGACTAGATTGTTAAAAGGGAGGTTAATGAAGTTGAATGACATCTGAAAAAATATTAAAAACACGAAAGAAACTATAAAAGAGAGAAAGGGGATGAAAGTATATGTCACACTTTTACATGAAAAATCCACCCTAATAAAATTATGCTTTGTTGTAATGTCTTCTTAGGATTAGAGCTATTTGCTTCCATCTAATTCCGACTCCCATTTTTTTACTCCTCCTCTAAGAATTTAATGCTAGAAGAAACTTTATGTCAAAGTAAAGCTAATTAAGGAAGTCATACTCTACTACAATGGTTGGGTCATACCATGATCTACGTTGTGAAGCTACTATTGTAGGACCAAGTATGACGTCTAGAGGGGGGGGTGTGAATAGATCGTAAATTAAAATTTAGTTTAATTTACTAAATATAACAAGTTTAGTACAAAATATAAGCGGAAGCAAATATAAGTGCAAATAAGAAGAAAATATCACATCCACAAAGAACAACACAAATTATAACGTTGGTTCGGCTCAAATTAGAGCCTAATCCACCCAACCCCGATCGGAAAGATATCACTATAAACACACTCCTTGGTTTAGGCGGAGAAGCCCGTACAAAATCCTCCTCTTATCCACTCACTAGAGCCCTCCTCACTTTTAAGTGAGGGCTCACTCACTCACCTCCTCCAACCCCTATTTTGGAGGCCCTCTTCACACGCACAGTGAAAGCAGAGAAGAAACAACTAAAGTATTACAAAGAAAAAAAAAATCACTCACTCTTCCTTCTTGTGATTGAATCTTGAAAGCTAGAAGAAGAGTGGATGAAGAGTTTGAGCACTTGAGTCCAAGTTCACCTAGATCGCCTTGAATCTTGATTGAAACATCCACTTGTATGTTTTATCAATTCTTAGGATGGTGGAGAATGAATGTGAATGTTTGGAGCACTTAGAGGATTTTTATGAGCCAAGAGGGATACACAAAACAACCCCTATCTTCTTATATAGCAAGAGCTCCAACGGCTAGAAAAATGGGCTGGAAGAAGACCTGGAGGCAACCTCAGGTCGACCCCCAGCTAGCCATTGGATAATAAATATAGCCAACGTCACTTCCAAGGTCGACCTCAGGTCGACCTTACTACTGAGGTCGCCTCCAGGTCGACCTGAAAAAATCCTCCAAGATGACCAAAGTTTCTGTCGAGGGTCGCCCTCAGGTCGACCTCGGGTCGCCCTCAGGTCGACCTCGAAAAATCCCCAAAACGACTAAAGTTTTTGTTGAGGGTCGCTGCTGAAGGTCGACCTCGGGCGCCCTCAGGTCGACCTCGAAAGATCCCCAAAACGACTAAAGTTTCTGTTGAGGGTCGCTGCTGAAGGTCGACCTCACTATTGAAGGTCACCCTTCAACTATCCCAAAACTGTCCTAGAGCTATCACAACCAAAAGAAAATCTCTAGAGCAATCTCACCACTATTAGACCACATAATTAAGAGAGTTTAAACTTTTAAGATTATCTAGTTAACTCGCAGAGATTCTAAGTGCTCAAACTCATATCCAGACTATTCTAACAGTCAAGATCAACCTCACAACAATTCTACTCTCAAGTAAAATGAAAAGTAACAATAATAACATGTGCTCCACTTGATCTTCAATACTTGAGACTTTCTCTCCAATTTAATTAGATCTCAATTTTAGTATAAAATTGAGATACAACTTTAATAAACCTGAGATTAAGAACACTAAACAATTATGTTAGTACACATTAACTTAAACATATTGTTAAACATCAAAAACACAATATTACCACAAGGGAGGAACCAACACTATCATATAAAGGTATGAACATGTGCGCTTTAATTGTATATAGGAGATGTTAACTCCTTGTATTGTAATATAATAGAGATATCCAGCCTTTTAATTTTCATGTAAGAAAAGCCACTAATGTACCGTTGACTTCTGGGCCTATCGTCTTCAATTGAAAACCACAATGTATCTCTCAAAGCCTCCTCATGGTTGGGACACGAGGTTGTCTGATGGACTCAGGGTAATGGGAGAGATTATGGCTATCTCATAGATAGGGACTTGGGATAGGCTTGAAAGGTGTCACATGGCTAAAGTACAAGGTAGGCTCATGATCTATGACATTTGATGCCTTTGAAGTAGTTGTAGAGTGTTAGCTTTCAATTTTTCCGTTGACTATTGACCCCTTCATTTCCTTTGGTATCGAGATGTTGTTTCATGACATATATATAATGCAGATTGAGTGATGAATTTTTATATTAACATCAACTTTCGTTAATATGTACATTTATGTGAGGTTCATCAATCAAAAGCTTGGTGCAAAAGAGTCAAACCTCCGACCATCCCAGTTACTCAAATCCCTTACATATCTTTGTGACGAGAATTATGGCTCTTAGGATGAAGTCAATGAAGGTGATGTTAGCCATGTAGTAATGAATGGAGGCTATCTAAAGAGGAAGGAGGGGAAAATAGCCGGTACAAAGGCGTTTAATCCACCATCAAAGATTGTCATTCGAGATGGTTCGAGATGGTTCTTTTGTGGTGATTATAAACTACTTAATGAATTGAAGGCTATTCTAGAGGTGAAGAAGATGTTCATCAATTTGAACCACCTAGAAAGGGCTGCTGATCTCATCAATTAGTAAGATGAAATCATGGTTGATAGAAATGATGCAATTGGTTGAGTCTCCGAGGTTGAGAAGAGAGGCTAGAGATGAGCCTTCTTTCAACTTCTTTGTGACATTAGTGACCAAAAAGAGTAGAGAGTGATCGCCTAGAAGATATATGAATAAATCAGAATCACCCAGAAAAGGAGCAGCTCCTAATAGATTTTTAGGTGAAGAAACACATGAATGAATCATTTCACATCAGAAAAGGAGGAGAGTTCTTGAGCTGTATAAGTAGATAATATAATTTAAAATAGTAGAGATGCCTTTTAGAGAAAAATAGTGAGTCTAATAATGAAAAACTCTCAATTAAATATGCTTGAGATGGAATAGTACTATCATGAGTAACCCTCTTGATCAAAAGTACTCGAGTCACGCATTTTTTAAAAATCTAAGCGAATAATACCTCTATGTTTAGATTATAGAATGTTATACTCTGAGTCTTCATAGGCAGAAGTTCTATCTGGCAAAGTGTGGAATGTTGTTTTCATCAAGCATGCATTGTGAGCTTGCAGCCCAAGTAATAAGAGGAAAAGAAAATCAGGCTAAGATTAAATCTGAAAACAAGTTTTAAGTTTAACTTTGGCTCCAATTTAATCATTTGCCAAACAAAAACATAAGAAATATCTTTGAAAATTTTTCAAAGTTATAACATAAAGTGTGTAGTTCAATATTATTTTAATAATATATCATATTATTTATATGTCTTAATATCTAAACCTAAAATATTTTTATCTTTTCTTTGGATTAGTATGCATCTCATGTTTGTACTGTAACATGACTTAGTTGATATGTAGAAGAAATCATTGAGTTTGGCCACCATCAAGTAGAACATTTCTTTGGATTCTCCCAACACATCTTTTGCTATATTACGAATATAATTAGCAACCATCAACTATATAAAATCACATAAATTCAGTGTATCATTGCCCAAGTTCTACAATATTTTCTTAAAGATACATCTACTCTAATTCTGTGGATTCCACCATTATTTTAATATAGGTAAAACGAGATCATTTGAAATATAAAAAATGCAAGAATATTTTAAGAGAATGACGTTTGATTACTGAATATAGATTAATGGTCTCAAATTTTAAGATTTTTGTTTGGTAATAAGAAAAAAAAGAAGATTTGGTTAGAATTTTTAGCTATTTTTGAAAAATGTGTATGATGTGATATAAAGTAAGTTGGTTATATTAAAAATTATGTAAGATGTGAATTAAAGTTGATTGATTTATTGAGAATTATGTTGAATGTGAAATAAAGTGATTGTTTAATATTGAAATTTGTGTGAGATGAAATATAAAATAATTTTTTAAGTTTTTTTAAAATAAATTTAAAATTTTGGCCATGGCTAATTTTAGTCATGATTTTTAGCCTATTGCCAAACAGGACCAAAGAATTGAGAAAAAAATAATAAGCCAAAATAATACTTAGCAGGCTATGATTGGCTTCTTAAAGCTTTATAGTTTTTTTAAAAGAAATAACACGTTAAAGTATTTATGATCATTACTATAATGTTCATTTCTAATTTCTATCCTATAACTATCCAAAAAAATTCCTAACCTACAATCAAGGTTTTAAAAAATCGGACCGGGCCGACCGTCAACCGATCGAACCGTGAACCGGTCAGCCAATCGGTCCGGTTTAATTTTATAACCAGATCCGCTTAAAATCGGCCAGAACCGGTCTAAACCGCGGTTCAACCGGTGAACCGGTGAACCGGTATGGTTGGACCGTTTGAGTTTAAAAAAAAAAAAAAACTTTACTAAACTCTGGGTCCCTAACTCAACCTCTGTTCTACGTCCTCTACTAGCGCGACAGTCACGAACTCGCGATTTCTCTTGCCTCGCACTCTCCTCTCCAGCCTCCATCCTTTCGAAATCATTTAGTATTTTAGTGATATGAAATGATGAAATGATTTTAGTATTTTAACATTGATAAAGCATACATTTGTTTAGATCTTTTAATGATGTACTAAATATTATACTCAATTTATGATTTGCAAATATTTTGTTGGGCCATTGTTATTTCGATTTGCTTGGAATTATTTTTTGGGTTATTGACATAAGATATTATTTGTTAAATTTAATTATTAAACATTCATTTTATGTCTAATTATTGTGTTGATGTGTGAATAATATATATCTTAACTATACCCGGTTCGACCTCGGTTCGACCATTGAACCTTGAACATTTCAGTCTACCAATTCTGAAGCCGGACCGATTTTCAAAACCTTGCCTGCAATAGTAATAATAAATGCTTTAATATATTTTTTGAACAAAAAATACAATTCAACTATTAAAACTATCAAAATCCGCCAAAAAAAGTTTCCCACAAAAATAATAAGAATTGGCTTAATATGTTATTTTAGTAAAACAACTAATTCAATCATCAAATCAACGAAAACAAAAAAAAATGAATCGATATAGAAATTTTAGTGTTGTAGAACTTCGTAGAATTAACAGCAACAACAGAATGTAAAACAACAACGATATCTAGATAAAATTTCACTAGATTATGCATCAGCAATGTTGAAGTTATTTTCAACCCTTCTCAAGTCTGTATCTAAATTTAGATCAAATCAAATTTAATAAATTAATTTAATTAAAATTCAACTTTATCAAATTTAAATCATTTCTGCATCATTTTCCTCAATTTTATAACAAATATATTTATTTATTTACCTTAGAAATATATATATATATATATATATATATATATAGATTATGGTGATTTGAGTCTCAAGCAAAATGAATAATGGATCTGGAAAAGGCAGTGAATTGCATCGTTAGCCCTGCAAGAAATAATATGCAAAATATCAGAAATGTGTTTGAGTACTAGGGCCGATCATCGAAAATCGAAGAACCGAATCAAAACCGAAAAAATTCGGTTAACCAAATAGACGGTTTCGGATTTAGATTTTATTTCGGGTGATTTTTATTTTTCAGTTAAGGTTCGGTTTTAGATTTTATAATTTATTTAGTTTAATGAGATAAATACTGCTTAGATAAATATGTTTAGTTATCAATTAGAACTTAAGTATGTCTTGTTATAAATTAAATTTATGATTTAAATTTTAATAAATATTTTCATTATTAAAATTTATTTATGTATTACTATAATTATTAAATCTAATTAAAGTTTGTTCTGTTAATTAAAAAGTATTTCGATTTTAAAATTTTTATAAAATTTGATATAAATATTTGACATTAAATAAATTATAAACTTATAATTTTAATTTTTAAGTCTATCTTAATTAAAAATAAGATATAAGTTGAAAACCAAAAATATTGGTTAACCAAACCGAATTTTCGATTAGTCGATTATTCGGTTAGCTGGTTTATTGGATTCGATTTTGGTTTTTAATTTGGAAAAACTGCTGGTTTCAGTTTCAAGTTTGTGCTCTGCACTATGGAACGGTTAACCGTCCATGCTTACCCCTATCGAATACGTGCATGCAAGTAAACCAAACTCAATTCAACTCTACTTGTTTATAGTCTTTTTTTTTTTTTTAAATTGGTGATCCCAAAGAATTATATTAAAATAACCATGAAAATACCAACACCCCTTTTAAGGATATTACAAAAATTATTGGGAAGATGTATATCTGTTTTATAGCTAAAATAACCTAATGTCGCATAGTGCATCGAAATATTGATCACACTAGTGACATTTTGTTGTATATGGCTAACTCTATAGCAAGCAAATTATTCATAATATTTTTTAGTATAATATTTTTTTCGTCAAAGAATCATATAAGTTGACTTAAAACTTAAGTTTAGAGCAGAAATGTTAAAAGTCTAGATCTCCTTTAGAAGTTGTAGAAGCTTCATCTACGAGTATTTCGCTACTTCTACATTCTATTAGTAGTTTATTCGTGCTAGCCGAGTCTCCCTCTATCTTGCTAGTAAATCTTTAGTCGTTGGTCTCCACCACCTTGTTGGCTCTCAGGTTGCCCTCCACCTGTAGGCTAAAATTGAGGGCCTTCAAAGCTTGCTCTGCGTTACTTTGCTAATCGTCCTTGTTGGCTTGTTTATTGTAGGGGTGACATCGAGTCGAGTTCGAGCGAGTTTCAGTATACTCGAACTAGAAAAATTCGATTTTAACGAGACTCGAAATCTACTCGAACTCGAATCATTTCGAGTCGAGTCAGCTCGACTCAATTTAACTCGAGTTCGAGTCAATTTCGAATCGATTTCAGTTTTTGGATAAATTTAAATTACATAATAAAAAAACACATTTAAAATGGTTACACTTTAACTCAAAAAAAATATTTCCATTTTCAAATTTCAATGTGTCACTCTTTCATAATATAATAAAAACATTTAATAAATAATTTTATTTCGAGTCAGCTTGATTTTTTTCGAGCGAGTCAAGCCAAACTCGAAATCGAATCGAAATAATTTCGAGTACACTGAATAGCTCGAAACTCGACTCGAAATGACTCAAATCGATTTCGAGTCGAGTTTTTTATCGAGCGAGTTTCGAGCAATTTTCAATTTTCGAGTAAAATTGCCAGCCCTAGTTTATTGTAAGGAGTCAATGGTAATATCTTTTTGATGCAATTAGAAGATCTCTCTCGAACGCTTTAATCTAGACTTCCAACTACTATCGGTTTCAATGAAAGTACGTTAATATTGTGAGTCCTAATGTGGCTCAGGTTGAATCCACTGATGAAGAACTCGTCTTAAAAGTCCACCCATTATCTCCTCGGCTTGACTCAATTTATTTATAGCTAATTTTAAGGATCTATTGGGGGTAAAATATGAATCAATAGTTCCTGTTTCAAACAAAATCAATATAGAAACAGAAAAAAATTTATATCACAGAATATTATGACTGCTGCCTCTTTTGATCGATAATTTATATTTGTTGCAACTGAGTAAGAAGAATCGGTTGCTGACATACAGGTTCTTAAATGGGCAATCGAATAAGGTGATTTTTCAGTACCACAATGTAAGCTAAGTTAAATAATAATTTTTATTTATTCTTTTACGTAATAATAATTTTTTCTCATTTTTCAATACATCAGAAAAGATATATTTGGTTGATTCTGGATATACTAATAACGATAAATTTTTGGCACCAATACGTCGCCTTCGGTATGAGTAGTTTTCGTAATTGTACACAACGAAGATATAAGTCTCAACAGGAGCTATACAATCATAGACATGATCAGCTAAAAAATATAATTAAACGCACATTTGATGTATTAAAGAAAATGATTCAAAGTGTTAACTGATATGAAATATTTTCCTTTAATATATAGGCAAATATTATGCTTGCACGTTGTATATTGCATAATTATATTGATAAATATCATAATCTTGTAGCAATTAATACGTTAAATTGCTTTCGAGTGTAGAGCGACCAATGTGACCTATGAAGGATGGCGTTGAGCTAAATCATGACATGAACTCAAATTTATCGACTTATATTGTAACACGACAACACTATATAACTTCAAGTGGAGACCAAATGTTAGAACATGTACCACTAAAACACCTACCATACTCCCAACATGTTCAATGCTTGAAATGTGAAAGATCAACATATATATTATGGAAATATTTTAAATTTACATTATATATTTAGGTTGAAAAAAAAACTTATTACAAGGGGTTAACAATTATGTTCTAGACACCTTAGAAAGTTATATTAGATTTGAAATTTTTTTTGATAACTTGTATTAGATTTGAAATCATTTAAAAAGAAATTGGCTCAATTCATAATTTTAATGTGTAAAATTAATTCACAATATTAATTCTTGTTTGTAAAATATTTATCATGAAAAATTAACTTGTTGAACAATGCTCATGTTAACTCGATTCAACTAACCTAAGTAAAGTAAATTCAAGAGGCGTTTAATTCAATGTTATCTTGATATTATATCATATTATTTAAGAAAATAATTAATTATTTGATATAATAATATGTGTAGATAATCATATGAAATTTTATGAAACTATTAGTGAGAAAATAGTATTTAAATATCAGAATATATAGATAATATAATATAATAATAAGATAATATTAAACCAAATGATCTCTTAATTCACTTTAAAATGAAATTTTAATTTTAAATGGAGACCAAGTAGCTCGAACTAGGGAGACAAAACAGCTTAGTGGGACGTCCCATCTAATTTGGACTCGATCAAACCCCTAAATCCGACCCCATTATTTCTATGGTCTACTCTACTCTAATTTAGTCGTGACTTTGGGTTAACCTGCCATCCTTACTTAGATATCGAGCAAAACTTATGTGCAGTCCAAAATAAATATGACTTATAATTCGATTGAAAGTTATCCATTAGATGATTTTGATGTCATCTAATATATTTATGAGTATGTATTTAATTAAATTATTTGCTTACGTGTCAAATAGTTGTCTAAGAACAAAGTATCAATTGCATTACTTTGATATTTTTTTTCCCAAATTGAGACCGATTAGCTCGAGCCCAATCCAACCTGAACACAATCATACGTCTAAATCCAACTAGGTTATTTTTATGGTCTACCAAAACCCAATCTTCGAGTTATACCGCCAAACCTTACTCGAATATAAATAAATAAATATTGATTTGACTCGATCATATGCATTCCAAAGTCGATGATCTTAAACCAAACCGAAAATCTTCCAATAGTTTTTGGAGGGCATTGATAGGGGGCATTTTATATTTTTATATCAATTTAATATGTGCATTAAAAAATATATATACTTACATGCTAACATTTGTCAAAGGCTTGTTCGATTTTTTAAAAAAATTAGGAAAAGATATATCTATATTTATTTATATTTCGGATGATATCTATTGAAATAATTAAGATGCAAATGTCAATAGCTATAGTACATAATATTAATATATAGAATTTTGATATAATATGTATAATGCAAATTTAATTAAATTAATAAATAAAGCTGTTAATTAGTTTATTCAAGTCAAACACAGCCTCAAAAATGAAAAATTTTGATTTCAATTTGAGATGGATTCACTTGAAGATAACTCGATATTGACCCTAATCTAAAATATGTTTCAAAAAAATCGATCAATTGAAGTTGACTAAATATAGGCCCTAAGCTTTTAAATCTAGACCGAGTCAAAAAATACTCCAAGCTAATCAGCATTCTCTTGTGAGTAAATTATATCACGTTCTTTGAGTTTAGAGTCACATGTTCACGACTTTAAATTTTAATATCTAAATCTCGCAATCAGGTCTCTGAAATTATGTTAAACACTTCAATCAAGTCTCTTTAAATTATTTTTAATTTAACAAATACATTTAAAATGGTGATTTTTACATACATGACATGAAATTTACATGAAATTACGTATTTCACTATCAATTCATAAATATTACTACTATCACACCATATTCATTTATATATTTTGCATTTCACATATTTCACAGAGCTGTTATAATGGTCAATCAGAGCCTATAAATGAATTTGGTGTGATAGTGGTAATATTTACGAATTGATGATGAAATGTGTAATTTCGTGTAAATTTCATGTCCTGTATGTAAAAATTTCTTAAAAATAACTTAAAAAATATTTATAAAAAATATTTTTAAATTAATTATTAACTATTAAATAACTTTTATACGTCTTCTCCTGCTAGTCAACCAGAGAGTGAAGGGTTTGCCTCCTCCGTTGCCCTCGACACTCGCTCTTATGCGTAAGCTAGAGAGAGAGAAGAGAGGAGGGAGTTGGCGGCCCCGCCCCCTCTAATACTCCTACTCCCATGCAAAAGCCATAGAGAGCGGAGAGAGGGAGAGAAGGGGGGCGGGCGGGTTGAGCAGCTACCTCCTTTGCCCACTCGTGTGCAAGAGCTAGAGAGAGCGAGAGAGAAGATAGAGGAAATAGGTAAAAATATAATTTTATAAAATTATTGTAGCAAAATTAATAAAATGAATTAATTGATATATTATGATTGATTCAAAAACTTATAAATTAAAACTATAAATTATGATTCTACTTAATATTATACCTTAAACTAAGAAATTTGTATGTATTTTACTATTTTTATTTTTTTTCGTAATATTCTTTTATTTTTTTATGCTTTCATTTTTTATTATAATATAAAATTATAGAATTAAAGCACTTGCACTATAAGAATTATTTATTGATTAAAAGATTCAAATCATCTCGATATTTTTGATTAAAAATCTAACAAGATTAATTTATCAAACAGAATTTGTCACCTATATAGTTTTATTTATAGAAATTATTACGTGCCTTTTGACTGTTAATGATGGCCGGCCATTTCTTGTCACGAGAGAAATACGAAATCGTGAAAGCCTCATGCATTCATGACAAATGGTAGCACTCTCTTTTTTTCTTTTTAATAATGTGAATTGATGCTCGAAAAATGAACAATCGATTCGAAATCAAATCCACAAATTTGAATAGGGTTTAAATTAGTTTGAATTAGTTCCGATTTTTAAAATATTTAGAACTGATTAAGTCGTTTAGTTTTAAGTTTAATATATGAGTTTAGTAGAATTGATCCTACCCAATTTAAATAATTTGTAAAATATAAAATCAAATATTATATTTTGATATTTATAATTAAATTTTTAGTCGTATATGCTTGATTACCTTAATCTAGTTAGAGTCTTCTTTCATAATTTCTGGCTCTTTATACTATACACACTCTCTCGTTAAAAAACTAATTTGAAATATTCTTATTATGATATTTATCAGGATATTTAGTTTCTCGTAATAAAGATTATTTATTAGACTTGAACCCAATCGAGAATCAACAATTCGGGTCTATGGCTGCATTAGTCGGATCCAATTTCACATACAGTGGAACCAGCTTGGCTTGAGTCAAATACATAATAGATACAGAATTTAATTGAACTGATATATGTATATCATATTTTAAAATAATATTAAAAATATAATTATATTAAAAATAAAATAATAATTATTATAATTTTATATGTGAATTTCTAATCTAATCTTTTTAATCAAATATATTCTAAAATAATTTTAAATGTGCATATTTATTTTACAAATCGAATCGTTTATTTTTTTTTTGGAATAAACAAATTTTATGTCAAAAAAATTAAATTAATTTTAAATTAAATAAAATAAAAGTGAATTTAAATTTTCACGTAAAATGGCGACCCGTGCCCTGCTGTGAATTAATGAAGACAAGAACCAGACCTCTTGGATTCCCTCACCGCTGTAGGGTCAAAAGGTCAGGATTCCCCTCTAAAAATATTGATGAGAGCTAATCATTAAAAAATATATTGATATGAATATAAAATTTAATTTATTTAACTAAAAAATATTACTAATATATATATATATATGACACAAAAATAATGCTAATATTACACTTCTACAAACCGAGAGTCACTCATTTATAAAATTTTTTTAAAGCATATCGTCAGTACAACTACAGTATTTTCACTATTACTACAGTATTACTATAGTTCATCTTGTACTGCTACAGTTTTTACTATTTTGTATTGGATATTTTGTTCTTCACTATTATAGTCTTGGATGCTCTGCTCATTACTATTACAGTTTTGGATGCTCCTATGATCGCTTTTTCAGTGAAATTAATTTAAAAATGGACTTTATTCGATTCAAATGAATAGGAATATGCAGATCAATATTTCTGAGAAAGATCCACAAGAAATTTATGCATGATGAAAGAGCTGTTGTACGTACACTCAGAGAATATATACTTAATTACAAATAAAACTCATATTATATATATATATATATATATATGTATATATTGGCCTGTTTGATAAATAGAATCAGATTCACATCTTCTAGCGAATTTACATAAATAATTTTACTTGAAATCATATTATCGACGATTCATAATCCAACTTTATAATTGTAAAATGACTTAAAGCAATTCTTTTATTCAACCTCGTCTGATAAATAATAATTTATTTATTCACTTAAATAAAGCTTTAAAAGAGTAGAAGTCTCTACATTCCATGCATATCTCGTCTCACTTAGGGTTGTCACACTCATTTCAAGCAAATCAAAGATAAACACGATATCAAAAATTTCAAACTTAACTCTACCCAAAATTGCTCTAAAAATAAAAGCATGCTACAATGCCAAGTTACAAAAGAAAGTTTCATATGAATATTATACATAATAATATTTTCTATATTATTTTAATAAAAAATATTGTCTATATCATATTTGTAGTTTCGAGCTAACTCGAGTTATATTTCAAGTTTGCTAGGCCCAAGTCAAAATCTACATGAAATAAATTTCAAGCTAAAAACTTTAACCCATATGATTGGATTTAAAGATTTAAACAGATTTCTAGCCGATATTTCATAATTAGCAAAGCAAATTTCGTACAAGTTTCGAGTTTTAAATATTTGTAATACCCCGTCTCACTTCAATCGAGCTCATTGTCTTATTCTATTTATTTATCCTAAAGTATGAGTCATAAGCCTGGCTGGCCTTGAAATTAACTGACGAAGCCACCTCTAATTACAACATTTTATAAAGTGTAAGTTATTGGTTGCATTCACGACTTATCCTAGCAGTTGGGCATGTGTTAAAATTATCAACTCAGTACATTTTTTTTGATAGAGATTTTCAACTCGGTACCGAAGAGACGAATGAGAGCAAATAAATTTTTTTTAATAGAAGTTTATTGAAATTCAGGGTCCCAATGTTAAATTATCCCTTTTTTAAATTATTTGTTTTCCTGATAATAATTTTTAAAAATTTACCCCGCTTTTTCCAGCATAAAAGGCCGGCGCCGCGGCGCCAACGTCTCTCAGATTTCCTACAATGGCGTTTCCCAAAAGCTGCTTCTTTCTCCTTCTCCAATTATCTGCTGCTGCCGCCGCCGCCGCCGCCGCCGCCGCGGTGGTACCTTCGTTCGACTTCAAGGAGGCCACCATCGCCGGCATCCAGTCGGCATTTGACGAGGGCCGGCTCAC
This sequence comes from Apostasia shenzhenica, assembly GCA_002786265.1. Taxonomy (NCBI): domain Eukaryota; kingdom Viridiplantae; phylum Streptophyta; class Magnoliopsida; order Asparagales; family Orchidaceae; genus Apostasia; species Apostasia shenzhenica. The sequence goes on along the minus strand of KZ451886.1, from coordinate 4,481,172 downwards.
CTCCGTCCAGCTGGTCCACGACTACCTCGAACAAATAAGCTCGTACAACCCCCGCCTTCGAGCTGTCGTCGAGCTAAACCCCGACGCTCTCTCCGACGCAGCCCGCGCCGACAGACGCAGGCTCAGCGGCCTCGCCGTCGGCCCCCTCGACGGAGTTCCCATCCTCCTCAAAGACAACATGTGCACGCTGGGCCGGCTCAACACCACGGCCGGCTCGCTCGCCCTCCTCGGCTCCGTCGTCCCGCGAGAAGCCGCCGTCGCAATTCTGCTCCGCCGCGCCGGCGCCGTCATCCTCGGCAAGGCGAGCATGAGTGAGTGGTCGGCTTTCCGGTCCGTCAGCTTGCCGGCGGGCTGGTGCGCTCGCAGTGGGCAGGGCCGGAACCCGTATTCGGCGGACTCGACCCCGTGCGGGTCGAGCAGTGGCCCGGCCATCGGCGTGGCGGCGAACATGGCTGCGGCTGCGCTGGGGACGGAGGTCGACGGCTCGATCCTCTGCCCGGCGGGGGAGAGCTCGGTGGTGGGGATAAAGCCGACTGTCGGACTGGTGAGCCGGGCGGGAATCCTGATCGTGTCGGAGAGGCTGGAGGCGGTGGGGCCCATCGCCAGGACGGTGGCTGACGCGGTGGTGGTGCTGGACGCCATAGTGGGGTCCGATCCGTTGGCGGCGGATCGAACGGCGGATGAGGTGGCGGCGGCTAAGTTTATTCCGGCCGGCGGGTACCGGCAGTTCTTGAAGGCGGACGGCCTGAGGGGGAAGAGGGTGGGGATTCTGCGCCGCCCCTTCTTCGTTTATGCCAAGAGATCTGTGGAAGGCGCAGCTTTTGATAGGCATTTTAGAACAATAAGGTGAAAATTTCATTTTGATCAAACATGATACATAAAAAACCAAGGTTTTAACTTTTAAATTTTTTTTGATATTGAATCCAAAAAAACTTTTAAGATTATTTTTAATTTCTACAATTTTAACATAATATTTATCACTAAATTTTAAATTTTGATGTAAAAACTAAATTAAAATTTCAAGAAAATTTATTTTAAAAATATGTAAAATTTTTCCAAAAATTTGCTGAGTTGCGAATAAATCTCAACTGAAATCAAAATTGGTTATTTTGGGCAAAACTAAAAACTATGATATACAAATCCTAAGCTAATTTTAATTTTTGATTATTATTCTTTTTTTTTTTTTAATTTGGGCTCATCATTGTCATCATCATTTTGCATACATGTTATTTAATTTTTTAAATATTATATTTTATTTAAATCCGTATTATCTCATAATTTAAATTTTGTAAAAAAATTAATAATAAGTAATATTTAAAATTTTTATAGCTTAAAAATTATTTTAAACAAATTTTAACAACTTTAATAAGAATATCGTTTATGTGTTTTAATTCAATTATTATTATTTTATCTTGGTATTGTATAATTACGATTAAAATGGCATCACTATCAAATTTCATGAAAATAGTAATTTATCTTTAAAATCGTCAAACGCCATTTCCTCCATCGTTATTTGGACTTCCTTTGTTTCTCTAGCATTAATAATCAACTTTTAGTATCTAAATATTATATTAGAGTGAAATTTCAAATTTATATAATACCATAATAAAAATTATTTTATTCAGAAAAATTTTAATTTCCCAATTGCTTAGAAAAGTATTTTGTTCAAAAAAAATTAACTTTGCGTTAGCAGGTACGTATTTCAGACAATTAATTGATGAACCAAATAGATGTCATAATTTCTTTTTTTACGTTCTTTCTAATCTAATTATAGTGTATTTTATTTACATTGATTTGATAGAGCTAAAGGAGCGATTCTGGTCGACAATCTACAAATTGAAAACTTAGAAGTCATACTGAATGCAATGAAAAGTGGGGAGAGTGCGGATCTCCTGGCTGAGTTCAAGCTTTCAATCAACTCTTACCTAAGCAAGCTCGTATCGTCTTCAGTTCGATCTCTGGCAGACGTCATAGCTTTCAACAAGCAGCACATAGCCGAGGTTAGAATAATCAAATTATAATTAATAAGTTCATGACTAATAATACGATAATTTAAATTCAATTTTTGAGCTCAAAGCATAATATACAGGTTCATGATTAATAAAAATTTTATTATTAATTTTTTTTAAAAAATTACTAAAGCCTCATCCTCTCTCTCCCATTAGTGAGCGATCAGCCGCAGGCGGATCGCAGCGGGTTGGCAGCCTACCCTTTCCCTCTCTCTCTCTCCTGCTGGCGGAGGGGTTGGGTAAGACCCCCCCACCAATGGAGCGGTTGAGGAGAGAGAGAGAACGAACGAGAGAGAAGAAAAGGATAATTTAGTAATAAAAAATTTAAAAAGACTTATTTGATATTCGATAATTATAACAAAAGTTAGAACTCATGTGTTAATAATTTTGGAATTTTAATTTTTAATAATATTATGCTATGAATTCAAAAAATAAGATGTAATTCTCCCTTCATATAATGTAAGATCATAGCTCAAACTAGATGAATGCATGATTTCAGGAGAGGATGGAGTTTGGGCAGAACATATTCTTAGCAGCTGAAAACACAAGTGGGCTGAGGGAGGCAGAGAAGATGGCAATGGAGGAGATGGCGAGGCTCTCTGCGGAGGGATTGGAGAAGGTGATGGTGGAAAACAGACTGGATGCAGTCGTCTTCCCCGAAGCCCGAGCTTCGCCCGTTTTGGCTATCGGAGGATATCCCGGCATCACCGTCCCGGCAGGCTACCGCAGCTCCGGCGAACCCTTCGGTATTTGCTTTGGCGGATTGAAGGGATCAGAGCCCAATTTGATCGAGATAGCTTATGCTTTCGAGCAAGCAACAAGAGTTAGGAAGCGACCTGCAATCATGTGATCGATGATCGATTACTGTTTTCATTTTTGAAGAAGAAGCTCAAAATTATATTAGTTTATGTACTTCTCTATCTTATAGTTTATGGTTTGAGGATGAAAAGGGCAAGCTATTCTGCTTAAATTTGGTTTAAATCGTTTTAATGAGAGGGCTTCTTTCATATCTTACATCATTTTTAATAAATTAATTAATTTTATTTTACATTTTATATAATTTTAATATATTTAACTTTATTTCTCATCACATATATATCACAAGGACCAAAAAATTGTTTTATTAATTTACTAAGAAATAGGGTGTTGACATGTGGCTCCAGCACTGCATCACAGTTATACGCGTGACGCTCCATCTTGAAACAATCTTTGAAACTGTTAGCCGTCCAAACCTCGTGCGTGAGGATTGGAGCCGACCAAACCTCGTGAGTGAGGTTTGGAGCCTTCCAAACATCTTGCATGACCGATGTTTCCAACTCTCTTAGTCACATCGATGATGATGTTTCTTAGCTATACCTATTGCTGTCAACGTGCTCTGGCCACACTGTTTCCAATGCAACATGCTTATTCCAGACGCGCAAACCAAGGACTCGCATGCCCCAGCTATCACAGATCCCCAGAAGCAGTACCAATATTAAAAGCTAGCATCCTCTTTTTACTAACTCTGGTTCCTCTTGTGGCCGACAAGTGGCGCGAACTCAGAGCTTGTTCACCTCCTTTTCTCTAGAAAATCAGGATAAAGCTGCACCATTTGCTGCCTATAAATACCAATGAACAGGCTTCAAAAAGAAGGCAGAGGACTGGCCCCAGGAAGAGCAGGATCTCTCCTCTATCACCTCTTGTAAAGCAGGAGCTTAAGAACAAAAAAAAAACTTTCTCTTTCTCCTTCTTCCCCTCTCTTTCTCTTGTAAGCTTTTTGTATTATCCTTCACGGCTTCATCTTTCCATTAGTGATTATTCACTGATCGTCTCGATGGACGTAGGGGATCTCTTCCCTGAACCACCTTAAATTTCTATGTGCTTTTCTGGTTGCCCCAATTTCTTGCTCTCTCTCCCTTAAGCCTCCGGTAACAGGCTTACCTCTCTGCGTGCCGCCGTCTCCCGGAACTCACTCTCTTTCTTTGGTGTTCCTTGGGATCCCTACATCCTATGTCAACATAGGGAGAATCATAATATAAGAAATATCTAATTAGGGGTGATATATGTGAAAATCAAAACTCAATCATATTTTGCCCGATTAAAAATTAACTCAATTTTTATATGACTTCAGTTAGCTCGTTTGAAGAAAAACTAATCTAACTCAAAATCAACTTAATATATATTTATATATAAGCACATATATTTATTATTTTTTAAAGTATGTTTGAGAAATTTAATATATATAAATATGTTATAATAGCTTATATAAAAATAATAATATTATAATTACATGTATAAGATTTTGATTTGAATCTATATATTATACTAATATACCTATGTAAAATAAATATTTTTATAGCAAGATATATCTTATAATTATGCTTAATGAAACTCAAAAATTAATTTGAATTTGAAAAAAATTTGCTTGAATCAAACACAACTTAAAATTAAAAAATTTAATTTTGACTTTGGCCTGACTCGATGAAGCCACCTCTACTCCTAATGAAGAAATTGTCAATTACACAATTACTCTTGAAATCATAAAAAAAGGATAAACTACACTCAGGTTTTTGAGTTTAAGGCTTAAAACATATAACTCCAGGTTTTTAAAATTATTACGTTAAGGTTCCTGAGTTTTAATAAATTATCAAATGAGTATTTTTTATTTTTTTATTATTAATTTTTTTTAAATTACCATTATACCTCTCCTCTTCTCTCTCTTCTCTCGATTCTGTGGGTCGTGTGGCCGCCGGACCCGCACGGTGTGTGCGACCCACCGCTCAGCTGCGGACCCGCTGGAGGCCTCGCGCGTGCGCGGGGATCGAGAGGATAGAGAGAGGCGGTTTCTCTCTCTCCTCCCGATCCCCACGCATGCGAGAGGTGGGTCATGCGGTCGTCGATGGGTCGCATATGCCACGCATGTGCGGGGATCGAGAGGAGAGAGAGGGGGAGGGGTATAATGGTAATTTTTTAAAAAATTAATAATAAAAAATAAAAAAAATTCATTTTGATAATTTATTAAAAATCAAGAACCCCGATGTTATAATATGGACCTATACATTATTAAGCCTTAAATTAAAAGACCTAGGTGTAATTTACCCAAAAATAAATAAATCTAGATTCCAATCCTTCTATTTACAAAAAAAAAATAATAAAAAGATTCCAATCTTCCCTAATTTACTGGAACTATGTTATAACAAACATTCACAAGAGTCTAAGCAGAACTGCAATAATACTCCCAAAACAAAAGAATAAATTTCATATCTTGACATCCAATTGTTTATTATATCAGTCACTCTCAAAAATCTATTATTTTCAGGCGATACTTTCAAAGTCTATTATTTTCATATAACACCACTATCTAACTTCAAAAGCAGGGCGCTGTCTTTAAATTCACTCAAAAATGAGAGGTGCTTTCTGAAAATAATAGACTTTTGAGGTGTTGCTTAAAAATAATGAATTTTTGAGGGTGACAGATATAAATTTTACTCTTTTTTTCTTTGAAATAACATTAAGAACTTTTTTTTAATAAGTTTATAATACAGAAAAACTATACTCGGAAAACAGTGGTGACTAATGAGAACTCACTGTATCAAAAAAAAAAAAAAAAAAACCTAATTAGACCTTGAAACAATACAGCAGTAACAACACAACTTTAATCCCAATTTCTTGGGATCAATATGCATTAGATTTTACTTCTCCCCTTCAGTTCTATGTAATTCAATGCTTTCTAAGAACAGTAGTGATGCTAGGTCAATTTTTACAACCTTATCATACATTATTTTCACTCCCTCCCTTCGTTTTAACTTTCTACGAGAATACAACATCTATAGACAGAACAAAATTTCGGCACTGCACGCTTGAAAATAATGTAAAATTTACATCTGTCACCCTCAAAGGAATAAAAAACTCAAATAGTACGGGTAATCCCGCTTTGGGAAAGTTGATATATCTAGTGGTAGCCAACTATCCGTACCTAGATTTGAACTTTTTCGATTTGAATATGTAAAAGTTTACAAATTCGAAATAGGAGCAATCCGTCTATCTAACTAAAATATCGATCCAGACCAAGTTTAAGTAGGGTTGTCATGTTGAGTCATATCTAAATGCGACTAGGGTATGTCAAGAAATTAGATTCGGTTAGCAAATTCCAATCCATTTATTGAACGGCTGGTTCAGGTAATCGGGTCAAGTCGAATTAAGGTTCAACCTATAGACATTAAAACCCAACCTGGATCAAACCAGGATATCTCCGTTAGACCTATTGGCCAAATCCAATTAGATTATGTCGGATTTGGTTAGACCGTATCCGACTTGAATGTTTGAGTTTCGCAATCGGGTTGGGTCGGGTCGAATTTAGGTTCGGTGCGAGTTGGCATTTCAAGAATCTCTGGACACAGGGAATTCAAAACCATGCATGCAGTCAATGAAAGATCTCAATTCTCAGAAACACAAATAAAGAAAGAAGGGATAATTATCTACATGCCACACTATTTTACTTTATTTATGTGTTACACATCCATTCTTAATTAATTACGCTATGTACACTCAAAATATTATAAAATCTTATACACACACACTCTCACTTATTTTCATTATAACGAGCAATTATAATTTTCTAATGACCTAACTATAGTTAGGTTATAAAAAATCTGAATCATTCATCATATTATTTTAACGATATTTAAATATATTTTGAGTGAAAATCTTAAAACTTTGATATTTAGGTAGTGGCAAGGGAAGGAGACATCCGCTAGTGAATTGATTTTAGGACAGATCAGCGCTTTAGTGTGACATCGAGGAAGAAAAAGAATATATACTATTAAAGATAAAAATGTAATTTAAATGATTTATTAACGAATTTTTTTTTTCAAATAGATTTTGACTGAGTTTTAATTTAAGTGTGTGTATGTAAGATTTTATAATGTTTTGAGTGTGCATAATATAATTAACTAAAATTGAATGGGTAATACATAAATAAAGTAAAATAGTATGGCATGTAGTTAATTATCCAAAAAAAATTAGAGAAAGGAATAAGGTTTGCACAAATTTCAAAATGTTGAGATATAAATTAAATTCCTCATATGCTATTTAAACCAAAGAATATTCTCAATGACAGTAAGAAATAAATAAAAAAATAAACTCATGATAAATTACATGCAGCCACTTGCACACAAACCATATAGATATATGAGATATGTTCATTGTAACATCCGCGGAAAATTTTAATTGAGAATTTGATTATTTTATTCTTAGTGCAGCATAATTTATTCGGTTTATGTGAGATTATTTAATTAAATTAATTTGATTGAATGTTCATTATTATACAAAGGAATCATGAAAATATTAATAGGACAAAAATTGTATTAAATTAGATTTAGTCAAATAATTTAAAATTTAAAAATTATTGAATTTAGTGTCCCATTAATTTTTATATTCATCCCCTCAATTTTAGTTCGAGAAAATTACTGAAATAACCCAAAGTATTTTTTTTTTTTTTTTTATATTGAAAGGAAAAAGATACAGCTTAGATCAAAACATTTCTCTTACACATAAGAGCCTCTTCTCGAACGACATCATATATAAAGCTTGGAATCACCTTTATCCATGTCAGCTTGGATTTAACGTGAAGCGCATATCGTGCAAGCATATGTGCCGCTCTATTACATTCTCGATAAATATGAGTTAGAACGCAATTATCAAAATATGTCATATGTCTCCTTATATGGTTCAATTTGGGCCCAATGATAGAAAAATCTTTGTTCGTGTCCTAGAGTAATCTAATTGCCTCTGTAGAGTCTCCTTCTAGCCATATATCCTTTGCCCCTAGTTTCGCGGCTAGAAGAATAGCTTGCTCAGCTGCCATACATTTCACAATTGTTGGGTCGTGTGATGGGTGTTGGAGTCATTGCCAGGGATGCTTATGGAGACATGATTGCATGTCATGTGAAAAAAATCCCAGGGTACTTTGACCCAACAAAGTGAGTTATTAGGGAGGAATAGATTCATTTATCCCCTCACACATTGTTTCATCTCCCCATTTTATAATCACCGTCGGCCTCACACAAAGGGGAGAGAGAGATCGTAGAGGGAAAAGAGAAACTGCACAAATCTTATTCCTTAGAAATCAACCAACAATTGATCAACAAGTAGATCGTATTCAGAGGTTGATTACTTATTTCAGAGAGAGATTGTTGGAAAGATCCAGAGAAACAAAAATAATAGTGAGTTGAAGGTAAGTTTTATCCTAACTAAGATGTTTTAAATCAAATGTATGTATTATGAAACTATTTTGGGAAAATCAGGATTTATAAGTCAAATTGAAGAATTTCCTTCATGATTCATGGGCATTGTTCTTTATGTCATGATCCTCCATGTTTTCCATTGAAGCTGTTGCTCTTTTGATGCTTGATAGCATAGAATCTAAATTTATGAGATATTATTTATGTTCTAATCATGTTGGAGAAAAATAACATGAAATTCTTGTTGTATGATCAATGTTTTATCCATGAATTCTTCAAATTTCATATTTAGAACAGAATTGGAATGGAAATAGTTGAGTGATTCAAGGTCTGGATCAATTTGAAGTTGAAAATTGTGAAAAAAAAACCCTAGATTTCACTCCAGGTTTTGACTGGACTGACGAAAGGCCGATTGAACCGTATGATTGCATGAATCGTACAACTGAAGAAAATTATCAGACCAAGCATCGAAGATTGGACCATCGGATCACAAGATTGAATAGTAAAAACTTGAGGCCGGACCGTTCAATGCTCATCTGCTGATTGTTCGATGCATGGATCAGACCGTTTGATCAATTGTGCTATATTAATTGTTATGTGGCTAATTGTTGCAGAACTAAGCTTATTTCTTTCTCGTTTGTGGCACCCACTAAAAGAGCAAGTATATGAGTTTGTGTGAGAAAATAATTGTATGAGATTGAATAGTTTGCGCGAGGACCAAATCAGGACCAAAGTGATACTAATTTAAAAAACAACAACAATAATAATAAATAAAATTTTTTAATCATTCTACACAAATTCTAATATAAAAAAATATTATTTTAGTTCACATATTTAATAATTTTTAATAAAAATATATACTTTATTTCACATCCTAGACTAAAATATTCGAATCGAGTATTTTGGTCTAGAATGTAAAATAAAATTAATTTTTTTATTAAAAATTATTGAGTATGTGAAGTAAAATAATATTTTTTTTATATTAGAATTTGTGTAGAATGATTAAAAATTTTTATTTATTTATTATTATTATTATTATTATTATTATTATTATTGTTTTTTAAATTAGTATCACTTTGGTCCTGATTTGGTCCTGATTTGGTCCTGATTTAGTCCTCGCACCAAACAGGGCCATAGAGTTGTAAAACGTGCTTAAGTTGGAGTAGATTTATACAACAAGGCCCTGGTTTCTTAGTTTACGCCTAGTTACTTTTTTTTTTTCATTATCAATCATAGCGCTCAACGATAAGTTAGTCATAAATAGTCTTCAGCGGCAGGTTGGAGATCATCACCCCTGAAGCTCGAGCTAAGGCAGAGACGTAAACGCAACATGCTAATAAGTTTGCACTGATAAGCAGAATTGCAAATTAGGAGAGCTCATCATAAAATAATATATAATATGAGATTTTACCAGCTAGTAAGACAACTCAAATATTAACTGCTAGAGCATTCATTGGAAGAAAATATTAGAGCAAAATAAATTAGTCAAGGAGAAACTAAATCAGAAATGAATAAGAATGTAAGCCTTATATTTATAAGCCATAAATTATCTTTAAATCACTTCAAATTCAATGCAATTACCAAAATTTAACTCAAATTAATAAGGTTATATGCTCGGATTTTTGGTTTAAACTACTTCTACGACTAATGCCTAGCTGGAGTTAGCTATGTAAACAAGATAAACGAAGGAATTCTCTTCTCTTTTTAAATACATGTATTTAACAAATATTCATCGATATGACAATAAATTATCACATAAATATTATTTTTCAATTTAAATACATTGATATATAACAAATCAATCTTTGAAAGCGTGTATTTAATTAAATAATATCAATATACTATCAAATAGGTATATAATTATTGTTATTAAGTCAAAATACTTTGATACATATCAAATCAGTCTCTAAATATGCATTTTTAATTAAAATATGATGATATAATATATATAAATATAAATTATGTAATTATTAATATTAATTTATTTTCATCGGGCCCGATCCCGCCATTAAGGCAAACAACTTCGGCTTTTGCCATTACATGCAAAGAAGAAAGGCCCAAGGCCCAATACATGAGGAAATCTAAAGCAATCCAACAATTAGTAAGTAAGGCCCAACAAAATGGGAAAGATCAAACTTAGCCATTACACATGATGATAATCGGCCCACAGCCCATAACTTGTATTCAAGGCATCGAAAAGCCCAAATGTGAAATAGATCCAATCCACCAACTAAGTCCATCCAGAGTGATTTTAAGAGCCCAGCACTTCAGAGCCCATTCTGTTTATGGGCCAAGGCCCATTACTTGTCAATACAAGATAGGCCCAAAGCCCATTAGTTGCAAAGAGCCCAAGCTGCTTTTTTTGGCCCACAAATGTCTCCGCCCCCAAAATTGATCACTTGAAATCCCAAGAGCATTAGGCCCGGAATGGTCAATAAAAGAGGCTTTATAGAAAAGCCCATCAGACTGGGCACAACCAACCAAATTCATAAGGCCCAGAAATTTCACCCCTCCTGGGATTAAAGGCCCACAACAGGCCCAGATCAAGTGCGGGCCCATCCAAAAAAAGGCTCAGAGAAGGAGCAGCACCCAAGCCGAAACAGCCAGGCCCAGAGAAACGGGCCCAACCCGAATGACAGCTCAGGAAGAGGCACAGCAGAGAGATATTATTATTATTATTATTATTATTATTATTATCCCCTACAGGTCTCGAAAATTGAAATGGATAAATGAATTTATTTCATCCAGGAAGATTATCCCTAATGGGATAAAGGTGTTATCTTCTATAGTCTCTTCAAAACCGCTATTTTGCTTCAAAGCAATAATACTAAATTAATTTGCAACCCCTATGTTGGAAGACCCATTCTTCATCATCATCACCATTAGATGTCTTGATCAAAATGACTTGTCCCAAGGTAGACTGATTCTAGTTAGATGGAAACAATGTAGCACTCACTATCTGACTTTTTATGTGCAAGAATAGGCTTATTTTCCGAGGCTTGAGTTCCACGGTGGGTTTGAGATTGGGGATTGTCTTCAAAAGGGATTAAAGGATGGGCTTTGGGGTTAACATCCTGATGTCCCTCATCTTGGCCCCAAAGCATCTGGAATTAGAGGTGGGTTTGCTATAGAGGCATTGGCTACTTGTTAGGCTTACGGAGGCCCAATAGAAGGGGATTGGGGTTTGGGGTTGGCTTCAAATGGGATTGAAGAATGGGCTTGGCCCAAAACAAAAGGAGTGGGAGGGCTCGGGCTTGTGGTTGGATAGTTCTACGCTGGCCTTGTTTGTTTAAGAGTTTAAAATTAATCTGGTTTAATTTAAACAGGCATATCACATCAGATATAAAATTTAATATTAAAAATTAACTTTATTTCATGTCATACACATATTACCAAAATAATAACTAACTTATATTATATCACTCACTTATCCCAACATAATAACCAACTTTATATCACATCTCTCACACATCTTAATATAATAACTAACTTTATTTCAGATCATTCACAATTTTTAATAAAAAAATATCTCTATTCAAATTTAATTTTAATCTTGTTAAATTAAACCTTACAAACAAACAAGCTCTAGCAGTTTTAAGAGTTAAGTGGCTTGGGAGAGTTGGAGGAGCTTGAGTTTGGAGGACTTGGGTAGGGGGAATAGCTTGGGTAGGAGGACATAATGGGCCTATCTTAACCTTGGGCTATTAGGAGATTCCACAATGCCCTTTTGTCTAAGTTGGGCTTTATGATGGGCCTCAAGTTGGCCCAAGGAAATATTGGGAGGCGTAGGGTTGGCATCTTTGAATAGGTTTATTTGGAGATATTGAGCTTTGGGGGTAACATCAAGGTCCTCTGGAGGTCCATAATTATCATCTAACATGGGCTCCCGAGTTACCATCATGATTAGAAAAGGACTTGGCTTGGGCCGAAAGCAGCCCATAAGAATGAGGAGGCCCAAAAGTATCCTTGAAAAGCCCACAATCCTCTTTTGGGCCAAAGCAAGCCCACTAACCTTCTCCAAAACATGTGACATGCCCTTTCTGGGAATTTTCTTATGACTGGGATTTTTGAAGTAGCAATTTTGAACTGAGTGCCCACATTTTAAAACAGTAGTTGCAATATTGAGGTTTATTTTCAATAAGCACTTTTTGTCTAAAACCAATTTTTACCATCGACTGAGATGAAAATTTCATCGGGAAAATTCTCTTCTAGTATCTAAATCCACAAGAATTCGAGCAACTGATGGTCTAGAAAAATCATATAATTGAGATTTTCAATTAAAATAACTTATTATAATAAACCAATCTTTAAAAATATATATTAAATTTAAATTCATCAATATAGCAATTAATAGATGTATAATTGCTACTATTCAGTCCAAATACAGTAACATATAATAAATATATCTTTAATGTCCCATTTAGTTAGAGGGTTAAATTTTGAAAAAATAAAAAAATATCTTATTTTATAAATTTAATGAAAAAAAATTTAATTTAATATTAAAAAGTATGTAAAATATAAAATAAAATTAATTCTAATATTCATATTTATATTGGATGTAAAATAAAATTAACTTTTATGATTGAAATTTGTGTTAGCTTAATTAAAGCTCTAACCAAATTAAAAGCAAATATTCTATTAAATACATCGATAAGCTATCAAATAATTATACAATTACAAGAAATAAGTTAAAATACTATGATAAATATTGAATCATTCATTAAATGTATGTATACAACTGTAATACGTTAATATAACTAATATTAGTGTATGAATATAGCGAAATAATTTTTATTATTAAATTGTCCTTTAAATGTATATATAAATTTAGCTTGAATTTGTCAATGTAGCAATAAATTATCATATAATTGCCACTGTTTAATCAAAATAAATTAATATATAATAAATCTGATTCTAAAAGTTTGTATTTAGTTGAAATACATCAAAATATTATTCAATAATTGTATTATTGCCCATATTAAGTTAAAATATCAGGATATATTTAGTTAATTTCAAAATATGTGTATTCAATTAAAATATATCAATATAATATATATAAAATAGTGTAATTATGAGTATTAAGTTAAATTATTTTGATATGTAAAAAACTAATATCTAAATATTAGTATTTTATCCAAATAGTTATAAAATAGTCATATAATTAATAGTATTTATTTAAAAATAATTAGATATATACTAAACCATTCTTTAAATGCGTGTACTATGCATCAAGTTATCAATATTGCAACAAATAGTTATATTATTGTCAATGTTCAATTCAAATATGATGATACAAAATAAATCTATCTCAAGAAGCATGTATTCAGTTGAAATATATTATTACATTATTAAATATTTGGATTGTTATTGGTATTAAGTTAAAATACTTTGATATGAATCAAATGAGTCTCTAAATATATATATTCAGTTGAACTTTATAAATAACATATATAAGTAGTGTAATCATGAGTATTAAGTTAAAATAACTTAATATATATAATAAATAGATGTCTAAATGCCATTAAATCTATTAAATATTTGAATTTTTTTGAATGGTAATATAATTATTATTATTTATTACAATAACTTGATATGCACCGAATCGTCCTATAAATATATGTATTCTATTTAAATTCACTGGTATAGTTGCGAATTGTTATATAACTGCGACTGCTCAATTTAAATATATTGATATACAATAAATCTATCTCTCAAAGCATATATTTAGTTAAAATATGTCAATGTACTATCAAATAATTGTATAATTGATGTTATTAAATTAAAATTCCTTGACATGAATCGAATTGGTCCATAAATGCGTGTGTTCAATTGAAATATATCGATATAACATGCATAAATTGTGTAATTATGAGGTTTAAGTTAAAATGCCTAAATATGTAAGAAATCAATGCCGAAAAACAAGTATTCTATTTAAAATACGTTGTTATAACATATATAAGTTGAGCAATAAGTAATAAGTTAAAATGCCTTTATATATATAACAAATCGAAGTAAAATTTTTAGTATTGAATACCTTGCGAAATAAATGTATAGTCGTATAAATGCTAGTATTCAACTAATAGAACTTTATATTAGCCAAATCGTCCACTAAATGCATGAATTTTCTAAAGGTTTATCGATATGGCATTGAATAGTTATATAATTATTTGTCACTGTTTAATTCAAATAAATTGTTATATTACTAATCTATTTCTAAAAGAGTATGTTCCGTTAAAATATGTCGATATACTAGTATTAAGTTAAAATATCTTAATATGTATTACATCGATCTCTAAATGTGTATATTCAACTGAAACACTGTAATATAGAATATATTAATTGGATAAGCATGATTAATAAGTTGAAATGTCTTGTTACAAAATAAATTATGGTATAAATGCTAATATTTTGTTCAAACATAATAAGAAATCATTGTATCGATATGTAATAGCAAGTATTCAGTTAAAATAAATTGATTTGTATTGAATTATCTTCTAAATGTATGCATTCAGCTTAAATTTATCGATATTACAATAAATACCAATAATTGCTACGATTTAGTTGAAATAAAGTAATATGTAGTAGACATTAGTCTATAAAAGTGTGTATTAAATTCAAACACATCGATACACTACCAAATAATTATATTATTATTGGAATTAAGTTAAAATACCATCATGTGTAATAAATCACTATTGAAATGCTTGAATTCTATTTTTTTTTTTTTTTTTTTTTTTTTTTTTTTTTTTTTTTTTTTTTTTTTTTTTTGCTTGAATTCTATTTAAATACTTTGACAAATCATTGAATGATTGGGTAGTTACTAGTATCCAATTAAACTAACTGAATATCTATTGAATCGGTCATTAAATGTGTGTATTTAATTGAAATTCATTGACATAGTATCCATAAGTTGTGTAATTGTGAGCATCAAGTTATAATACCTTCATATGTAATAATTCAAGGTCTAAAAACTGATATTTGACTAATGTATGTTGAAAAATCATCGAGTAGCCATGTATAATTGCGCGTTTTAGCTATAATAACTTGTTATGTGCTGAATCAGTCTTTAAAATCAGGTAATCAACTTATATTCTTTAATATTGTGATTAACAAATATATAAGTGTTGTAGTCTCATTCAATTATTTCGAAATATAATAAATATGTCTCTAATAGCACGCATTATTATAAAATTCATCGTTATAACATATATTAGTCATGTTATAATGAGTATTAAGTGACAAAGATTGATTTATAATTAATCATTTTGTAATTGTCAGTATTCTGCACAAATAAGTTAAAAACATAATCGAATGGCATTAGCATAGCATGTATTTAGTTAACGTGACTCGATATATAATGAATCGGTCTCTAAATAAATCTATTCAAGTTAAATTTATCAATATAAGTATGAATAGATATTTAATTATCACTGTTAAGTTCAAATCCATTAATATGTAAAATATCAGACTTTAAACGTATGTATTCAGTTGAAATATATCGATATAGTATTAAATAGTTTTATAACTACTGTTATTAAGTTAAAATACTCTTATATGTTTCAAATCGGTCTCTAAATATGTATATTCAGCTGAAATGAGATGACATAATATAAAGAACTTTTATAATTGTGCGTATTCAGTTAAACTGAGTTGATATGTATCAAGTTGAGGTGTAAATGTTATTATTCTATTCAAATACTTTTAGCAATTGTCGAATAATCATATAACTCCCATAATTCTAATGAAATGTATCATCCTTGAAATGCACGTATTCAATATTACAACGAATAGTTATATAACCACCACTTTTAGCTAAAATACGTTGATATGCAAACGTATCATCGCTAAAAGTGGTTATAGAAGCCGGTATTAAGTTAAAATATAATAATATATATAGTAATTGAGACTCTAAATACGTTTATTTAGCTAAAATACATTGTTATAACATATATAAGTCGGGCAACAGAAAGTATTAAGTTAAAATACCTTGTTACATAATAAATCGAGGTCTAAATTTTAGTATTTTAGTTAAATATCTTGAAAAATAAATGTATAGCCGTATAAAAGCTAGTTTTCAATTAATAGAACTTTATATGCTTCAAATCATCCACTAAATGCATGAATTTTCTAAACATTTATCGATATGGCAATGAATAGTTATATAATTATCACTGTTCAATTCAAATAAATTGTTATATTACTAATCTACCTCTAAAAGAATGTGTTCCTTTAAAATATGTTATATAACAACCACTTTTAGCTAAAATACGTTGATATGCAAGCGTATCATCACTAAAAGTGGTTATAGAAGCCGGTATTAAGTTAAAATGTCATAATATATATAGTAATTGAGACTCTAAATACGTTTATTTAGCTAAAATACATTGTTATAACATATATAAGTTGAGCAATAGTAAGTATTAAGTTAAAATACCTTGTTACATAATAAATCGAGGTCTAAATTTTAGTATTTTAGTAAAATATCTTGAAAAATAAATGTATAGCCGTATAAAAGCTAGTATTCAGTTAATAGAACTTCATATGCTCCAAATCATCCGCTAAATGCATGAATTTTCTAAATATTTATCGATGTGGCAATAAATAGTTATATAATTATCACTGTTAAATTCAAATAAATTGTTAAATTACTAATATGCCTCTAAAACAGTGTGTTTCGTTAAAATATGTCAACATACTATCAACTAACCAAGCTAATATTAGTATTAAGTTAAAATATCTTAATATATACACTGTATCGATCTCTAAATGTATGTATTCAACTGAAACACGGTAATATAGAATATATCAAATAATCAAGCTATTATTAGTATTAAGTTACAACATCTTAATATATACTGTATCGATCTCCAAATGTGTATATTTAACTGAAACACGGTAATATAGAATATATCAATTGGATAAGCATGGTTAATAAGTTGAAATGTCTTGTTACAAAATAAATTATAGTATAAACGCTAATATTTTGTTCAAACATAATAAAAAAATCATTGTATCGATATGTAATAGCAAGTATTCAGTTAAAATAAATTGATTTGTATTGAATTATCGCCAAAATGTATGCATTCAGCTTAAATTCTTCGATATTACAATGAATACCTATAATTGCTACGATTTAGTTGAAATAAATTAATATGTAGTAGAAATTAGTGTATAAAAGTGTGTATTATATTCAAACACATCGATACACTACCAAATAATTGTATTATTATTGGTATTAAGTTAAAATACCGTCATGTGTAATAAATCACTATCGAAATGCTGGAATTCTATTAAAATACTTTGACAAATCATTGAATGATTGGGTAGTTACTAGTACCCAATTAAACTAACTAAATATCTATTGAATCGGTCATTAAATGTGTGTATTTAATTGAAATTCATTGACATAGCATCCATAAGTTGTGTAATTGTGAGCATCATGTTATAATACCTTCATATGTAATAATTCAAAGTCTAAAGACTTATATTTGACTAACGTATATTGAAAAATCATCGAGTAGCCTTATATTAGCTAGAATAGCTTGTTATGTGCTGAATCAGTCTTTGAAATCACGTAATCAACTTATATTCTTTAACATTGTGATTAACAAATGTATAAGTGTTGTAGTCTCATTCAATTATACTGAAATATAATAAATGTCTCTAATGGCATGCATTATCATAAAATTCATCGTTATAACATATATTAGGCGTGTTATAATGAGTATTAAATGACAAAGATTGATTTATAATTAATCATTTTGTAATTGTCAGTATTCTGTTCAAATAAGTTAAAAACATAATCGAATGGCCTTAGAATAGCATGTATTTAGTTAACGTGACTCGATATATAATGAATCAGTCTCTAAATAAATCTATGGGGTAATTCCACTAAGGCCCCTGAGGTATACTCGGCTTGCCACGCTGGTCCACAATTTTAAAAACATGCCAAACAGGTCCAAAAATTTACTATATAGGTCATTGTGGTCCTTAACATTTACCAAAAGCTTCCAATAAGGTCCAATTAAATAGTTTCTCAGCGATTAACAACACACAGTATCTACCGTTAACACTTGGTATTTAAGTACAATAAAAACATTTCAATTCACACAAATTATATTTCACCATGTTTTTAATCCTGCTGAACACATCTATCACTTTTCAAGTGGCTTTACAGGGAATCGGGCGATAACCCTTTCCCCATCTACCATTGGGTGTCGTAAGAAGCCACTTTCTTTAGGAGGGTGCACCTTGTCTCTAGGAGTCTTGGTATCACACCTGAAAAGAATAAAGGCAAACAATTAGTCAAAAGACCGTGTTCAACTCACACGAGCGCGTGCGAGGGCGTCGGCGTGCAAGGCAGAAGAACACGAGAGCTTCGCCAGGCAGGTGGTCCCTAACATTGGGCAGCAAGAAAAGGAAAGCGAACTTCCTATTATCACCGCACTCTAGTCGTTGCCCCAAGAGGTCTAGGCCAATCGGTATGAAGCACTCGGATACTGGCGCTAGATACTTCCGACGCGCGGGCACGCCTAAGCTTATGGTCGAATCGGAGGGCTGATCCGGTCCGTGCGCATCCGCGGCATACACTGCTCGCGGGTGCGCTTTGCTCGCGTCACGCGGCGGCGCCGAGCGCGGAACGCCCGCGCGCAGGCGCCGGCGCGAGCGAGCGGACGCCCGCAGCGCGCAGTTGCCGGTCGCGATCGCCCGCTGACAAGCGCAAATAGGGGGGAGCCGGCGCTGACTCGCAGACGCGCGCGCAGGGAGCCGACGCTGACTCGCGCGCCGGCGCCGGCGCTGACGCGCGGACGCGCGCAGGGGTAGCCACCGAAAATTTAAAAGGATATAAAGGATATTTTCGTATTTTTGACAGTGTTTAACGAAAACTGTCACAGAAGGACCACAATGACCTATATAATAAATTTTTGGACCTGTTTGGCAAGTTTTTAAAATTATGGACCAGCGTGGCAAGCCGAGTATACCTCAGGGGCCTTAGTGGAATTACCCCTAAATCTATTCAAGATAAATTTGTCAATTTAAGTATGAATAGATATTTAATTATCACTGTTAAGTTCAAATCCATTAAAATATAAAATATCAGACCTTAAACTTATGTATTCATTTGAAATATATCGATATAATATTAAATAGTTTATAATTGCTGTTATTAAGTTTAAATACCTTTATATGTCTCAAATCAGTCTCTAAATATTTATATTCAGCTGAAATGAGATGACATAATATAAAAAACTTTTGTAATTGTGCGTATTCAGTTAAACTGAGTTGATATGTATCAAATTGAGGTGTAAATGTTGTTATTCTATTCAAATACTTTGAGCAATTGTTGAATAATCATATAACTCTTATAATTCTAACGAAATGTATCATCCTCGAAATGCACGTATTCAATATAGCAACGAATAGTTATATAACCACCACTTTTACCTAAAATACGTTGATATGCAAACGTATCATCGCTAAAAGTGGTTATAGAAGCCGGTATTAAGTTAAAATGTCATAATATATATAGTAATTGAGACTCTAAATACATTTATTTAGCTAAAATACATTGTTATAACATATATAAGTCGGGCAATAGTAAGTATTAAGTTAAAAAATACCTTGTTACATAATAAATCTAGGTCTAAATTTTAGTATTTTAGTTAAATACTTTGAAAAATAAATGTATAGCCGTATAAAAAGCTAGTATTCAATTAATAGAACTTTATATGTTTCAAATCATCGACTAAATGCTTGAATTTTCTAAACATTTATCGATGTGGCAATAAATAGTCATATAATTATTACTGATCAATTCAAATACATTATTATATTACTAATCAATCTCTAAAAGAATGTGTTTCGTTAAAATATATCAATATACTATCAAATAATCAAGCTATTATTAGTATTAAGTTACAACATCTTAATATATACTGTATCGATCTCCAAATGTGTATATTTAACTGAAAACGGTAATATAGAATATATCAATTGGATAAGCATGGTTAATAAGTTGAAATGTCTTGTTACAAAATAAATTATGTGTAAATGCTAATATTTTGTTCAAACATAATAAGAAATCATTGTATCGATTTGTAATAGCAAGTATTCAATTAAAATAAATTGATTTGTATTGAATTGTCGTCTAAATATAGGCATTCAGCTTAAATTCATCGATTTTACAATGAACACCTATAATTGCTACGATTTAGTTGAAATAAATTAATATGTAATAGAAATTTGTCTATAAAACTGTGTATTAAATTGAAACACATGAAAACACTACCAAATAATTGTATTATTATTGGTATTAAGTTAAAATACCTTCATGTATAATAAATCACTATCGAAATGCTGGAATTCTATTCAAATACTTTGATAAATCTTTGAATGATTGGGTAGTTACTAGTATCCAATTAAACTAACTGAATATCTATTGAATCAGTTATTAAATGTGTGTATTTAGTTGAAATTCATTGACATAGCATCCATAAATTGTTTAATTGTGAGTATCAAGTTATAATACCTTCTTATGTAATAAATTACAATCTAAAGACTTATATTTGACTAACGTATTATGAAAAATCATCGAGTAATCATTTTTTATTCTTTAATATTGTGATTAACAAATGTATAACTGTTGTAGTCTCATTCAATTATACTGAAATATAACAAATATGTCCCTAATAGCATGTATTATTATAAAATTCATCGTTATAACATATGTTAGTCGTGTTATAATGAGTATTAAGTGAGAAAGCTTGATTTATAATTAATCATTTTTTAATTGTCAGTATTCTGTTCAAATAAGTTAAAAACATAATCGAATAGCCTTGGAATAGCTTGTATTTAGTTAACGTGAGTCGATATATAATGAATCGATGTCTAAATAAATCTATTCAAGTTACATTTATCAATATAAGTATGAATAGATATTTAATTACCCCTAGTAAGTTCAAATCCATTAATAAATAATATATCAGACTTTAAACATATGTATTCAGTTGAAATATATCGATATAATATTAAATAGTTTTATAATTGCTGTTATTAAGTTTAAATGCCTTTATATGTCTCAAATCAGTCTCTAAATATTTATATTCAGCTTAAATGAGAAGACATAATATAAAGAACTTTTGTAATTGTGCGTATTCAGTTAAACTGAGTTGATATGTATCAAATTGAGGTGTAAATGTTGCTATTCTATTCAAATACTTTGAGCAATTGTTGAATAATCATATAACTCCTATAATTCTAACGAAATGTATCATCCTCGAAATGCACGTATTCAATATAGCAACGAATAGTTATATAGCCACAACTTTTAGCTGAAATACGTTGACATGCAAAAGTATCATCGCTAAAACTGGTTATAGATGCCGGTATTAAATTAAAATGTCATAATATATATAGTAAGGGAGACTCTAAATACGTTTATTTAGTTAAAATATATTGTTATAACATATATAAGTTGGGCAATAGTAAGTATTAAGTTAAAATACATTGTTACGTAATAAATCGATGTCTAAATTTTAGTATTTTAGTTAAATACCTTGAAAAATAAATGTAAAGCCATATAAATGCTAGTATTCAATTAATAGAACTTTATATGCTCCAAATCATCCACTAAATGCTTGAATTTTCTAAATATTTATCGATGTGGCAATAAATAGTTATATAATTATCACTATTCAATTCAAATAAATTGTTATATTACTAATCTACCTCTAAAAGAGTGTGTTCCGTTAAAATATGTCAATGTACTATCAAATAACTAAGTTATTATTAGTATTAAGTTAAAATATCATAATATACATTGTATCGATCTCTAAATGTGTATATTCAACTGAAACACGGTAATATAGAATATATCAATTGGATAAGCATGGTTAATAAGTTGAAATATCTTGTTACAAAATAAATTATGGTGTAAATGCTAATATTTTGTCCAAACAAAATAAGAAATCATTGTATCGATATGTAATAGCAAGTATTCAGTTAAAATAAATTGATTTGTATTGAACTATCGTCAAAATGTATGCATTCAGCTTAAATTCATCGATATTACAATGAATACCTATAATTGCTACGATTTAGTTGAAATAAATTAATATGTAGTAGAAATTAGTCAATAAAAGTGTGTATTATATTCAAACATATCGATACACTACAAATAATTGTATTATTATTGGTATTAAGTTAAAATACCTTCATGTGTAATAAATCACTATCGAAATTCTGGAACTCTATTAAAATACTTTGATAAATCATTGAATGATTGGGTAGTTACTAGTATCCAATTAAACTAACTGAATATCTATTGAATCGGTCATTAAATGTGTGTATTTAATTGAAATTCATTGACATAGCATACATAAATTGTGTAATTGTGAGCATCAAGTTATAATACCTTCATATGTAATAATTCAAAGTTTCATTTTACACCAATAATGGTAAAATTTTGTAACAAGACATTTCAAACTTATTAAACGGCAATGCTTATCCAATTGTATATGATATATTCTATATTTACACGTGATTCAGTTAAATATACACATTTGGAGATCGATACAGTATATATTAAGATGTTTTGTAACATTAATACTAATAATAGCTTGATTATTTATAGTATATTGACATATTTTAAAGGAACACATTCTTTTTAGAGGTAGATTAGTAATATAACAATTTATTTGAATGAGCAGTGATAATTTATATAACTATTCATTGGCCATATCGATAAAGTGTTTAGAAAATTCATGCAATTTAGTGAATGATTTGAAAGCATAAATAAAGTTGCTATTAATTGAAAACGTAGCTTTTATAAGCGGCTATACATTTATTTTTCCAAAAGATATTTAACTAAATACTAAATTTAGACCTCGATTTATTATGTAAAAAGGTATTTTAACTAATACTATACTATTGCCCGACTTATATATGGTTATAACAATGTAATTTTTAGCTAATAAAACGTATTTAGAGTCTCAATTACTATATATATTATTATATTTTAACTTAAATACCAGGCTTTTCTATAACCACTTTTAGCGATGATACGTTGCATATCAACGTATTATTAGCTTAAAAGTGGTGTTATATAAATATTCGTTGTAAATATTGAATACGTGGTTTCGAGGGTGATACATTTCAATAGAATTATAGGAGTTTATATGATTATTCGACATTGCTCAAAGTATTTAAATAGGAATAATATACATTTACACGCGCAATTTGAATAGCATATCAACTCAGTTTAACTGAATACGCACAATTATAAAAGTTCTTTAAATATTATGTCATTCATTTCAGGCTGAATATAACATAGTTTAGAGACGCAGATTTGAAATATATAAGAGTATTTTAACTTATAACAGTAGTTATAAAACTATTTATACTATATCGATATATTTCAACTGAATACATACGTTTAAAGTCTGATATTTTAACATATTAATGGATTTGAACTTAACAGTATAATTAAATATCTATTCATACTATATTGATAATTTTAAACTTGAAATAAGATTTATTTTAAAGAGACGCGATTCATATATAATCGAGTCACGTTTAACTAAATACATGCTATTCTAGGGCCATTCGATTATGCTTTTTAAACATTATTGAAACAGAAATACTGACAATTACAAAATGATTAATTATAAATCAATGCTTTGTCACTTAAATACTCATTACAACAAGTACTAATATATGTTATAACGATGAATTTTATAATAATGCGTGCTATTAGAGACATATTTTATTATATTTCAAAATAATTGAAATGAAACTAATACAACACTTATAGGCACTGTTTTTTTTTTAATCACAATATTAAAGAATATAAGTTTGATTACGAGATTTTAAAGACTGATTCAAGCACATAACAAGTTATTTCTAGTAAAAACGTGCAATTATACATGGCTACCTCGATGATTTTCAAACATAACGTTAGTCAAATATACAGTCTTTAGACTTTAGATTTTTACATATGAAGGTATTATAACTTGATGCTACAATTTACAAACAACTTATGGATGCTCATGAATCAATGAATTTCAATTAATATACTAATCAACACATTTAGTGACTTCGATCTTAAGTAGAGAGATTCTGTGTTAATATTAAATTCACTATCGGAAATGGCTCGGAATTCTATTCAAAATACTTTGACAAATCATTTGAATGATTAGATTAAGTAGTTGTTATAAGTAACATTGGCGTTACTAGCAACTACTCAAATCATTCAATGATTTGTCAAGTAATTTGAAATAGAATTCCCAGCATTTCGATAGTGATATTAATTAGCACATGATGGTATCCTAAAATTAAACTACTGGATTATTCTAACTTAATCGGTCACTAATGTTTATAGTCATTTATATAATATCTGAAATTCAATGTAACCAATAGGCAATCACTCACATCAAAAGTTTGATTAATGTGAAGTTAGTGGAGCATGTATCGATGCTAAGTTTGATATTATTAATACACACTTTTTTCATACAATTTCTCAAAAATCATTGTCACTATACTAAATCATCTAATATGAATTTCTATAAATCGAACTAACAATTCAGATTTTGACTACGTGAGTCTAAGTATAATAAAAGTATCTATCGAGTTTACGGATTGTAATATCGAAGAAAATTTACAGGCTGAATGCATACACTTATTGGGTCACGAGATAAATTTCAATACAAATGCAATTTATGTTTAACACCTCGTATAATAGCTTGCTAGATATATCACATACTCTGATATCGATGATGATGTTACTTATTATCTTGATCAAATACTCACCGATTACGTATTATTCTATATCAATCTCTCGATATTATGGTTAGGATATTGTCAACAGAGCATATTATAGACTTATTATGGTAATTGCTACATGTTGCTCTATACTACTCTAATATATGGTTATTATGTGAGATATTCTTAATAAATTATTACCTGTCTCTAATAGTGTTTCAACGTGCTATATAATTTATATTATACAATAACATAAATTAGTGTCATCGGGTAGATCGAATTATCAAGTAAAATTATAATTTAAAACATAAATTAGTTTGTAATAAGCTTTTCTACATTTACTTTGAATTTAATAGAAGCACTTGATTATTTTAAAAATAGAATAAATGATAGAGTATAAATGGTGGACAAGACTATTAGGTTTATATTTAAATATTGGAAATACATTCTATTTGTTTAATTGTCAGTATTCTGTACATCTATACTTATTATAAGAGGTAGATTAATTATAAATGTATTAACAATTTTATTATGAATTGAACAGTTGATAATTATATAAACTATTCATTGCCATAAATCCGAAACTAAAAAAATGTTTAGAAATTTATTCATGCAAATTTTAATTGTGCAGTGATTTGAAAGAATATAAAGTTTTGGCTAGGGTACACTTGATTATTAAAACTAGGGCTTTTAATAATCTGGGCTCTAATACGATTTAATTTTTCAAAGATATTTTTAACTAAATTTAACTAAATTTTAAGAACCCGGTCGGTTATGGAATCTTCGAATTATAGTTTAATTTACAAGGTATTTTAACATTTTAATGATCGGTTGTACTCCTACTAATATTATCTAAAGTTCCTCTATTTCAAGTTTAAATTTATCAATATAACGTATGGACGAACTATGGATAATATTACTTTAGTTATTTAATCTAACAAACTGTTGGGATTTTTTAAAAGGCTAAATTTATACAACGTAATATTTTCAGACGCATTCTCAATGATAACTTATAATTAGTAAATATTATTATATTTTTAAATCATCAGATTCACATTACCTTAAACCGTATGTATCAGGTTGAATATATCGATAGTAGTATTAAATAGTTTCTGAGGAACTCTTCAATATCATACTAGTCCTAACTTAAAGTTTAGTCAAAGAATATAATTAACCGTTTGCAATATTCTCAACGTATTTTTAAAGTCTAAAAAGTGGTGAGTTTATATGTAACTATTCGTTCATACGGTGGTAGGGATTTATTTTGACATGCATTTCGAGGTTCTTTAGATTATAAGAAGACTTATTAAAACTTATGTATACTTCAGCTTGAAAATGATATATTTGACGAATAATCAATAATTGGCAATAGAGGGAAAGTACTATTTTGAATTAGTAATAATAACATTTAACTAAAATTACCGCAGAGTTTGCCAGATATATTCCACATAGTTTCAAAAACCTGGTCAGATGTTTGGATAATAGTTTCACTTGAAAATTAACGCTACTTAAGCCATGTATGGATGTTAAAAGATTATAAAGTTTCTTTATATATATTTTGTCATCTCATTTCTGGCTCTAAGATATATACTATATTTATTGAAGACACCTAGCATTTTTGATAACATTGAGCAAAAAAGGGTTTATTGTCGTATTATAAAAAATCAATTAAAACCAATATTAATATCTATAATTCAGCAACTATAAAACTAGGTATTAATATATAATTCGTATAATCACCTCAATCACCGATATTTTCAACTGAATAATACGTTTAAAGTCTGATATACTTATATTATTAATGGATTTGAGCTTAACAGTAGTTAATTAAATAACTATTTATTATATATTGATAAATTTACTTGAATAGATGTATTTAGAGAGCAAGAAAATTCATATTTATATTCTGAGGATCACGTTAAACAAAATCAAGGCCTAATTCTAAAGCACCATTCGAGGTTTATATAATTTTTTAACTTATTTGAACAAGTTAATACTGACAAACCCTTTAACAAAAAATGATATAATTATAATCAATCTTTGTTAACTCTAAACTACATTATAAGCACAAATCTAAATATTTTTTATAACGATAAATTTTATATGATAATTAGCATGCTAAATTTAACAGGACAACATATTTACTTTATATTTCAGTATAAATTGAAATGATAACTATTAAACACAACACTTATTGCCATTTGTCAACTCATAATGTTTAAGACAGGAAGAAATATAATAAGCTTGAATGGTACTATTGAATCTCTTTAAACCGTTAAATGACCATCTTAAAGGATTTTTTATTAATTCAGCCCGGTATTTAACACAGTAATATAATATATGATGTATAGTAATTTTAACAGTTATTCTTAGGGGCTAAAAAAACGTGCGAAATTATACATGGCTATCACTCGATTTGATTTTTTCAAACATACGGTTAGTTGCTCAAATAATAAGTTTTTAAGACTTTGAATTATTTTACAGTATATCCCTTTTTCTAATCGTTATTTAGCCATACATTTGGTTATAACATATTTAGTCGGGGGCAATAGTGTATTAAGTTAAATACCTGTTAACATAATAAATCGAGGTCTAAATTTTCATATTTTAGTTAAATATCTTGAAAAATAAATGTATTAGCGTATAAAAGCTAGTTTTCAATTAATAGAACTTTATTGCCTTCAAATTCATCCCTATGCTGAATTTTTCTACATTTACCGGATATGGCAAATAATAGTTTTTAAATTATCACTCTCATCAAAAATAAATGGTTATATACTAATCTACCTCAAAAGAATGTGTCCTAAAAATGTCAATTACTATAAAATAATCAAGCCTATTATTAGTATTAAGTTACAACATTTTATAAACCTGTATCGGATCTCCAAATGTGTATATTTAACTGAAACACGGTAATATAGAATATATCATGAATAAGCATGGTTAATAATTGAAATGTCTTGTTTAACAAATACATTATGTGTAAATGCTAATATTTTGTTTCAAACATAATAAGAGAAAATCATTGTATCGTATGTAAATAGCCAAGTATTCAGTTAAAATAAATTGAGTTTGTATTGAATTATCGCCCCAAATGTAATGCATTCAGCTTTAATTCTTGATATTACATGAATTAACAATATAATGCTACGATTAGTTGGGAAATAAATTAATATGTAGTAGAGTTAGTTTATAAAAGTGTGTGTTTATATTCCACTCGATACTCTAACACATATGTATTATTATTGTATTTAAGTTAAAATACATTCATTGTTTATTCGGAATGAATTTCATTAATTTCTTTTGACAATCATTGGGGAATGATTGAGTAGTTGGAGTAAAAGTATATACACCACCTTGAGCTTACAACGCATTACACACATACACTATGGATCGCCTATGTCAATGAATTTCACAAATTAAATTACGACACATTTAATCGAACTGCACCGGATCTTTAGTAGATATCTTCATGTGTCGATTAGGGTTTATTGATGAGGACTAGACTCAAATGGGATGGGCAGGGTACCAAGTCAACAACGCTACTCAAACTCATTTCAGTAAATGAGTTGTGCACAAACGGGACGTATTTGAACTGAGAAATCGAGAATTGCACATTTTCGATAGTGATTTTAATTCATACATCATGATGGTGATTTTCAACTTAATACCAGAATAATTAATACTAGTTGATTTTGGTAGTGTAATCTCGATGTCGTTTGAATATAATCACACAACTTTTATAAAACTAACTTCTACTACATATAATTTATACAACTAAATCGTAGCAATTATAAGGTATTCATTGTAATATCGTAAAGATTTAAGCTGAATGCATTACATTATTGGCGATATTCTAAATACAATAATCAATTATATTATTGTACATCTGTAATAGGCTGCTATTAATATACCGATACATATATGATTTCTTCATTATTAGTTTACAAAATATTTAGTATTTAACACCATTCAACGTAATGTATTTTTTTTGTAACAGACATTTAGACTTATTAACCACATGCTTATCCAATTGATTATTCTATATTACCGTGTTTTCAAGTTAAATAATACCATTTTAGAGATTTCGATATCTATAATAGGTATAATATTATTTAAGAATGTTGTAACTTAAAATACTAATATATATTGCTTGATATTTTATAGTATATTGACATAATTTATAAAGGATACACATATCTGTTTCAGAGGTGATTTAGTTATTAATATAACAATTTATTTGAATTGAACAGTAGATAATTATATAACCTATTCAATACTGCACTCATATAATTTACGATCCTAAACTGTTTAGAAAAACATTCAATCGCGTATTATGTCGGCACAATGGACTCTCTCCAAGACTATTACAAGTTCTAATATTAATTGAAAATTAAACTATGACTGGTATTAATAAAAGTACGGCTATATATTATCAAATTAGTATACATTAAATCTATCCTCAATAATATCTAGACTTATTCTTCTGAGATCAAAAGATTAATAAATATTTTCAAAAGATTAATTCTTAACTAAAATACTAAAAATTTAGTACCTCGTTATTTATTATTATGTAACATAGGTATTCTATCCTTAGATTAAATACTTTCTGAGTTGCCTTCGATTCTGTATAATGATTAATGTTGTTGTTTGTTAATTTACTAAATAATTGTGGAATATTTTTTTAGCTTTAATACTATCACATTAAGAACGTATTCTAGAAGTCTCATCCTTTATCTAAGTTTTGGTATTATAATGTGGGTGACTTATATAATAAATTATATATAATTTTTTATATCATATTGAAATAATACCTCGAAGCGTAGGCTTTTTTCTAGATGGTATCTCAAACGCTTTTCCTACCTTTTTATTGGCGAATGATAATAAAGGCGAATGAAATTTGACATAAAATTTATTCATATTAAGTATTTATTATAATTCACATAAGGAATGAGAGATTGGTATAATTATTATATATTCTTATTAATATCTATTTATACAGGTGTAATGAGTAATTTGGTTTAATTACTATTTTGAATTTACGATGCAATTTGAGGATGTTAATAAACATTTCAAATTATACCGGAAATTAATATAGGTTTTAGTGTATCATGTTTGATTATTCGAGAAATACAATAAGTTGCATATTATATTTAATAATTAGTATTGATGAATTTTAGTGAAATTTATGAATATAACATTTTATGCACCAACTTCACGACTCAACACGGCGCTAAAGGCATTTTGAGTTCAGTAATTGTTGATACACAACACTATATCTAATCGGTAGAGACCAATATAAATTTGCCGGGTTTCTTCAGTATTAACTGATACAGTACACAATTCATAAAGTGTTCTTTACATTTATATATTTAAATGGTTTTACTTGAAAAATCGTCTTTAAAATCATATATTTAACTTAAATTTAATTGATAATCGCAATAATAGAATGTATAATTATTGTTGTCTCTCTCAGTTCACTCTCATTTTCCAGCTTTAACTGAAAATTAATAAACAAACTTGATTCCATTTTCCTTAAATCAATATACAATTATTTGTGAGGCCACTCACTCTACGATATAACTTATATTGTATTCTTCGATAAGATTATCATATAACAAGATGTGTAGTACAGTGAAATAATTTTATAGCTTGATTTACTCATTAATCGTTATGTAACTTTGTGTATAAATATTTTAACATTATGCAATATATTTAAAAAAATAATTGAATTAGTTTTATTAATTACTAGTATTTTAGTTTACGTTGGATCTCAATAGTGTTATAAACTATTTAAATACTATATCGACTATAAATGGAGAGTTTCTCAGGTTACTCTTAAAGAATACATATATTTCACATTATACGTTTATATAGTCCTGTATATTATTAATCGATATAAACTATAATTTAATGGAGAGTATTACTGATACTTAACTAGTGATAAAATTTTCATATATTTCTTTAGTTCATAATCCAAATCCCATTAATAGTTAAAATTATCGAAGTAATTTAATCTTGAAAATTAAGATGTATGCATTATTTAGTAGACTCTTTGAGATTATTACATTATATATCGAGATCACGTTAAACTAAATACATGCTAATTCTAAGGCCATTCGATATAGTTTTTAACTAATTTGAACAGAATACTGACAATTACTAAAATGATTAATTATAAGTCAATCTTTGTCACTTAATACTCATTACAACAAGACTAATATATGTTTAACGATGAATTTTATAATAATGCGTGCTATTAAGACATATTTATTATATTTCAAAATAATTGAATGAAACTACAACACTTATACATTGTTTAATCACAATATTAAAGAATATAAGTTGATTACGAGAATTTTAAAAGACTGATTCAGCACATAACAAGTTATTCTAGCTAAAACGTGCAATTATACATGGCTACTCGATGATTTTTCAACATACGTTAGTCAAATATAAGTCTTTAGACTTTGAATTATTACATATGAAGGTATTATAACTTGATGCTCACAATTCACAACTTATGGATGCTATGTCAATGAATTTCAATTAAATACACACATTTATGACCGATTAAGTAGATATCCAGTTAGTTTAATTGGGTACTAGCAACTACTCAATCATTCAATGATTTGTCAAAGTATTTGAATAGAATTCCAGCATTTCGATAGTGATTTATTACACATGATGGTATTTTAAACTTAATACCAATAATAATACAATTATTTGGTAGTGTATCGATGTGTTTGAATATAATACACAATTTTATAAACTAACTTCTACTACATATTAATTTATTTCAACTAAATCGTAGCAATTATATGTATTCATTGTAATATCGAAGAATTTAAGCTGAATGCATACATTTTGGCGATAATTCAATACAAATCAATTTATTTAACTGAATACTTGCTATTACATATCGATACAATGATTTCTTATTATGTTTGAACAAAATATTAGTATTTACACCATAATGTATTTTGTAACAAGACATTTCAACTTATTAACCATGCTTATCCAATTGATATATTCTATATTACCGTGTTTCAGTTAAATATACACATTTGGAGATCGATACAGTATATATTAAGATGTTGTAACTTAATACTAATAATAGCTTGATTATTTTATAGTATATTGACATATTTTAAAGGAACACATTCTTTTAGAGGTAGATTAGTAATATAACAATTTATTTGAATTGAACAGTGATAATTAATAACTATTCATTGCCATATCGATAAATGTTTAGAAAATTCATGCATTTAGTGGATGATTTGAAGCATATAAAGTTCTATTAATTGAAACTAGCTTTTATACGGCTATACATTTATTTTTCAAGTATTTAACTAAAATACTAAAATTTAGACCTCGATTTATTATGTAACAAGTATTTTAACTTAATACTTCTTTGCCCGACTTATATATGTTATAACAATGTATTTTAGCTAAATAAACGTATTTAGAGTCTCAATTACTATATATATTATTATATTTTAACTTAATACCGGCTTCTATAACCACTTTTAGCGATGATACGTTTGCATATCAACGTATTTTAGCTAAAAGTGGTGGTTATATAATATTCGTTGTAATATTGAATACGTGCATTTCGAGGGTGATACATTTCAATAGAATTATAGGAGTTATATGATTATTCGACAATTGCTCAAAGTATTTAAATAGAATAATAACATTTACACCGCAATTTGATACATATCAACTCAGTTTAACTGAATACGCACAATTATAAAAGTTCTTTATATTATGTCATTCATTTCAGCTGAATATACATAGTTAGAGACGATTTGAAATAATAAGAGTATTTAAACTTAATAACAGTAGTTATAAAACTATTTAATATTATATCGATATATTTCAACTGAATACATAGTTTAAGGTCTGATATTTTAATATTAATGGATTTGAACTTAACAGTGATAATTAAATATCTATTCATACTTAATATTGATAAATTTAAACTTGAATAGATTTATTTAGAGACCGATTCATTATATATCGAGTCACGTTAACTAAATACATGCTATTCTAAGGCCATTCGATTATGTTTTTAACTTATTTGAACAGAATACTGACAATTACAAAATGATTAATTATAAATCAATCTTTGTCACTTAATACTCATTACAACAAGACTAATATATGTTATAACGATGAATTTTATAATAATGCGTGCTATTAGAGACATATTTATTATATTTCAAATAATTGAATGAAACTACAACACTTATACATTGTTAATCACAATATTAAAGAATATAAGTTGATTACGAGATTTTAAAGACTGATTCAGCACATAACAAGTTATTCTAGCTAAAAGTGCAATTATACATGGCTACTCGATGATTTTTCAACATACGTTAGTCAAATATAAGTCTTTAGACTTTGAATTATTACATATAAAGGTATTATAACTTGATGCTCCAATTACACCACTTATGGATGCTATGTCAATGAATTTCAATTAAATACACACATTTAGTGACCGATTAAGTAGATATCCAGTTAGTTTAATTGGGTACTAGCAACTACTCAATCATTCAATGATTTGTCAAAGTATTTGAATAGAATTCCAGCATTTCGATAGTGATTTATTACACATGATGGTATTTTAACTTAATACCAATAATAATACAATTATTTGGTAGTGTATCGATGTGTTGAATATAATACACAATTTTATAAACTAACTTCTACTACATATTAATTTATTACAACTAAATCGTAGCAATTATAGGTATTCATTGTAATATCGAAGAATTTAAGCTGAATGCATACATTTTGGCGATAATTCAATACAAATCAATTTATTTTAACTGAATACTTGCTATTACATATCGATACAATGATTTCTTATTATGTTTGAACAAAATATTAGTATTTACACCATAATGTTATTTTGTAACAAGACATTTAGACTTATTAACCATGCTTATCCAATTGATATATTCTATATTACCGTGTTTCAGTTAAATATACACATTTGGAGATCGATACAGTATTATTTAAGATGTTGTAACTTAATACTAATAATAGCTTGATTTATTTTATAGTATATTGACATATTTTAAAGGAACACATTCTTTTAAGAGGTAGATTAGTAATATAACAATTTATTTGAATTGACAGTGATAATATATAAACTATTCATTGCCATATCGATAAATGTTATAGAAAATTCATGCATTTAGTGGATGTATTTGAAGCATATAAGTTCTATTAATTGAATACTAGCTTTATACGGCTATACATTTATTTTTCAAAGATATTTAACTAAAATACTAAAATTTAGACCTCGATTTATTATGTAACAAGGTATTTTAACTTAATACTTCTTTGCCCGACTTATATAGTTATAACAAATGTATTTTAGCTAAATAAACGTATTTAGAGTCTCAATTACTATATATATTATTATATTTTAACTTAATACCGGCTTCTATAACCACTTTTAGCGATGATACGTTTGCATATCAACGTATTTTAGCTAAAAGTGGTGGTTATATAAATATTCGTTGTAATATTGAATACGTGCATTTCGAGGATGATACATTTCAATAGAATTATAGGAGTTATATGATTATTCGACAATTGCTAAAAGTATTTGAATAGAATAATAACATTTACACCGCAATTTGATACATATCAACTCAGTTTAACTGAATACGCACAATTATAAAAGTTTTTTATATTATGTCATCTCATTTCTGCTGAATATACATATTTAGAGACCGATTTGAATTATAAGGTATTTTAACTTAATAACAGATTATAAAACTATTTAATATATATCGATATATTTCAACTGAATAAATACGTTTAAAGTCTGATATATTATATTAATGGATTTGACTTAACAGTGATAATTAAATAACTATTATATTATATTATAAATTTAAACTTGAATAGATTTATTTAGAGACGATTCATTATATATCGATCACGTTAACAAATACAGCTATTCTAAGGCCATTCGATTATTTTTTAACTTATTTGAACAGAATACTGACAATTACAAAATGATTAATTATAAATCAATCTTTGTCACTTAATACTCATATTAACAACAGACTAAAATATATTTATAACGATAATTTTATAATAATGCAGTGCTATTAGAGACATATTTATTATTATTCAGATAATTGAATGAACTACAACACTTATACATTGTAATCAAATTTAAAGAATATAAGTTGATTACGGATTTTAAAGACTGATTCAGCACATAACAAGTTATTCTAGCTAAAAACGTGCAATTATACATGGCTACTCGATGATTTTTCAACATACGTTAGTCAAATATAAGTCTTTAGACTTGAATTATTACATATAAGGTATTATAACTTGATGCTCAACAATTACACAACTTATGGATGCTATGTCAATGAATTTCAATTAAATACACACATTTAATGACCGATTAAGTAGATATCCAGTTAGTTTAATTGGGTACTAGCAACTATCAATCATTCAATGATTTGTCAAAGTATTTGAATAGAATTCCAGCATTTCGATAGTGATTTATTACACATGATGGTATTTTTAACTTAATACAATAATAATACAATTATTTGGTAGTGTATCGATGTGTTTGAATATAATACACATTTTAATAAAACTAACTTCTACTACATATTAATTTATTCAACTAAATCGTAGCAATTATAGGTATTCATTGTAATATCGAAGAATTTAAGCTGAATGCATACATTTTGGCGATAATTCAATACAAATCAATTTATTTTTAACTGAATACTTGCTATTACATATCGATACAATGATTTCTTATTATGTTTTGAACAAAATATTAGATTTACACCATAATGTATTTTGTAACAAAGACATTTAGACTTATTAACCATGTTTATCCAATTGATATATTCTATATTACCGTGTTTCAGTTAAATATACACATTGAGAATCGATACAGTATATATTAAGATGTTGTAAACTTAAATACTAATAATAGCTTGATTATTTATAGTATATTGACATATTTTAAAGGAACACATTCTTTTAGAGAGTAGATTAGTAAATATACAATTTATTTTGAATTGAACAGTGATAATTATATAACTATTCATTGCAATATCGATAAATGTTTAGAAAATTCAATGCATTTTAGTGGATGATTTGAAGCATATAAAGTTCTATTAATTGAAATACTAGCTTTATACGGCTATACATTTATTTTTCAAGATATTTAAACTAAAATACTAAAAATTTAGACCTCGATTTATTATGTAACAAGGTATTTTAACTTAATACTTTCTGTGCCGACTTATATATGTTATAACAATGTATTTTAGGCTAAATAAACGATTTAGAGTCTCAATTACTATACTATATTATTTATTTTAACTTAATACCGGCTTCTATAACCACTTTTAGCGATGATACGTTTGCATATCAACGTATTTTAGCTAAAAGTGGTGTTATATAACTATTCGTTGTAATATTGAATACGTGGCATT
>KZ451886.1:4197222-4444658 GCA_002786265.1 Apostasia shenzhenica | reverse complement strand
CTAATATTTTGTTCAAACATAATAAGAAATCATTGTATCGATATGTAATAGCAAGTATTCAGTTAAAATAAATTGATTTGTATTGAATTATCGCCAAAATGTATGCATTCAGCTTAAATTCTTCGATATTACAATGAATACATATAATTGCTACGATTTAGTTGAAATAAATTAATATGTAGTAGAAGTTAGTTTATAAAAGTGTGTATTATATTCAAACGCATCGATACACTACCAAATAATTGTATTATTATTGGTATTAAGTTAAAATACCATCATGTGTAATAAATCACTATCGAAATGCTGGAATTCTATTCAAATACTTTGACAAATCATTGAATGATTGAGTAGTTGCTAGTACCCAATTAAACTAACTGGATATCTACTTAATCGGTCATTAAATGTGTGTATTTAATTGAAATTCATTGACATAGCATCCATAAGTTGTGTAATTGTGAGCATCAAGTTATAATACCTTTATATGTAATAATTCAAAGTCTAAAGACTTATATTTGACTAACGTATGTTGAAAAATCATCGACTAGCCATGTATAATTGCACGTTTTAGCTAGAATAACTTGTTATGTGCTGAATCAGTCTTTAAAATCTCGTAATCAACTTATATTCTTTAATATTGTGATTAACAAATGTATAAGTGTTGTAGTTTCATTCAATTATTTTGAAATATAATAAATATGTCTTTAATAGCACGCATTATTATAAAATTCATCGTTATAACATATATTAGTCTTGTTGTAATGAGTATTAAGTGAGAAGCATTAAGCTTAAATTCATTAATATAGTAAAAACTAATAGTTTAATTCCACAAACCAGTTCAAATACACTGATATGCAACAAACCACTTGCTAAAAGGATGCACTCAATGAAAATATATCGATATACTATCAAATAGTTACATAATTTCTGGTATTAAGTAAAAATACCTTTATATCTATCGAATTGGTCGTTAAGTGTGTGTATTTAATTGAAATTTATCGACATAACATCCATAAGTTGTATAATTGTGGGTATTAAATTATAATATTTTCATATGTAATAAATCGAAGTCTAGTTTGGTTCAAGCTTTTCTTTTGAATAAGAGAAAAAATATTTTATTTTTTAAATTTAATAGAAAATAAATTTATTTTAATATTTTAAAGTGTAAATTGTTAAATACTTTTAATTCTAATATTCGTATTTGTGTTGACTGTGAAATAAAGTTAATTTTTATAATTGAAATTTGTGTTGAAAATTTTGCCTCGGACCAAACAAGGCCTAAAGGCATTTTATTCAAGTATGTTAAACAATAATCAAGTAGCCAATATAATTGCGGGTTTCAACTAAATAACTTATTAAGTACTGAATCGGTCTTTAAAATCATATATTTAACTTAAATTTATTGATATCGCAATTAATAGATGTATAATTATTGTTGTCTCGTTCAATTATACTAAAATAAAACAAATGTCTCTAACATCATACATTATTTTGGCATTCATCGATATAACTTATATTTGTCATGTTATAACAAGTATTCAGTGAAAAAGCTTGATTTATAATTAATCGTTATGTAATTGTTAATATTTTATTCAAATATATTTAAAAAATAATTGAATAGTTTTATAATTACTAGTATTTAGTTTACGTGACTCAATATATGATGAATCGGTCTCTAAATACATCTATTCAAGTTAAATTTATCGATATAATAATGAATACTTATTTAATTTTCACTGTTAAGTTCAAATCCATTAATATGTAATATCAGATTTTAAACGTATGCATTTAGTTGAAATATAATAATATACTATCAATTAATTTTATAATTATTGTTAGTATACTAAAATATCATGATATATATATATATATATATATATATATATATATATAATCGGTCTCTAAATATATGTATTCAGTTGAAATGAGATGATATAATATAAGTAAGTTATGTAATTGTGAATATTAAGTTAAACTGAGTTGATATGTATCAAATTGCAGTGTAAATATTCTATTCAAATACTTTGAGCAATTGTCGAATAATTATATAACTCCTATTATTTAATTAAAATAACTTGAAATGAAACGTATCATCCCTCGAAATACATGTATTCAATATAAGAATGAATTAGTTATATAACCATCATTTTTAGTTGAAATACATTGATATCCAAAAACAATCTCTTAAAGCATGTACGATATACTATCAAATAGAGGTATAGATGTCGGTATTAAGTTAAAATGTCTTAATACATATATCGATTAGGACTCTAAGTATATTTTTTTAGTTGAACAACGTTGTTATAACATAAATAAATTGGGCAATTGTATGTATTAAGTTAAAATGCCTTGATATGTAATAAATTGACTTATGAATACTAGTTCAAACACACTAATATGCAACAAATCACCTCCTAAAAGTAAGCACTTAATGGAAATATATCGATTTAATGTGAAATAGTTTTGTAATTACATGTTAAGCAAAAAATACTTTTATATGTATCGAATCAGTAAAATATAAAATGCCAATTATAAATATCTAATTTTGAGATAAAATAAGTAAAAGTTTAAGTTTAGGAATGACATACGCAAATTTTTCTAATTAATATTATGTTTTGTCACATATATAGTATTATAAATAATATCATACTCAATTTGACATATATTACGATCTAAGGTGAGCAAATTACCTGAAATTTGCTCCAAATTTCTGTTGAAATTGAAGTTGGATGGAAATTGATTTGAATAAGTTTGATTCTAACTTGAAAGAATATTTCAAGTCAAATTATAATTATGAGATGTTTTGGTTCAAAAAATTAGTATGCATAATCATAAAATTAATTGTATGTATTTTCAATGACTAAGAAATGAATTAATTAATCATAATATAAAAATTTTAATTTACTAAATTATGTAATGAAATAAATTTAATTCATTAAATAATTTATAGATTGAAGCTTTAAATAAATATTTTTCCCAATCCTCTTGAGAACAAATCATGATTAAATAATTTTCTTTATTTTTAGTGCATAATATAAGCTTATAAAATGCTTAATATAAGCTTATAAAATGCTTAATATAAGCTTACAAAATTCTATTATCTTGTCCCTAAAGTAGAATAATTAATTAGAAGCTATTTATCATTTTAATTTTAATTTTAAAAAATTAATATTTTAATGTTAGTTTAGTCAAATTCTTAGTTTAATTTGGCTTGAAATTGATTTAAGTTGGCTCAAAATTAGTTAATTTTTTGCCGAATTTAAATTAAATCTCAGCCAAATAAAACTTGAAGTCAAATAATTTTTTTTTGCAATATTGCTAATATATCATTATCCTACCAAACTGAATTTTTTTAATTTAATTGGAGCAAAGCATTTTAGAAGCCAATTATCACATCATGGATGCTGTAGTTGGGCCCAACCTGATTGCTGGGCTGCTGTAGTTTCTTTGGGCTGATGGGCTTAATCTAATTCTAGCCAAGTTTTGGCTTTAAGGCCTGATGGGCTTTCTGGGCCAATTTTAGGCCCATCAGGAATCAAATATCTCATGCTGCTATGGGCTTTGGCCCAGTTCTCCATCAGAACTTCTGAAACTCTAACGAAGTCTGGTCTTCATTTGGCATGGGCCTTTCATTTTGTGCCATGTTAAATGGGCTTTGTTCTGGGCCCCGTTGGGCCTCATTTTCTTCAACTGCATGTATTGGGCTATGGCCTCATTCTTCCCATGGGCTGGGCTCTGTTTAGCCCTCTCCACTTGGGCCTCCTAAGGTAAAACCACATATTGGGCCTAGCTTCTGGGCTTTAAATACAACTAAAGACATAAAAATGTATTAATTTTAATAAATGAGTCACTACTGGCTCAAATTTGAGTTGATAAGCCAACCCATACTCGGATTTTTTTAAGTGGGTCAAATTCAGGTTGATCTGTTTATGATCTGTACCTGCATAAGCTCGACTTATACCCGATTGAGCTAAGTTGGGTCAAAAGTTACTACCCCTAATTTAGACCTAACATCATTATTAAAATGGAAATCACACGAAAATATTCTCTAGCATCGATGGCCGAATCAATCACTTAATTTGCATTTGCTTCACAAGTTGAGATCATGTAAGGATCCTTCCTGCTCCTTCTGGTGAGGGTGTTGTCTCTGCTGTGACTAATTTACTCATTAGTTTTGTTGTTTTCATTTTTTCTTTTAAGTCTTCAATTTGATTTTTTTTTTCTTAAACCCAGAACTTCCCTTGGCATAGTTATTATGAGAACATCCATAAGCAGCAGTTTTAAAACTTGCAATGAAGTGTAAACTTCAAGAACCAAGATGTAATTTATCATATTTTATGTTTAATACATTTAATATCATAATACATGTATTTAATTTTTCCTATATCTTGTTAGTAAATAGAATCACCTAAATGCTTGCTATGTCGTTCCGGAAATTTTCTTTTAATTGCTCAATTATAAAAGATATTTTTTTATAAATAGTATTCCCTAAATTAAATATTTATAAAAGTTATTTTTAAGTTAATTATTTATAAATAATAATTTTTATTTTGAGTATAAATTTATAAAAAACAGTTGTATTCTAATTTTTATTTGTTATTTTTTTAATCTAATTAAAGTTAATAATTATAATTATGATTAAATCTAGCATATTTTAAAAAAAAATTACAATAATAAAATTATGAAAAAATAAAACCTTAAAATGATCAAAAAATTAAAATAATTTTTTTTAAAAAAATAGAGATAAAAAATATAGATGAATTTTATTTTAGAATTAGATTATAGGACTAAATTTAACCTTAGCTATATTGAATTAAAGTAATAATTGATAAATAGAATTTAGTGTAAAGGTGCAGTTTATAAATATTTGATTTAGAAGCGTTGTAGAGGGGGTGGTAAAATATGTCGGCGGGTCAAGTTCTAGTTGAACCCGAATTCAACCTGACCCGAATAGCCTCAATCTAAACCCAATTCATTTATTAAATTGGTCAAAATTCATGACCTGAATTCGACCCGATTAATAAATGGGTCGGATTGACTGGTCCATCCGGCCCGTTTATAGAGTACTTTTTGATAAATACCCAACCCAAATTCTACCCGATCCAATTATGCCCAACTCGAACTTGACCCGTTTAATAAATGGGTCAAAATTAGAGTCCTATATCTGAAATTTTCAGGTCAAATTTGAATCAAGTTCACGAGTCAAATCATATATTGTCACCACATAGTTGCATTTAAATTCTTGATTTTGAGCGGTCGTAAAAAAAAAAAATTAAAAATTAGGGTCAAAGATATAATTTTTTTTAATAATTATAATTTTTTAGTATTCCGTCTTTCCCTTGTTAAAGAATTAAAAGAGTCAAAGTAGTGGCGCTTGAGGAAGAGAAGCACTTCGTCGGATGGCACCTCTCCGATCCTCTCCACTTCTCTCTCTATTCGCATTCCTCGCCCTTCTCTGTCCAGGTGCGGATCTAGTGAGATTAATCAGATCATCAATGCAATATTTTGGATTCAATTTTTCACAGAATCGAGTTTCCCCGCCGATTTTTCTTCAATTGCAGGTGCGATCTGCGTTACTTTTACCATCACCAACAACTGCGGCTACACGGTGTGGCCGGGCATTCTCTCCGGCGCCGGCACGGCGGCGCTGGACACCACCGGCTTTGCCCTCAGCGCCGGCCAGTCCCGCACCCTCCAGATCCCTTCCTCCTGGTCCGGCCGCCTCTGGGGCCGCACATACTGCTCCACCGATCGTTCCACCGGCAGCTTCTCTTGCGCCACAGGCGATTGCGGCTCCGGTAAGCAGGAGTGTTCCGTCGGGGGTGCTTCCCCGCCGGCAACCCTAGCAGAGTTAACCCTCGACGGCAGTGGCGGCATGGATTTCTTCGATGTCAGCTTAGTTGACGGCTACAATCTCCCGATGCTAGTTGTTCCACAAGGAAAAGGCATCGGCAGCGGGAATTGTACATCCACAGGCTGCCCGGTGGATCTCAACGGCGATTGCCCCTCAGATCTCCGAGTACTTCTTCCCGATTCCGGCGACGGTGGGGCGAGCGTGGCCTGCCGGAGCGCCTGCGAGGCTTTCGGCCGGCAGGAGTACTGCTGCAGCGGCGAATTCGGAAGCCCTAGCACCTGCAAGCCTTCTTCCTTTTCCCAATTCTTCAAAAAGGCGTGTCCTCGCGCTTACAGCTACGCGTACGACGACGCGACTTCCACCTTCACCTGCCCCTCCGGCGTCAATTATCTCATCTCCTTTTGCCCTAGCACCTCCAGGTACTACCAATAGTCATTTTTTTTAATCTTCCAAAAAAACTATTTCCTCCTCTTAATCATTTTATTTTTAATTTTTTTTAGTAATCTTTTAATAAATGACTTTAAACTTTCAATCTAATTAGAATTTTTATATGACAATGATGCCAAATAGTCAAAAAATTACTTTTATCTATGTGACACAATTACCGCATAA
The DNA here is from genome assembly GCA_002786265.1 of Apostasia shenzhenica. Classification (NCBI taxonomy): domain Eukaryota; kingdom Viridiplantae; phylum Streptophyta; class Magnoliopsida; order Asparagales; family Orchidaceae; genus Apostasia; species Apostasia shenzhenica. The sequence continues at coordinate 4,438,195 of KZ451886.1, read as the reverse complement.
CATAAGAATTCTAATTCGATTCAAAGTTTTGGGTCACTTATTAAGGCTATAAAATATTTCTTTCTTTTTTCTTTTGGGAATTGACACATTCTAATGTGGAATTCGTGGCTTTCTAGCTGGATTCAGTAATGGAGAATTTTGTTGATTATTTCAAAAAGATGTGTACAAAATGTTTATAATACAAAATTATGGAAAGAGAGAAAGAGAGATTTGAAGGGGAATGTGAACAAGGTTTGTAGAGTAGTACAAATCGGTGAATAGTTCTATTTTCATGTAGATGCTAACCAAATAAAGGAATGCTAAGGAAATCAGAAAAACTGAGTGGAGACTTGGAGATGGTCCTCAAAGCATTGGTGCAACGTCCTCAAAAGTAGGAACATATAGGTGTGTCATGGAGACCTCTAGAATGACTCAATGGTATTTTCAGGATTGTCAACGGTGAGGCAGTGTCCCAAAGGCTTCTAGAAGTCACTAGGTAGCCTACGCTTTTCTTGGCCTTTGGGACCATTTGTGATTGCATTCCTTGGGAGAATGTGCTAGATCTATGTTACCCCGAAACACGTTGGAAGTGCCCTAGACACTCTCGCAGCTCCGGGTGTTGTCTCAAGTAAATCACAAAAAAGTCGACTGGAGATATGGAGAGGGTCCTTAAGATGTATCCTCGAGAGTGTGGGGACCTCCACAATGTTCTCGAGACTATCACATTAGTCAAGTGTTGTTCCTACAATGTCGGAACAGTTAGGCTGTGTCTCTTAGACTCATGGAGTGTCCAAGCCGTTACTAGGTCATGTAAGCATTTTCAAACCCTTTGGACCCTCGAGACTGCTTCTCTATATATTTACTAGATTTGATCTACGTCAGCACTGACCCAGCTTAGTGAAAACTAACATCGATTTTCTTTTAATAATATTATAGACTACTATTGATTCTTGTAAAAATATTTTTTAGGGTAAATTGCATCTAGACCATGAGGTCAGATGAATATTACAAATTAGTCTAAATTTTTTAAAAATCTTGATTTGGGTCTTTAAAAGTGTAAACACATTATCCTTTAGTCTCAATTAAAATATAATTATTAACTTTTTTCTATTATGACAAAAGACTATTCTTAATCATTACTTTTTTGATTATTTAGAATATAATTTTAAATGGTAATATTTATATTTTTAAATTTTAAATTTTTAGAATGGAGAAAATAAGAGATATATGAAATTAAATTTTAGATTTTTGCTAAATTTTTTAAGAAGAATGAGGTAGAAGGGTATAGTAGGCCTTTAAAATATATAAATATTTAAATTGGTTAGAAAAATAAAATTTCACGTTTTTTTGTTAGGAAAAGCTAGTGAAAAATGTGAGGTTTTAGAAGAGTCACCAAAACTGTAGTATTTTTATAATTTTAGAGACTAAAATTAAGATTTTTCAAAAATTTAGACTAATTTGTAACGCTTTTTCGACCTCAGGGGACAGATGCAATTTACACTCTTTTTTATTATAACAAACAAATATAAAAAGAAAAAAAAATATAAATTAGAAAGTTAGATTTCTATTGAAACATAGTGGTATAAAAATTTTTATTTGATGTTTATAAAATTATTGTTTTATGGTACTGTTGACGTAGGATGTAGGGGATCCCAAGAAACACTAAAAGAGAGAGAGAGTTCTTGGAGACGGCGGCGCGCAGAGGTATAAGCCCGATGGTTAAGACTTAAAAGGAGAGAGTTCGGGGCATCCAGAAGAGCACACAGAGATTTAAGGTGGTTCAGGGAGGAGATCCCTTATGTCCACCGAGCGATCAGCGAAGGAATTTCACTAGAGTAAAAAGGATAGCCGTGAAGGCTTAATACAATATTTGGGAAAGAGAGAGGGAGAAAGAGCTCCTCAGTTGGGGCTCTAATATAATGATAATGGGAGAATCAAAGTAGTTGCTTGCACCTTGGTCGCTCCTATTGATCTCCTTGATCTGATCTTTGATCTGTAGTTTTTTGATCTCTCCCTCTTCATGAAGACTGTTCAGAGGTATTTGTAGGCAGCGGATGGTGCATCTTTATCCTGGTTTTCAGGAGGAAAGGAGGTGAACAAGCTCTGGGTTCGCGCCGTTTGTCGGCCGCCAGAGGGACCAAAAGCAGCAAAAGGATGATGCTAACTTTTAATATTAGTACTGTTTTTGGGGATCCGTGATAGCTAGAGCATGCGGATCCTTGATTTGCGGGTCTGGGAAAAGTGCCTTGTACGGGGAACGACGCGATCGAGCCAAGCTGATTGCGACAGGGACCGCTTTGTAACATCGCGGACGATGTTACCAAGGATGGTCCTGGCTCTTCGTGGACGAGGCTTGGTTGAACCTTCGTGGCCGAGGTTTGACCGAGGTCTGACCTGTGAGAGCAGATAGATGGATTAGTTAAATGAAAATGAAGGCCAAAAGCTAGCTGGGCGCCACGTGTACGGTAGAGATGTAGCGTTGGAACTACGTGTTAACATCAGCCCCCCGCATTGTCAGGGTGAGAATATTGATATCGGTTCTGGAATGCGAATCGTCGTGATGGTGGACGCGCTGCCCGAGACCTGTTAGGATAAGACGGGGGCGGCGCCCGCCGGTATGTATTCTCTTCTTTTGGCCCCTGAAAATTTCTGCGAGAGAGAGCAGACCATTAGAGAGATGGCGGAGAGGAAGAAATGGGTAACTCTGTCAAGCATCATAAAGAAGAGAGCTAGCGATCTTCCGGCTGACGCTCCTCCTCCTGAGAAGAAGAGGCTTCTGGAGTTATCTGAAGGATCGCCGAAACCGGCGACGACAGTTCCTATTGAGGCATCTTAAGAGGAAGAAGTGGGAGCTGCAGTTGTGGATCTGGAGGCAGAGGCCCCGTCAGTCAGGGTTGCCGCTGTTCTGGCGCAGACGCTGGAGCTGTGCAGGAGCCGGCGGGTGTGGAGGCCACAGAGGTGGTGAACGTTTCTGATTCTCCGGTGAAGCCGCCTCTGAAGGCTAGAGAACTGAAGGAGGTGGCTCTGGTGAGCGAAACAACCATTGGAGAGAAACTAGCGCCTGGGAAGATCCTGCTCAAGGATGAAGAGGTTGAGCGGCTCCTTCCCAAGTTTGGGGCTCCTGTAGAGGGTGTGAAGAAGTCACCCCTGATGGTTTGCGGTCCTGCCCCTCTTGTTATACCAACCCCTCCTGAGAAGAAAAGGAAACCCCTCTTCCCTTCTTTCCTTCCAGCGAGCCTCAGGAATGACGAGAAAAAGGAAGAAAAGGGAAGGAAGGAGGAGGGTAGCAAGATGGAGGAGGCGACTAAGGGGAAAATAGAGGTGCCCTCTCTGGTTGCTCCTGGAGCCGCCCTTGGCATTGAAGGGCCAGGAGGCAAGATGGAGGAAGGGAATAAGGAAAAGAAGAGGGTTCCTCCAACTGCTTCCAACGTCGCCTTTGGCTCTGGAGAGACATAGGGCGTATTGGGAGAAAGCTTGTTCGAAATAAGGAGGGAGGAAGAGAAGATTCTGGGGAGTACCTCCAAGGTTTTGGAGGTAGTAAAGTCTCTGAAGGGCAAGGAGGAAAGGGAGGCTTGCCACCTTCGGAGGATAGAGGAGCTGGATGGCGCTTTGTTGCAGGTTACGAAGCGCTCTCAGAGTGATCACAGGGAGGAGCTAGGGAAGTTGTACACGCTAGAGGACAAGTTGGCTTCCATAGCTCTAAGTAACGCTGAATGGGCCAGTAAGAGTGAGGCCGTAAGGGAAGAATTCCATCGCAGCTTATCGGATGTGAGCCAGGCCTATTCTGCTCACATCAAAGACCTTCAAAAACGGATAAAGAATTTATATGATGAGAAGGAGGCTTTGAAAGAAGAAAGGAGCTGGCTAAGAGATAAAGTTGTCAAGGCCAAGGAGGCACTGTCGGGAGTGAGGCAGGCGGCCTCTGAAACTCGTCGTCGGGAGGAGTTGCTGAAGTCTGAAGTTCATTTCTTGCGGGCCTTGGTGGAGAACAGCTCTAGATGGCGGGGATGACGTATGGAGGATCTGGAAGAAGCGGTGAAGAGGGCGGTGAATATCGTCAGCGCTGCTAGTGGGTCACCATGTGAAGAATCAGGCGGCTTTTGATGTTCTCCTACAGACATTGGTTGATGTAAGCATCTTGAACCAGGAGAATATCAGAAGTCTAATTGTTCTTCCCTTTTGTGGTCCTAAGGGACCGGACAGGTTCTTCGACGCTGGGAGCCACTGCCCAGAGGAGGTTCTTCTAGCAAGGTCCTACGTAGGCTGGGGATATCACTTATCTCCCCTACGCAGGAGTCCTGAAGAGGGCCAAATCACTCCCCTTGAGGCCAGATGGCTAGGCCGAAGCGCTCCTCCCGAAGCCCAGCAGCAGTATCAGCTAGGGAGCCAGAAGTGATTTGCCTCTGTTCTCCTCTAACTCCTTAGCCTCACCATCAACATTACGTTTGATGGAACGATAGTTGAGGAGAGGAGGCCTGGCAGCTCTGCTGACCGTTGTCAGGAGTATAATAGATTGGTCTTTCCCTCATTTTTGAAGTTAACATTATTACACTAGGTGTCTAAGTTCTGAAGCCTTGTATTTTCTTTGTTTTTCCTGTACTCATGAGAGAAACATGTAAGAGAACAGAAAAAATAAAATTGTAACAAGTTTTATCATTAATGAAATGCATTTTTCTTTCAAAAACTTGTTTTGGATGAATTCTGTTTGTGTTTGTCTTTGCTTTCATGTTTGAAACAGGTACCACGAGATCAGAAAAGAGAGAACAAGAATTCATAAGTGCGAAAATATAAAATCAATGGTAAATTTCAAGTTAAAAAGGAAAGTTACTATCCTCGTGCACGATTATAAAACATTGAATGATAATAGTAGAGAGGACAGAATAGAGCGTCGTTTCATAATATTGCGTATGATTATGAATCATCGTGCATGACGTACGACGAAACGGGGGAAGCGACGCTTTGATAATCGTGCGCCGCTTCGAATTCTGAACTTGTCAGAAGATACAGACGGTCTGATTGCGTTCGTGCACTGACCGATAAAATCAGAATGTTAGAAGGCGAACGATCACAATTGTTTCCCATAAAGTCTTGCTAAGGGAAAGCTGAAGTATTTTGCCCGCCTTCTAACCCTAAAAGAGAAAAAAGAAGCCTTTGCTCCGCTCGCCGCGAAACTGAGCAATGAGAGGAAGAGAAATCGAGTGGGCCAAGCTGGCTGATCAGTTCTGCAAAGATGCCAGCTATCAGGAGAGTCTCCTGATGGAGCACGAGGTGCTCAATACTACCAGAGGGTTTAGAGGAAACCCTAGACTGATGGTCATCCTCCCTACCGCCAACTTCCGACCGAACAGCCCTCCTGAAGGTGCCCGTATGCGTGTACCGCGCACAGGTGGACCGAAGTTCAAGGAAATCCTGAACTCATTTCAGATCGTTACGGTGCAACTATCCCCTAATGTCGTGGCTTACGTGTATTCCTTCCTGAAACTGCTGCAGGTTCAGGGAATACCGTGGACCCTGACGCTGTTCAGGAGCTTGTTTAGCTGGATGGCGGTGCCGGGGTATGGAGGATGTCTGGCCCTGTGGTCAAAGACAAGGAATGCGATGTTCTCAGGGGCAAATAGTTCCCACTCAGACTGGAGGGACTACTACTTCTTCGTCGGAGGGGACTTAGGAATCCCCTTGATGCCTGGTACGTGCCTTCCTGAGTTCATCGGCGACGCCAAGTGGATGGCCGGGTCAGACACCCTAAAAAGCCTCTGAGGCTGAAGGGGCAGAGTTGGCCCCTGAAGGACTTCCTCAGACACGTGAGGAATGATGTATCCCTGCACGCCAAGGCGTTGGGGTACACCATCTTCAAGGAAGTCGCCCCTCCTCCCGGCACGGTTTTGATGAAGAGGGCCAGGAGGGGGCAGCCTCCTGCCACCCAGCTCAGTAAAGAGATTACTGAGGTGGAGGAGGAAGAGAAGATAGAGGTTCTAGAACCGATCTGCAGCGGAACCGTCGTCGACGTGGTATCCTCTCCTGAGGACGCCGCAGATGACAGCAAAACCTTGGTTGAGCTGGGGTACACGGTTAAGGGGAAGGGACCCGTGTCAGCCGCCAAGCCCTAGACAATCCCTAAGGGTGACAAAGGGATTGTCATAGGAGAAAGGGAAGAAGGGAATAAGGCCGAGGGAGGCCAAGGAAGGGAGAAAGTTGGGAGTCCATGTTTGGACTTAGTCCTTAGGGAGGTCCCCGAGAAGAAGAGGGGTCCTTTCGAAGTTGCGAGCGTAGAGCCCCCAACGAAGAAAGGGAAAGGGTCAGAGGAGGAAGGTCTTGCTGCAGAGGGGGGTCATGATTGGCAACAGAGCATCGAGCCCCCTTACAGCACCAATCTCATCGGGATCTTTGGGGACGAAGATACAAGGATCGCGGTGAGAACAAGGGAAGATTAGAGAAAGCTGACCGTTATCTCCCTATCGTCTGCGAATCAAGGAGGCGTTTACCGAGGGGATGTAGGTCTGGCCTTGGGAAGTGGCCTGGTGTCGCAGGGTTTGGAAGAGAAATTAGAGAGGACCTCGACGCCAGAGCTCTACTCAGGCCTTGCGAACTGGGTAGCCACGGTAAGGATTCTCTCTTAGGCCTTTTCTGTCTGTTTGTTTTCATGAGCTAATTTTGTTTCTGTTGCAGATACTCGTTCGCTTGCCAATGGCTTTGAACAGGGCTCCGAGGACAGAAGAGCAAGTGCTGGAACAAGGACATCAGCTTCATCAAAGGGATGAAGAGATTGAGGCCTTGAGGATCCAGCTCGCAATGAAGTCTTCTCAGCTTGATGCCGCGCAGGAGGAAAAGGTCAAACTGTAGGAGGAAAAGACCAAACTGCAGGAGGAACTTGCAGTATACAAGTATGCAATGGGCGCGATGAAAGCTGACAATAAAGCCCTGCGGGAGAAGCTTGTCAAAGTCGCTGAAGACCAAAAGGTCGTTGCTGCAGAGAGGTCTGCGATAGCTGTGGAGACTTACAAGACGAGCTTACCCTGCAGGCAGGAGAGGTTAGATGGGATCAGGCGGGCTTGGGAAGGATTGGCCTCCACCTTGATCCAAAGGGGCAAAGTTATTGCCGCCGATCTTTTGGAGAAGTGCATCTCTTTCCTTGCATGGCCTCTGATCCTGTTTATAAGGAAGAGGGACTTGACTTGACTGACGATCTCATCCATCAGGTGTTTGACCTTTTGGATAGGGTCAGTGAAGGTAAACTGCTTCTTTATGAAGTAAGTGATGTAACCTCCTTGTAATTGATGCTAACTTTTAATATTAGTACTGCTTCTGGGAATCCGTGATAGCTGGAGCATACAGATCCTTGATTTGCGGGTCTGGGAAAAGTGCCTTGTACGGGGAACGGCGCGGTCGAGCCAAGCTGATTGCGACAGGCACCGCTTTGTAACATCGCGGACGATATTACCAAGGATGGTCCTGGCTCGTAGTGGACGAGACTTGGTTGAACCTTCGTGGCCGAGGTTTGACCGAGGTCTGACCTGTGAGAGCAGATAGATGGATTAGTTAGATGAAAATGAAGGCCAAAAGCCAGCTGAGCGCCACGTGTATGGTAGGGATGCAGCGCTGGAACCACGTGTTAACAGGTACATATTAACTTAATAAAAAATTTTATATAATTTTATTAAAGTTCTGATAAGAAATGTTAATGTAGGCTATAAGTTTTTTGAATTTTTTATTTATAAATGCTATGTTTGAGTGGTCTACTGCCCTGCTCCATCCATTCTGGGTATGTAGAAGCATAAGATAGCATTACGTATGGGCAACGCAGAATAAGAACCTCTCCTGCTCCACACAACCTCCATCCCTGTCGCTGGGAGCTAACATGTTGGCCACTCTGCTGGACATCTACATTATGTATCCATGTGCTTAATCAGAGCTGCCCAGGAATACAGGTCATATTGTATAGCTCGAATCTATGAAGGAACTTCTCTCTCAATCATTTTATGGAGGTTATAAATATCAACCTGTAGGAAGAATCTTTTCTCCCTTAGAGCAAAAACTTCTAAATTTTTATAACCCAACCACTCCCAAAGCTCCATAGCTTTTCCTTTACTCCTCTGGCACTGGACTTGCCCCGTACAGGGCTTTTCACTTACTGGATTTAGATTGACTTAGCTGGTGGATATAGGGGATCTCTCCAAACTACTTAAATGCTTGTGTGCTTTAGTTTACTGCACTCCACTCTCTCCTTCTTCTTGCCCATAGACTTAACATCTTAATCAGCTTTGTCTTTGGGTCATACATAATATGACACCTACTAGCAGAGCTCTTATCAAATTTATCAAAACACCAAGTAAATTGCGAAAATGTCGAGCGGAAACTTGGAGAGGATCCTTAAGACTTCGATGAAGCATCCCTAATAGCACGGGAACCTTTGACCGTGCCTCGGAGATCTCTAGAATGGCTGAACAGTGTCCCTGAGACTGTCGGATGGTTGGTTAGCGTCACAGAGACTGTTCGAGGCTCTAAGAGGTCGCGAGGCTCCATAAGCTTTTTCTGGCCCTCTGGACCGCGAAGGTTGCATTCCTTAGGTGGAGGGGTCAGATCTATGTTGTCTCGAAACATCTCACGAGTGCCACAGAGAATTATGTGTCTCTGGATGACGTCCTAATGAAGTCATGAAAATTTCAGTGGACACCTGTAGAGAGTCCTTATGACGTTAGTGCAGACACCTATGAGCATGTTCCTGGCATCCAAAACAGCTCATCAGTTTCACCGAGACTATCAAAATGGTCAGGCAGTGTCCCAATGACTTTCAAAGGCTTCAAGATGTTGCCAGGCCCTGAAAAAGACAATGGAATCTGTGAAGGTTAGAATGATGTGTTTAAATGGAAAAAACTGGATTATCAGTAAGCTTCAAATGTTCGACTTTTTTGTTTGCAAGGATTTAGACCTACCTCTAAGAGGCTTGCGTGTAAAAGCCTGTAGAGATGAAGGTAGATTTGTGGGAAAAATGAACATAAAGGCTGCACGTTCACATCCTTCAATGGATGAATGTCGGAGTCCTTCTTCTAATGTCAACAGAAAGATTAACTAGTTCTCCATGGTGGAAACTGGAGAGCATTTATGAAAGGAAGACGACTGACAATCGCCTACTTGCCTCAACTTGGAAGTCAAATAACCTGATTTAAAGATCGTGCTCCTAGGGAGTTGAAGAAGGAAATCTACATGGATCAACTAGAAGACTCTGCTATCAACGAGAAATAGCACCCAGTCTGCATGGTGAAGAAGAGCCTATTTGACTTGAAGCAAGCTCCACGATAATGGTACAAGAAGTTTGATAGCTTCGTGATGGAATAGTCAAGAACGACCTCAAACTACTGTGTCTACTTCAAGAAGACATGAGCTGAATGTTGGTTTCTCTCTTGTGGTGATATTGAGATTTTGATGTTTAATAATATGTTTACGTTAATTTGTACTAACAAAATTATTTATTATTTTTTAATCACAGGTCTATTAAAATTACATTTCAACTATGATTAAGATTGGATAATTAGAATCGTTTATTTGTGCTAAAGTTGAGATCGAATCATGTTAGGGAGAAGTGTTCAAGCATTCAAGATTAAGTGGAGCAAAATCATCATTGTCCTTTTTATCTTTATTTGAGAGTAGAATTTTTGTGAGGTTGATCTTGATTATTAGAATAATTTGGATTTTTTGTGAGGTTGATTTTGATTATTAGAATAATTTGGATATGAGTTTGAGCACTTAGAACCTCATGCGTGTCAATTAGATAATCTTAAAAATTATTGAAAGTTGAAATCCTTCTAAATTTGTGGTCTGGTCGTAGTGAGATCGATCTGGAGGTTACTTTAAGTTGTGGTAGCTCCATATTAATTTGTGGCCCTTCTTAGGAGATTTTTCCAGATCGACCTGGAGGCGACCTCAATAGTGAGGTCGACCTTGGAGCTGAACGTTGGTCTGTTTTGATTTTCCAACAGCTAGTTAGGGATCGACTTGAGGTCGACCTCCAGGCCTTTTCCAACCCATTTTTCTAGCCATTGAAGAACTTATAATATAAGGAGATGGGGATTGTTGGGGTATCCTTCTTGGCTCATTGAACTCTCTAATTGCTCCCAACAATCACCTTCATTCTCCTCTATTATAAAAAGTGAGAAACATTTCGGTGGAGACTTAATCAAGCAATTAAGGTGATCTAGGTGTAACTAGGACTCAAGTGCTCAAGCTGCTCATCCACTCTTCTTCTAATTCTCAAGGTTCAATCATAAGAAAGAAGAGAGTGATTTTTTTTATTATAATATTTTTGTTATTGCCTTCACTTTGTGTGTGAAGAGGACCTCCAAATAGAAGTTGGAGAAGGTGAGTGAGTATGCCCTCACTTAAAAGTGAGAAGGGCCTCTAGTGAGTGAATAGAGGAGGATTTGTGTACGGGCTTCTTCGCTTACTAAACCAAGGAATGTGTTATAGTGAAATTTTTTCGATCGGGGTGGGGTGAATTAGGCTCGTATTTGAGCCAAACTACGTTATACTGTGTTCATTGTGGATGTTTTTTTTTATTTGTACTTATATATGCTTCCGCTTGTATTATCTATTCTTTCATTTATTACCCTAACCTTTTATATTAAGTAAATTAAATTTAAAATTTTTTATTACATCTATTCACCCCACTATAGACGTCATACTTGATCCTACATTTGGTGTTAGAGTCTGGACTTCTACTTAAGTTTAACCACTCAGAAGTAGTATGACATTTAGAAATCAAGAAAGTCAATCTATTCATAGGCCACCTTTATTTGATGGATCGGATTTTGCATATTGGAAGATGAGCATGATCACATTCATTTAAACTGACTTTGACATGATGATTAATTTTAAAAAGGGATATATGCCACCAATGGACAAGGATAGATTAGAGTTAGATGAAAATTGGAGTGAAAATGATAAGAAGAAATATATGGCAAACGCTTGAGGTTTCACTACCTTACAATGTGCCTTAACCAAAGAAGAGTCAATAAGTTAGGTTCCCAAGCTAGTGCCAAAGAAATATGGGCGAAATTGATTGAATTACATTAGGGGACATCGAAAGTCAAGAGAGCAAAGAAAGCTCTCTATAAAAATCAATTTGATAACTTTAAGATGAAAGAAGGTGAATCTGTAGCACAAATGCACTCTAATTTTAAAGAGATTTATAATAAGTTTATAGGCCTAGGTGAAGTTTTGGAAAATAGAGAAGTTGTGTGTAAGGTATTGAAGGCTTTTCTTAGAACCCAATTATGGGTTCACAAAGTGGATCTCATAGGAGTTTCTCAAAACCTTGACACATATAAGATTGATAAGTTATTTAGTCACATGGAACTTCATGAAACTAGAGATGGTGGAGAGAAGGAAGTGAAGAAAGGCATAGCTCTAGAGGCAGAAGAAGAAATATCAAAGAAGCCTTCATTATCATCTTCACCTAAACCCTCCAAGAAAGCCCAAGTTGAGACATCTTCCTCTTGCAGTGGTAGTCATGAGGATAGTAATGCAGAAGCCAGAATTATAGCCCATATGGTTAGGAGAATGATGAGGAGAGGTATGAAATTTAGTAAAAATATAAAAAAATGAGGGGATCTAGGAGGGATAAAAATAGAAAAAATATTAAAAATCATAAGAGAAAATAATTACAATAACAGTTGAAAATAAAATGTTATATGCTTTGGTTGTAAAAAGTCAGGTCATTTTCAAGATGAATGCCCAAATGTGCAAAAAAAGCATGAAGGTAAGGATAAAGCCAAAAAGAAAAAAAAGATATTGACCACTACTTGGGATGACTTAGATTCTTCATCTTCATCCGACAGTGATGCTCCCAAAAAGCATATAGTTCATTTTGCATTGATGGCAAAAACACATGATGAGAATGATTCAGAAAAAGATCTTGAGTTAAGTGATTTTTTATTTGATGATATACAAGATTTTATTTGTGAATTGATGGATAAATTGAAACTATTCAAGTCTAAAGTTAGAGGACTTCATGAGGAGTTTAGATTTTCTTAAACTTGAGAGAGTATCTTTAATCAATGCTTTGTCTTCTAATATCTCTCAAATGACTTTAGATGAGAGATCATATGATCTTTCTCAAGTTGAAAAACTTGAGAAAGAAAATCATGATTTAAAATCTAAAGTTAAAAGCCTTAGAAGAGATCTTGAGGTATTTATTAAGGGGTGTAACTATCTAGATATGATGCTTGGAAACCAAAGAGCAATATACAATAAAGTCAAAATTGGATACGATTCAACTCACAAATAGAAGGCATATACCTCTTTAATTGTGAGAAGTGAAATTAAATCTCCTATCGAAAAGCCCTTAAGACCATTCATGTTTTTGAGCCTATCTAGAGGACGTGCTCATAAGAAAGGATTAAAAGCATGAATACCTAAGAATTTAGTACCGAACTTTATTGGACTAAATTTATTTTGGATACCAAAATCTTTAGTTTTTGTTTGTAAATAGGTGTGCTTGAGGAATAGGGTTGCCGGCAACCTATGGTATCTTTATAGTCGTTGTTCACGTCATAATACCGGCGATGCTTCCAAGTTCTCCTTCATCAAATTTAAAAATAAAAGTAAAGTCTCTTTTGGTGATAATAGCTAAGGCTCCACAATAGGTTATGGTTCAATTCATATAGAATCAAATTTATTTTTGTCAAAGGTTCTATTAGTTGAAGGTTTGAAACATAATCTTCTTAGTGTAAGTAGATTGTGTGATAATGGCTACTTAGTAGAATTTCATTCTACTAAATGCATCATCAAACACATTGAGTCTTACTCCACTATTTTAGTTAGTAGTAGAGATGAAAATGTGTACACAATTGACTTACCTATTGCTACTAACAATTCTATTAAGTATTTGATGTCAAAAAAGAAGAAGCTTAGTTATGGCATAGGAGGATGACACACTCCAATATGAAGCTTCTCTCAAAACTATCAAAATACGATCACATAGATGGACTTTCTAAGGTGAAATATGAAAAAAATAAATTATGTGATGCATGCCAAAAAGGTAAGCAAATTAGATGCTCACATAAAGCCAAAGAGTTGGTAAGCTCTTCTCAATCTCTTGAATTACTTCATTTAGATTTATTAGATTCATACGGAGTAGTGTCCATTGGCGGTAGTAGGTATGTTTTAGTTATTGTTGATGATTATAGTTGATTTAGTTGGACACTATTTCTTAGACATAAAAATAATACTTTTTAAGAATTCATTAATTTTTGTAGAAAAATTGAAAATAAAAAAGGTGTCAAAGTCAACCAGATTCATAACGATCATAGTGGTGAATTTGACAATTTTAATTTTTAAACTTTTTACAAAGCTAATGAATATTTGCATGAGTTTTCTAATCCTATAATACCTCAACAAAATGGAGTTGTGGAAAGAAAAAATCGAGCTCTTCAAGAGGCAGCACATGCCATGATTAATGAATATTCATTGCCTAAATACTTTTGGGTCGAAACCATTAATACAACATATTATGTCTAAAATAGAGTGTACTTCAGACCGATTTTGATAAAAATTTCATATGAACTTTGGAATGAAAAGAAACCTAAAATCCACTATTTTAGAGTATTTGGATATAAGGTTTATTCTCTAAATACCAAAGGTCCACAAATTTTCACCGAAAGTAGATGAAGGAATTTTTGTTGGATATTCCCTCACTAGTAAAGCTTATCGTGTTTATAATAAACAGACACTAGAAATCGAGAAAACATCCAATGTTGCATTCGATAAATCTAATTTTGTTTACGTTTGTCCATGATATTCTCTTGTAGATGATGATATTGAGGAGGAAGTAGCCAAGAAGCAAAGTCAAGTCCAAATCCATGGGAAAGTGGATGAATCTAAAAGTCAAAGTAAACAAAAAGATGAAACAAGCTCATCTTACACCTATGCTCCACCTCTACCTCCAACTTGGAAGGTACATCCTAAACATCCTCTAGATCAAGTTTTAGGTGACTCATCTCATGGTGTGAAAATGAGATCATCTTTTAGACAATTAGATAGTAATTTTGCATTGATTTCTCAAATTGACCTAAAAGTATCGATGAAGCATTGGGTGATTCAGATTGGATTATTGCTATGCAAGAGAAACTTTCTCAATTTGAACGTAACCAAGTTTGGGAATTAGTTCCAAAATCGGATGATTACCCAATTATTGGTACTCGTTGGGTTTATAAGAACAAATTAGATGGAAATGAGGTTGTGGTTAGAAACAAGGCTATAGGCTAGTGGCCTAAGGTTTCAACCAAGTTGAAGGTCTTGACTAAGATGAGACATATGCTCTCGTAGCTCGTCTCGAGTCAATTCACATTTTTTTGAGATTTGTCGTGTATTATGGTTTTAAATTGTATCAAATGGATGTAAAAAGTACTTTTTTGAATAGTTTCATTAAAGAACTTGTTTTTGTTAAGCAGCCTCCTGGGTTTGAGAGTATTGATTTTCCGGATCATGTTGTTAAGCTAAAAAAAGCATTCTATGGATTAAAACAAGCTTCTAGAGTTTGGTATGAGACTTTTTTACTTTTTTGGTTTCTAGAGGCTTTAATCGTGGAACAATAAACTCGATATTATTTATTAAAAATATAGATAACGATATTTTTATTGCACAAGTTTATGTAGATATAGTTTTTGGTTGCACTAATAAAGTTTTCTTGAATGAGTTTACCACTCTTATGAAGAGTGGGTTTGAAATGAGCCTTGTAGGTAAGCTTATAATTCTTCTTGGAATTATAAATCAAGCAAACTAAAAAGGGCATCTACATCTCCCAAGAAAAATTTGCCAAGGAACTAGTGAAAAAATTTGGCATGGAAAACTCAAAGGAAATAGCTACTCCAATGGCAACTAATGTAAAGCTTAATAGCGACGAAGAAGGTAAGTGTGTTGACCAAAAATTATATAGAAGCATGATAGAAAGTTTTGTCTATTTGACTGCTAATAGACTCGATATTATATTTTTCTATTTGTCTATGCTAAGTTCCAATTAAATGCGAAAGAGTTACATTTAGTTATCGTTAAGCGCATTTTGAGGTATCTTAAGGGTACACTTAATGTGGGCTTATGGTATGCTAGAACAAGCTCATTTGATCTGATTGGATATACTAATTCAGATTACACAAGATATAATTTAGATAGAAAAAAGACTAGTGAAGGTTGTCAACTTCTTGGTTCCTCACTTGTAAGTTGGTATAGTAGGAAATAAAATTGTGTAACACTGTCATCTACTAAGGCTGAATATATTACAGCCAGGGGTTGCGTAGCTCAACTTTTATGGATGATACACACCTTAGAGGATTATGGTTAGAATTATAAGAATGTGTTAGTTCTATATGACAACATTAGTACTATAAATTTGACCAAAAATCTCATATCTCACTTTAGAACTATGCACATTGAAGTAAAATATCACTTCATTAGGGATCATATAGCTAGAGATAATATAGTATTAGAACATATTGGATCTAAGAATAATTTGGCCGATATCTTTACCAAATCTCTTCTAGAAAATGACTTCACAAATTTGAGGAGAGAACTAGGTATGTGCATAATAGGACACTAGTTTGATTACTTGAATCTATCTGCACTTCACCATAACTTTTTGAGCTTTTCGCATGCTTTGTATGCACAATAAATCTAAAGTTGGATTACTTTATACAGTTTTGATGATTCTTTTGAATAATTTGTTATTTTTATCATCCTATATAATGTAGCTCATTTATTGCTTAATTTTTACACTAAATAGCTAAATTGCCTTGGCACCAAGTACTTAGAATTTTTAGCTAAATTGTCTTGATACTAAAAATCACATGAGCAAATTTATTTTGATTTCATATATATATATATATATATATATATAAAATAGTTAATTAAAATCCTAGTTTTAAAGTATTTTAAAAGTAGAGGATTATGTGATTTGATAGATTGAAAATTTTTGGGTAAATTAACTTATAAGATTAAAATTTTCATTTAACTTTATTTTAAGCTGAATTTTTTTTATACATATAGGGGGTGATGATAAATACGTTTGCAAATTTTTAAATTTTTTGAGATTTATTTTAATTTTATATAATTTTTTAAAATTTTCTGAAAATTTATACAGAAGTTCAAATACAGGTCGGCCTGAGGGCAACCTCGGGTTGCCCTCAGGCGACCTCAGGACTCTGCAGATTTTATTATTATTATATATACATTTTTTTTTTAACTCTACGGCTCTACGCTGCTTCTCTCGAGCCCGTCGCCCTCTTCTTCACTCTTCTCTCCGCCATCAAAGATCGCGCCGACGAAGAAAAAGCTCCAGGCCAGAGCTCCGCTTTCTTCTTCCGCGTCGTCCGCCTATTTCTCGCCGAATCACTGTCGTGCCCTAAAATCCCCATCGCTGCCGAATCCTGTGCGCTGCCGCCAAGTTCGCTGTCGACGATTGTATTGAGCTTCACTGCAAGCCTTTTGCTCCTTGGCAGCTTTCCTCCTCGCCAAATCACGCAGCCGCTGCCCTAGCCCAGCCGCAGCTTCGCCTTGCTGCCGACGACTGCATTGTCGTTGACAATTGCGTCGTCACCAACTAACGAGCTTTCGTCACCTCTACTTTCTCCATTGCAGTGCAAATCCCCTCTTTGGGAGATCCACGTTCTACAGAGCTCACCGATCTCATTGAAGGTCGATTTTATTCCCTCCACTCGTTGTTTCTCTGATTATTTTTCTGTGATATTCATCTTACAATGGTTTCCCCAAAAAGAGTCTTTAAAAGACTCAAGAGAGGACTTAGAGGCCCTACCTCGAGTCAGAATCTGGAATATGCCTCTCCGTCACCTCCACCCTCACCTCTACCTGATTTTGCACCAATTCAGCCTCCACCATAGCCCATACCTAGCCGGCCTCAACCTAACACTCAATCAAATCCACAACCTATGAAAATTGAGGATTATGATCATTATCAATTCTCCTCTAAAATTAAAAAAGTAAATTTTCGTCGGAATTTCTATGAGCTGATAAAAGTTTACTACTTTGATCTGAGTTTTTTTTGAGAGGAATTGTAGTTTATGTCCTCTCATTAATCACTACAAGTGACGCAAATTCGCCGTTTGTAGATTAAATATTAATTTTGATCTTTGCAGTCTTTTCTTTCACAATCTGGAGGTCACCTCTGATAAATCTCATCACATGACCACTAATATTCAGGGAAAAACTATTGAAATCACTTCATATGTTTTCAATAGTTTCTTAGGCCTCGAGAAAATTGATTCTTATTTTTTCTCCTTCTCTAATTATATTTCTGATGAGGTTGTGACAGATCCTGTAGAAGATATGTTTGCTTATTTTTTTATCAGACTTCAAATTATGGATCTCATGCCATGATGCCATGCTCAGTAAATTTTTTCGACGTGAACATATTCTTCTTTATTACTTTTTGTTGACTACATTATTCCTATCGCTTCTAGGAATCATACTCAAGTTCGCACTGGTCACTTATTTCTTATGTATGCCATGGTTCACCATCGTTCCCTAATTCTTAGTTTTATTATTTTCTCTTGGATTCGTAGCAGACATGTACCTCTTCACAGTGATAGAGTATTCATGCTATACTATCACTTTATTACTGCATATTTAGAATATAAATATCTCCAAGGGTACCATTAAAAAGTTAAGAAAATCAGCAAAAGTAGGTAGAGACAATATGATCCAGGTAGGGTTAAATGTAAATGCCTCTCCACTTACTTGGGCTGACGAAAAAGGACTTAAGGGTGCATCGCAAGATGAGCTTGAGGCTGATGCTGAGGAGGCTGATATAGCTAGACCAGGGCCTTCTCATACCTCATATCATCATCAATCTACTCATTCTTATTCATATACTCTGACTGCTATACATGAGGTTCAGTCTCAGTTTGGAGAGTTCAGAGTTGAGGTGCGGGATCATATGCACTCCATGGAGACCAGATTGATGAGAGGTATGCAGAGGATAGATTATTTTGCCCAGTAGTTCGGATGGCCTCCATTTCAAATGCACCATTAGTTTCTCTCAGGTGCACCGCACGATGATGAGCGTGATGGTGATCAGTGATTGATTTATTCCTGTTACCTTATGTTTTGCTTGTTGCACATTTGAACTCTAGTTTTGTTATTCTATCTCTCTTATTATCCTTTGTGAGCTTATCATATTTTTTTTATGATCTTGGTATAGATATTTATTTGTTTTTTTTGCCCACTTGAAGCCTTGCAGACACTATCTAACTCTATTAGCAGATATTTATTTTTGATTGGATTTGCAACATGTTCTATCTTTATGTCTTTCCTTTTTTGATGATTGGCAAACGGGGAGAAGATAGATGTTTAAGTTATAAAAGTTATAAAATTCGTTTTGAAGTTTAAAATTTTGAAATAAAATATTTAAAACTGTCTTAAAATTTTGAAATAAAATTTTTAAAACTTTTGAACTAATAGAACTTTGAAAATAATATTAAGTTGTAAACTATTGTAATAAAATATCTCATGTGTAGATGCTCTGCGATTTGTGTTTTTATGTGTAGATTTTTTATGATTTGTGTACTTATGTATAAATGTTCTGTTGTTTATGTGTAAATGTTTAGCATATAATATATGTGGGTGTATTTTGTTTATGAGCGTTATTCTTGTATATATCTCTTATGGTGTATCTTGCTCTTCTTGTTATTTTTTTAAGTCCATTTTCTAAGGGAAATTCTGTCGAATTTTTTTTTAAAAAAATATTGAGTTAAACTCCACTCAATAGGGAAAGCGTATTGACATTCATTTGAGGGGGAGTTTCTTTATTAAGGGGGAGTTTCTTTATTAAGGGGGAGTTTTTTTTGCAATATTAATATTTTATGTATGATATTTTTTTTATATTAACTTTTGTCAAACATCAAAAAGAGGGAGATTGTTGGTTCCTCTCTTGTGGTGACATTGAGATTTTGATGCTTAACAATATGTTTAAGTTAATTTGTACTAACAAAATTGTTTAATATTTTTTAATCACAGGTCTATTAAAATTACATTTCAACTACGATCAAGATTGGATAATTAGAATTATTTATTTGCGCTAAAGTTGAGATCTTATCATGTTGGGGAGAAGTGTTCAAGCATTCAAGATTAAGTGGAGCAAAATCACCATTACCCTTTTTATCTTTATTTGAGAGTAGAATTTTTGTGGGGTTGATCTTGATTACTAGAATAATTTGGATACGAGTTTGAGCACTAAGAATCTCATGCGTATCAATTAGATAATCTTAAAAATTATTAAAAGTTGAAATCCTTCTAAATTTGTGGTCTGGTCTTTGTGGGATCGATTTGGAGGTTATCTTTTAGTTGTGGTAGCTCCAAGTTGCTTTAGGATGGCTGGGGGATGATTTGCAGCAGTGAGAGGTCAACCTTCAGCAACGACCTTCAATAGAAACTTTGATCATCTTAGAGGATTTTTCCAGGTCGACCTGGAGGCGACCTCAGTAGTGAGGTCAACTTGAGGTCGACCTTGGAGCTGACCGTTGGCTTGTTTTGATTCTCCAACGGCTAGCTGGGAGTCGACTTAAAGTCGACCTCTAAGCCTTTTCCGCCCCATTTTTTTAACCGTTGGAGAACTTATTATATAAGAAGATGGGGGTTGTTGGGGTATCCTTCTTGGCTCATTGAACTCTCTAATTACTCTCAACAATCACCTTCATTCTCTACCATTGTAAAAAGTGAGAAAAACATTCCGGTGGAGAATCAAGCATTCAAGACGATCTAGGTGTAACTTGGACTCAAGTGCTCAAGCTGCTTATCCACTCTTCTTCTAGCTCTCAAGATTTAATCATAAGAAAGAAGTGTGAGTGATTTTCTTTTTATTGTAATATTTTTGTTTTTGACTTCACTTTGTGTGTGAAGAGGGCTTCCAAATAAAAGTTGGAGGAGGTGAGTGAGTATGCCCCAACTTAAAAGTGAGGAGGGCCTCTAGTGAGCGAATAGAGGAGGATTTGTGTACGAGCTTCTTCGCCTAAACCAAGGAGTGTATTATAGTGAGATTTTTTCGATCGGGGTGGGGTGGATTAGGCTCGTATTTGAGCCAAACTACGTTATACTGTGTGTTCATTGTGGATGTGATTTTTTTTTGTACTTATATATGCTTCCGTTTGTATTATCTATTCTTTCATTTATTACACTAACCCGTTATATTAAGTAAATTAAATTTAAAATTTTTAATTACGTCTATTCACCCCCTCCTTTACACGTCATACTTGATCCTACACTGAAAACTTCATTGCCATATTGCTTTATGTTGATAGTACATTAGTCACCGCTAGGGATGTCGAAAAGATAAAGAGGCTAAAGGAAGAGCTCGATAGGTTTTCGACATTGAAAGGTTTGGGCCTTGCTAAGCAAAACTAGGTGGGAATGAAAAGTCTGAGCGATATAAAGATGAAGAAACTGTAGATGTTTTAGGAATCTTATGTATTGAAGATTCTCAAAAAATTTTAACATGGATAAGTCGAAGCCTGTTTGCCACTTATCCGGGATATCAATTTGTTTCTCTCAACTAAGTGGTGCCCTTCTAACAATTCTGAGAAAGTGCTATGTGGAGAATACCTTGCTTGTCTATAATAGGAAGCTCTATGTATGAAATGATTTTTGTAATGTAAGATATTGTGCACTCTATTGGTGTTATCTACAAGTATTTGTGTAATCTAGGGAAAGAACATTGGGCAGCAATGAATTAGATTCTATGATTTCTTTGTGGTATAAGCAACTTGGCTTTATGCTTGGGAATGGGGAAGCTGAAATTGGTTTTAGCTATGCTGATGCAAACTTAACCACAGCCTTGGAAACACAGAAAGTCTACTATTTATAAGAGAGTAAGTTATCCCCAAAAAAAAAAGTATATATATATATATATATAGGGGAGTTGTTGCCTAAAAATTAAAGCTTCGAGTGTGGCACTTTCAAAAGCAGAGGTAGAGTACATAGCAGCAACAAGAGGTTGTAAAGAGTTATCACGGATGAAGAAACCACCTAAAAGCTTCGACACATACACGAGGAGTATCCATTGTATTGTGATAGTGGAATCCATTGGAGAAGAATCCGAGTTTCCAATTGAAATTGAAATATGTCGAAGTCCGGTATCAATGGATTTGTGATGTTCTTACAAAAAGTCTCTATTGTTAGAGAAGATCATATTGACAATAGTACGTCAGATAATATGACCATACTTGTCATAAATTGGGTCTCAAATGTCGAGCTATTGTCTGCTTTGGTTTTATTTTTTTCGCTTTTGACCCCTTAAAGACACATCTATATATTATGGTCATGTTCTTACATATACAGCCTAAGAATTTCATTCTACTCTTTGATGTGAGACTACTTATCCTTGTGCCCTTACCAGGCCCAAAAACTTCGTCACGAAGAACATTCTTTTACCTTATGGGAGGAAGTTACTTTCCCGCCTTTTTTAGTTGCAAATTTCACAGCATCTGCCTAGTTCATCCTTGAACCATGTCATGATATGAGAAGTCAGATCTGACACAGTTATGTCTTGACCTGAGCTTCTGATGTCAAGATATTATTTGCTTTGACTTTAGCCTCACAGTTTTCCCTCAAAAATGATCATTCTCATATTAGGTTCATTTCTTACATATATATAAGTTAGAAACACCCCTTCATTTTTTGATGTGATACCTCGTCTCACCAGGCTTAGAAGCCTCGTCAAAAGGAGTTGTCTCTTACCTTGTAGGAAGAAACCTTCTTCTTGCCCTTTTTTTCAGTCATTGGCATCACAAAACTAAGTACAAGTACTGAAGGGAGAAAATAGATTTGGAGTCCATCTCATAAGTTTGTAGAGGGAAGTTATTGGAGTTATTTGGGAAAGGAACCTCAAATGAATTTGTTTTCAAAGAATGCGCCTTAAAATGGTGATCCGCTGGGAGGTAAAGAACAAGGCAAAAATGCTTGTGGAAGAATATATTCTTTAACAAGGTGAAGAAGCCAAAGAAATAGCCTTTTTGTGTCAAGGATTGGTAAACAAAGCACACTTTGTTGAGGATAGCTGCAACCTCAACTTCTCGAGAATTGTCAAACCTTGGAATTTAGTACAAGCAAACTTTTTCATTATGGTAACGGTTCAAACGAAGATGAGTTGATAGTGTCTGGTGATGAAGATGAGTTTTTGAAGTCTTCATGCGACAAAGAAGAACTTAGGGAAAAACGCATTACCCTCCAGAGAGTACTCCGTAGAAGAACTGAAGCTTTCTTATTCATGTAATGAAAGTTACTGCCAAGTTTGACTGTAGATTTTTCTCTTAATACGCCTGCTTACCACTTTGAATCCTCTGTTTTTTATATTTTATTTTAATTCTGTTTTTTATGTCATTTCTGTCATTTTATCTCTGTATGATCTTCAAAATCGAAACCATACACAGTCATGATTGTAAACGATTTGAAAATCATGCACAAGTTTTTATTTCGAAAAGCAAAACTTCTCTACTAAACTTGGTGGAGTTCCCTGTTCTTTTCATGGCTGCAGGCAGATGGCAGGGGAGGACAATCCAGAGGCTGCAGGGATACCGCTGATCAACGACACGATGTCGTTCTTCCGCCCTGACACGGGCGGAGATGGGGCCTTAGCAAGGCCGGCCGCCGGCGCTGCGGCAGCGGCGGCGGCGGCGGCCGCCGTCGTGTTGTTGGTGTCGTGGCCGGCGATGCGGCTGCTTCTGCTGTTCTAGGTGGCGGCTTTTCTTGCCTTCAATCTTTCCATTGAGGTATGCCAGCTTACGGCTTTTGGATGCTTTTTCACGGGTAAATTGCAGAGTGCACCTTGGAAAAAGGGAGCTTTTGCCATTTGGCATCTCAAAATTTAATAAATATATTTTATTTTGACAATTTGCACTAAAAAAATGCAATTTGTTAAATTTAAAATATATTTAAATTGTTTAGGTGCAAAATGTAAAAGTTCTAATTTTTAGTGTGCACTTTGCATTTAACCACTTTTTTTGCCATTGCCTCTCTCTCATAATTCATTGTGCTCGGGTGGCCTCCCAATCCTTTTTTCTCAAAAGAATATTTGTCGTTAGGATTTTACTTTATAAGTTTTATATAATTTATAAAAATATTATTCATTCATTTATATCTATATCTTAAAGTTTATTTATATATATATGTCATTTATTTAAATAGTATAAAATGTAGCATGTGAATAATCTAAACTGTAGAGTGTAATTATGTAGTTTGAAAAGTAGTATAAATATTTTGTCAAAAAATAGCAGAATAAATTAATTTCAGGTTTTTAAATTTAGTACATAATATTACATAAATTTATGATTTAAAATTTTTTAATATCCAGTCCTGAATTTTGATATAATTACTAAATGGGAGCTAACCCTCTGCTGGGCGGAACACTGAGATAGAGGGAGCAAGAGAGAGAATAAAATTATAATTTTAAATAATTTTAATAATAAAAAATTAAAAAATTAAAAAAAAATCTGATTGATAATTATGTTAGAAGTTAAGGACCTCTATATTAAAAATTTAGAATCTCGTAATATCATGCTTGATGTAATTCACCCAAAAAAGGAATATAAATATTTGATGGAGTTTACACTAAAGTTATATATTAGGACTTGTTTAGTTCAATGTTATTTGAATATCTGAACATCTAAATGTTATTCAAAATTTTTGAATGATAATTTTATAATTTTTAAAAAAATTATTTATATATATTATCAAATCAAATAATTATTTTATATAGATAACACTGAATTGACCCTCTCAATAAGTACTCATTGTCATTGTTGTCGTATTTTATTTTTTGTATTTCAGGAAAAGAATAATTTGGTAGGTAGATTTCCTGAGTTCATGATGTTAGGTAGTCATTGTTGTTAGTTTTTTTTCTCACCAAAAAAAGTAGTAATTACATTTCAAATTTTTTTAAATATTGCATGTACCTCTTTGAGGTATCACTTATTAAGATGATAGTTTCATTCTTTCCCATTAAAGTATGAATTTATTTATTAATTTTAATACAGTTAAAGTTATATCCGATTAGAAAAAAATTTTATTGAAAATTGTGTATACTGTGTAATTGAGTCAATTATTATACTAAGATGTGCCAATATATAATTTATGATATAAACTATTATTTTAATATATATGTGTAAGCATGTGAAATGAAATTTATTTTTTATTTTAATATATATAATATAAAATATAATTTAATTTAAATATTAAAATTACATTCATCAGTAGTGTAGTTTTATTCTTTTGTTCTTTATTTTTTTGAATTCATGTGTTAACAGTTTGGTGCCTTAATATAGGATCTTGTCATCCTATCCTGGTGAATGCTTCTTTGCATTGGCAGCCTTCAATTTACAACAATAGAACAATTAATCGAGCATCCTCGACAAGGACTAGAAGCGCGCTTCCTCGATGCGTCCTCCGACTATTTCTTCATCATCATTAGTGGATGAAATGGTAATGACATCGGGTGTAATGGCCTAGATGTTTACTTCTTTGATGTAGGTGATAAGAGAAGTTTCCAGCCTAATTCGTCTGCTACGATCTTCTTCCAACGATGAAAATGTCTACAATAGTTCCTCCACCGTCGAGTTCTGTTTTCGTCAAACATGTCATCACCGCGCTCTGAGGTGCAACGTTACCAACATCTGTCATTGCACTAAGCCCTGTTTGGCGCGAGGACCAAAACAGGACCAAAATAGTACTAGTTTAAAAAATAACAATAATAATAATAAATAAATTATTTTAATTATTTTACACAAATTTTAATATAAAAAATAATATTTTACTTCACATACTTAGATCAAAATACTCGATTTGAATATTTGATCTAGAATGTGAAATAAAGTTAATATTTTTATTTTAAATTATTGAATATATAAAGTAAAATAATATTTTTTATATTTGAATTTGCGTAAAATGATTTAAAATATTTATTATTATTATTATTATTATTTAAATTAGTACTATTTTGGTCTTGTTTTGATCATGTTTTGGTCCTCGCGCCAAACAGGGCCAGTGCCCCGCCCGTAACACCTACTTCACTAATGGTTCAATTTTCTACATTTACTCAAAGATCAAGAAAAATCAGTACTTCTTCAAAATAAAATGCAACGCATCTCTTCTAGTGAGTTTCAAAGAAATTCTAAGCTTGATGATTATAGTAGAAAATATGATCACGTGAATCACCCTTGTACTTAATCTTCATATTTAAATTAATAATATTTTAAATTATATGCAAACACAAATATTAAATTTATTTTTATTCATATTTTTTTTATAATACCTCTTATATAACTCCTAAAATAAATTTTGATATCATTTCACTTTGTAGATGCATTTTAAAACAAAATTAAATTTATTTTAAATTTTTTATAAATTTTAAAATAAAAATATTACATTAATAATTATTTTTTACTCAAATAAAATAACTTTACAAACAAATAATTTAATGTGTGTTTTTTTATAAACGTTGCAATCTTATATGTCCTGCAGATATTAAACATAATGTTAATGGACAATGGGATGTGCGGTGAAAGAAAACAGAAATGTGATGATATAATGCATACGCAATAAAATAAAAAATATTATCCAATTTTTAAAAACTGGTATTTTAAAAATTTTTAATGAGATTTTTATCAAAATTAATATTTAAAATAAATATTTAAATGTAACTTTTAAAAAAAAAAAAAAACTCTTTCTTTTCCACCTCCAAGCACTAGCCGCCGGCCGGCTAGTGCCGACACGGCACGCTCTCCCTGCGAGCACAAGGGCTGGCGTGCGCTGCCGCCACCGGGCATGCGGCCGCCTGCGCTCATGGCTCGTCGCGCACGCCCCGGAACTCGCGACTGCCTACGCATGCAGAGCTTTGCGCGCGAGGATCTGCCCTTGCTAGCGTTTACTTTAGGGGTGACGTACGTAAATGCCCCTAAAAAAAAATTGGTAAAAAAGCATCGATAATTTATGCTATACACAACTTAAAAGAATAAATAAATTCCCATTACATTAACTTCAGAAAAGCATAAGAAATTTCAATCTTTAACACATGACAACATGCATAAACTTTGATATCTAATTAATTTTATTTCACATCATTTACAACTTTTAATAAAAAATATCTAAATTTAATTTTAAGCTTATTAAATTTAATTTTACAAACAAACAGACCCAGAGTTATTGCTTAACACTGATCATACTTAACCTCACATGTTATGGTATTGTTCGTTATAGTCATCCTATACTAATCTCAACATTTGTCCTACTAGATATTCTTTTTAATTGCATGATTATATATATATATATATATATGACATACATGACATCACATTTCTAATAAAAATATATTATTTATCTATTATATTTTTTATGAAAATATTTTTTTATGTCTTGTTAGCATACAAAACACAAACGATAAAAAATGACTGTTTCTCACAACACTAGTGAGGTAGGCCTCGATCGCTAGTCTCCCCACTATTAAGTGTCATGCATCCGTACTTAATAATTTCTCCATTTCCATCCTTTGAACATAACTCACAAACACCTTTTTCAATCTAGATTTAAATAAAAAGTTTGAATGCAATCTAATTTTTATATCTTAAAAAATTATTTTTTTGACTCATCAACTTGCCTTGTTTATAGACTTGATCTATTTACAAATAAACGGTCAAATATGGATTACCATTAACACGACTTGTTGACTTGTTTAAAATCTAACTCATGTTGTTGCTGATAATCTTTTTGAGATCAGGCTTAAATAGAAGCTGTTACCATGATTAATTAATGAGTAATTCTTATTATTTATATTAGCAAATTTTAGCGTATAGTGTGCCTATTTTTATAATTTATTTTTACAAGTTTATATTTCACAATATATATTTACCTATATATATAACAAATATTATTTTTATATTAAAATATTTAATTAATTTTAAAAATAAAATATTTTTTATTTTATTTTTTAATAAATTTAACAAAATTCTATTTTTGACTATGATAAAGACCTTTATTATAAATAGATTAAACCTGAAAAACTCGAGTTTCAACTCGAAAGAATTCGAATTGACCATGACCTGATTCAATTTATAACCTGATTCGATATATATAAATTTAAATTTGAGTTAAGATCAACCTAACCTAAATCTAATCCGCCGACTGGCCTAGGTACAACTTCATTCTTCCTCCCATATGCCTTTCGAGAATATTTCAAAATATCAATGGGCAAAAAGATAAACAATTCAAAAAAAAGTATATTTAAAATTATAAGTATAAATATGCACATCATATAATTTAATATTAAAAAATAATTATATTTTATATTTTAAGTATAATTTTAAATAAAAAATTAATTTTATTTTATATCCTATATATATATATATTAAAATAATAATTAATTTATGTTATATCTTAATATAATAATTAATTTTATTTTATATCATTCATAATTTTTAATAAAAAATATATATTCATTTAAATTTAATTTTAATTTTATTAAAATTAACCTTAAACATATAAACAAATATTTAACATCTAAGAACAATCGTAATTGTAAAAATCGAACAAGATTAAGAACAAGTCTATTGTTCGATTCATATTCGGATTGGTCAAACCTGTTATCGAACTGGTTGAACGTTAAATCAGCATTTAAAAAAAATACATAAGAAAAATTATTGTTCACCAAAATTAGCATCCCATATCTATAATAATAAATTTATTTAATATATAATTTATTATTATCATAAATTTTTAAATATCTTGAACAAATATTAATTTATTATAATTTGATTTAGTCAACACAGGCAGCACAGGACTCGAACAAAGAGATTTTAATCGAAGAATTTGTAAAAATTGAGAATAGTTCAGTGAAACCTTCCTACTTTAGCAAGTGCAATTTACTGAATCTACGAGTTAAAATTTAAAAAATTATACTGTGTTCATGTCATACACACTAACATACAGGGACACTATATCGAATACACTACTTAGCGTGTCCTAATAAAATAATTTTAAAAAAATTAAATGATATTTCGGGATACCTCAGAACACTTCTGCGGCACTTGTAGAAGTCTTCTAAGATGCGGAACACTTTTTAGTCACAGGATATTTTTGGGACATGCATAGAATTGAATTGAATAAATTTAATGTTAAAATTTTTATTACTAAAAATTTATCTAATAAATTAAAATTTTATCTCTTATTATTAATAAAATTTTACCTAATATAAATCAAAATTTTAACCAAGCTAAATCAAGTTTCTTTCTCCTTTGCTACTCTTGAGCTTCAGAAAATGAACCAATCGCAAAAAGTTTGAAACTCTGACTTTACCTTTATCTTTTTTTCATTCTCAACACTGAGAACTCTTGCTTACTCCTATTGTCGTCCTTAATGTGAACTTTAAATTTACATTCCAAATCTCTTCAATATTGATGATGTTTGTTCTCAAGTCCTCATCTTAATCTTATAAGACTTCAGTGCTACTCACAAGTTATTTATTTTTTAAAATTTAAATTTGTTCTATATTTTATGTATTTTTTATGTATTAATTATTAGTTTTATTATTATCATATTTGGCACTGTATTTTATATTTTAAAAAATTATTATATAAGCGTATTATGTCGTACTGTGTCTCCTTATCTTCTACATTCTTCATAAAAAATTGGTTAAAATAAGGATGATGAACTCATAGGCCATAGGTAGGGCTGTTACTGATCCGATTTCGAGCCGAGCTAATATCGGCTCGAAATCGGATTGATTACATTTCGATCAACTCGAGCTCGATTGGGTTCCATTTCGAGCCGGCTCAAAAAAGAATCAAATCTCAATTTGTTTTTAAGCCGATCTCAAGCCGGGTAAGGTCGACTCGATCCGACTCAAGATTATACGTATTATAATATAAAATATATTTTAATTCGAGCCGATTTCGAGCTGGATCGAGCCGAGTCTATCTTGGCTCAAAATCGGCTCTAAATTATTACCGAGCCGAACCTTTGGCTCGTTAGTCGGCTCATTTAGATCGACTCGATTTCAATTCAATCTAAAATCGATTCAATTTTCGATCTTCGATCCATATTAACACCCTTAGCCACAGGTTTTCAGTTAGGTGACCTCCCCTCAACCCAACATTCTCAAAGCACAAAATTTCGATTTTGGGATTTTCTTGATGTTTGCAAGCATTGCCGTTCCATTTCGAAGGGAAGGAGACAGGCCTCTCTGGCCAAAATTCAAAGTCTTTTATTTTTATTCCATGTGATGCTCTTCTTAGTTCAGTGTTCAAAAAATTTGTCTATAAATTTTCTTAAACCTGCACTCACACTGCCATCTCAGATATCTCTAATTGCGCCTTCCCCGTCACTAGACTTGGGCACGGGCTCGGGGACCGCCCGACATTAAAACTTTAATGCTTGGATTATAATAAAAATTTCATTTTATTTTTTTTATTTGGCCCGGCCCGACCTAATTATTTTCATGATTGGGCTTGGTCATGTTCACTGGGGCCCGTCCCGTCCCGACCCGGCCTGGCACCTAAAGACTTTAAAATTTTTTTAGTTGTTATAGAGAAGAGCTTATCATTCGGGTCGGCTCGACCCGAGGCCATGTCTGGCTTGATCATGTAAATTGACCTGAATATATATATTTATGGGCGTGATTTAGCCTCTCGTTAGGTGACCCAGCCGGAGCTGGCTCGACCCAAGCCTGGCCTGAGCCCGATAGATGCCCAGGTCTACCCAGCACCCACTAGTCCCCAAGGCAAGTGTGGTGAGGACCTAGGGCGAGATAGATCAAAATTAGTCAAAATAATCAAAATCATTATACATCAAATAGAAAAATATGTTTTATTTTTATACTCGAGTCACTCAGGGCAGTTTCTGCTAAACATATCTGGTGATTTATTTTCTAAAAAAAACCACTCCAATCAAAGCGGGTGCTACTCGAGCTTCATGAGCCGAGTCTAAATTAACATACTTAATCGACTACCTGGAGTATCTCTGCAGGTTTTTAAATCACATCATTATAATTTTTAAATAAAATAAAAAATTATAATATTTAGAAATAAATCAAAAGAAAAAGACATGACTACTAAGAAAAAAAATCGATTTAAGTCAAACTCATTTTTTAAATTTGATTTATTTTTAACTCAAATTTAATTTATTTATCAAATTAGTCGATCATCCGGACTGATGAATAAAATAAATGGGCAATCCAATCCAATGTACTTTTACTCAATACAAAATTAATTGAGAAACTTTAATTAAGAAAATAAAAAATTAATAAATTATATGACATATACCTAATAATTAATAATAAAATAAGATAATTACCTACATGCCACACAATTTCGCTTTATTTATGCGTTATCCATCCATTCTTAGTTACTTACGCTATGCACACTTGAAACATTATAAAATCTTACATACACACACTTTCACTTGTTTCCATTATAATAAGCAATTATAGTTTTTCATCTAATAATCTAACTATAGTCAGGTTATAAAAAATCTGAACCGTTCATCATATTATTTTAAAGATATTTAAATATATTTTGAGGGGAAATCTTAAAATTTTGATGTTTAGATTGTGGTAAGGGAAGGAAACATCTGAGACGTTAATTGATTTTACGACAAATCAGCGCTTTAGTGCAATATCGAGGAAGAAAAAAAAAATGTACTATTAAGGGTAAAAATAAAATTTTAATGATTTACTAATGAAATATTTTTTTTCAAATAGATTTTGACTAAATTTTAACTTAAGTGTGTTTATGTAAGATTTTATAATATTTTGAGTGTGTATAACATAATTAACTAAGAATAAATGGGTAATGTATAAATAAAATGAAATGGTGTGGCATGCAGGTAATTATCTCTAATAATATTGCTTTATAAATAAAGAACGGGGATTAATTTTATTAAAAGACTAATTAGCTGGTTCACATATAACGACACACGTGACAATTTTGTAATTAAGACTGTTAATAATTTGATTTTAGTTCAAAATTGAATTTAAAATTTGTAATTTGATCTTTATTCAATCTAAAATAAAAGCAAAAAGAGATTGAACTAATCTAAATTTGAATTATATTTAGCTTCTTCATTATCAATTCAAGCTCAATTCGAGTCAAAATTAATCTGAATTTTGATTAATTTTTGATCTTTTAGTTAAATCTCATGTATAATTATATTTTTTTATTTAATTAACTTAAATTATAGTTATTTATGTTGATCTATTTATAAAAATAAAAATAAAAAATTAATTTATAATAAGTAGATTAGACTAAAGATTATGAAATTTTTTTAAAGAAATAGTTCATTAAATTATTACAAAAAAGCTAATATTTAAATAATATATTTGAATTTTTTAATCTCTTTGATTTTGAGCTGCCTCAATTCAATCCTATGTCATCTCACGCTATAAAAATGGCTCGTTAGTTGGCTCATTTGAATTAACTCGAGCTCGATTTGATCCAAAATTAGATACAATTTTCGAACAATATTCAATTCTTGAGTGAAATCAATAAGTTTACTCGTAAACATGCAACAATCAAACATTCTCTTATAGTGACTTCACTATTTGTGAACCATATAAAGGCTCCATCATTGTCCCAAAATATTTAAGTACGACTAACACTCTATACTCGGGACCTCGACAAAGCTTCCCCAACAAGCTTAACCTCGAATGATTGTACCGCTCGACATTAACTATTTATATAACGTACATATAATCAGTGCACAAAGTGAAATCTACAATGTAGATCATTTTGACTGCACACAAAGCATTTTCAGTTACTTGTAAAATAATATCTTAATTACGTACATGTCACATAATTTAATTTTATTTATGTCTTACCTATCTATTCTTAATTAATTATACTATGCATACTCGAAACATTACAAAATCTTACATACACACATTTGAGTTAAAACTTAATCAAAATCTATTTGAAAAAAATATTCTGTTAGTAAATCATTAAAATTATATTTTTACTCTTAATGGTATATATTTTTCTCTTCCTCAATACCACACTAAAGCGCTGATTTGTTCTAAAATCAATTCACATCGCAGATGTCTGCTTCCTTTGCCGCCACCTAAACATTAAGATTTTAGGATTTTCACTCAAAATATATTTAAATATTCTTAAAATAATATGATGAACAACTCAGATTTTTTGTAATTTAATTATAATTAGGTTATTGAAAAATTATAATTACTCATTACAATAGAAATAAGTTAAAATGTGTGTATGTAAGATTTTATAATGTTTTGAGTGTTCATAGCGTAATTAACTAAGAATGAATGAATAAGGCATAAATAAAACTAAATTGTGTGGCATGTAGGTAATTATCTTTTTTAAAAAACTGCTCCATAGAATATATGGCTAAAGTAAATTGTTCTAACTATGTATTGCAAGCTAACCATATTAAAAATTTTATTTTATGTATCTATTGCATATAATTATTTTTCTAATTTTAATTAGGTTAATCAAAGAGCATGGGACCTGATTTTTCATCACTATTATCACACTGTATATGTTTGTAAATGTTTTCCTGAATGAGAAATTTTTTTAATTAAAAATTATTTATAATATGAAATAAAATTAGTTATTATTTTGAGATATATAAAAAATTGATATAAATTACTTATTATTATGATTTGAAATTATTATTTTTAAATATTTATATATATAATTTGAAATATAATTAAATTTTAATAACATATATAATACATAAAATTATCATATTTATTTATTAGATATTCAAAATATGAATATTATTTTAAAAATAATCTAAATTTATTAATATTGTGCATTCTATAATTATTGTGATATTAGTCATCAGTGATAGCTAGATTAACCGATAATTATAATTTATTTATATAAATATTATTTATTAATATAAAAATATTAATAATGTCACTAATTCAATACATAATATTAATATGTATTGTTAAAATGATTTAAAGTTCAAGTTTAAAGTATTTTAAATGGGCATAAAATTGAATAAAGAACTTTTAAAATATAAATAGAAATAAGTACTAGGACAAATTACTGATGGGTCTCTTAGTTTATTGATTATTATATATATATATATATATATTTATGTATAAGTTTTAAAAGCTATTTGACAGATTTCTTTTAAAATATTATTTAATTTTAAAATATGAGTAGTTTTAAATTTTTTATTTCTTTTGTTCTCTTATATCTCTCTCTATCTTCTCTTTTGCATTGGTGGTGTTGGTCAATAACGCTTGGGTGTAGACCTGTCAAAAGATTAGATTCTGATTTGGTCAACCTCAACCTAGTTCCGAATTCATATACATCAGATTGGGTTATGGTAGATTCGAATTCTCTCAGAACTCGAGTTTTCGGGTTTGATCTAGTTATACTAAAGTCATTATTTAAACTATTTTCATAATCAAATCTATAATATTATTTAAATTTATTAAAAATAAAATAAAAATTTATATTTTTATGAATTAATTGAGTATTTTAATATAAAAATTAATATTTATAATATATATGTTTGTACATTATAAAAAATAAATTTATAAGAATAAATCATAAAAATAGACATATTACGCTATAGTATACTAATATAATCTGTAAGAATTTTTCATTAATTAATCATTACGATGCTCTCTATTTAAGCCTTTCTACAAAAAGATTATTTGTTACAATATATACTTATATGAATTACAAATTAAATTATATAAACAAGTTAGATTTTGAATGTGTTTCAATAGTAATCTATATCTAGTCTATTTATTTGTAAATGGACTTTGTCAATAAACAAGGCGGATTGATGAGTCAAAAAAAAATTTATTTGAGAATTTAATCGAATCAAAATTTGAATTAAATTGGGTCATGATCTGATCTGCTGATAAGCCTACTTGACTATGCAATGATTGAAGGAGATGAAGTGGAGGCTAGAAATTGAAAAATAGAGAAAAAAAATTAAAAAAAAATTATTATTAATAATTTATTAGCTTAACATTTACTAGACATTAATGAAATCTATTTATTTGGATTTTTTATGTTGGTAAGTTTACTTGCAGAGACTTTGAATGTTATAATATTTAAATGAGGGATCTATAATAAATATTTAAAAATTATGAACTAAAATATATTTTGAATAAACTTTAGGAACCTATTATCAATTTCCCTAGGTTTAAACACTAACGACACCAGAGCTCGTTAATGGTGTAAATTTGACAAGAATGAGTGGCATAGTTAAAACTGTACCTCAATAAATTCCGTCCCTCCTTGAGCACTATAGCGCACCAGAGATCACGTGGGAGAGAGCGAGAAAGGCGAGCGAGAGAGGGAGAGAGGGAGAGCTGGGACGATGGCAATGGCTTTCAAGGTGGTAAGGGTATAGTGGTATGCATACCTTGATCTTGAAAACTTGAAGCGGATGGAGGCAATTGCGCCTGTGCGTTTTGGTTGCAGGCGACGGAGGGAATGGACGTGAGGGAGGAATGCCGGAAGTCCTTCATGGAGATGAAGAGGAAGAGGGTGCACCGCTACATCGTCTTCAAGATAGACGAGATCTCCGAGGCCGTGATGGTGGACAAGCTTGGAGGCGCCGCCGAGGGTTACGACGACCTCGCCGCATCCCTTCCCGACGACGACTGCCGCTACGCCGTCTTCGATTTCAATTACGTCTCGGTCGACAACTGCCAGATGAGCAGGATCTTCTTCATCGCCTGGTATTTGAGCTACCGATTTCAATCAATCTTCTCTATGCTCTTCAATCCCGCTCTAGTTTTCTCTTTCGATGATAGTACACAGAATTTTAGGCTAAATGTTATGCTCCATTAGCTCTCGGGGATCGATATTGCAGGCTGAAACATGAACTGGAGCAAGAATCCTCGACTCTTCTCATTCATCACCAACTATGCAGCTAGATTATTCAAGTGTTAGTGCTTTTGAGGCATTCCAACGAAAGACATTAGAAAGAGAGCTTTAAGTATAGATTTGTTGAATTGGGGATTAATTTTCTGAACTTACAATACTTTTTTTGGCATCTAACTTGAAGAAACTTAATTTTAAAAGTTAATCTTTCTAAGTTATGTTTGCATAGAAATAGTTTCGCATTCTCTTAAAATTAAGCTTCTTAAATGACTTGCATCCAAACAGCTCACATGACAGTTGAGCTTACCTTTAGGCTTGGGAGAAGTGCTTAAATGGTGAGTTAAGTAGCTTAATTTTAAGCCACTTGGGAGATCATTTGACTTGCTTTAGCTATAAGCAGCTCAAGTTCTACTGCACTATTTTGTTTGAATTGAATTCTTGTATGTATTTAAATCCTAAATTCCATAACTTGTCTAACTAGAACTACTAATGGAGTGCTGATTTAAGAGAATTACAGTATTAGTTCTTTCTGCAATTGCCAAATCTTGAGTTTTTGGTTTTATATGTTTGATGGTTGAGAACAGATAACAAGGTTTAGCAATTGTTGTTCTTTTTATTTTGGTGATTGTTAAATTTCTAGTTATCAATTGACCCAAAAGCTTAAAGTTTGTAGGTCATGGTCCATGAATGATTATATATAACACACTCCTTCAGTGTGGACTTTTAAATGTAGGTATTTTTTTAATTTTATGTTAGAGATAAATTGAAGCGGCGACATGGGTCTGAATTTAAGACTTTGGACTATGATACTTAAAATGGATCAGGTCGGGTGAATTAGAGAATAGACAGACGTCTGTTGGCATTCCAGCCTTCATTCTCCTAAATTTTAGCCCTGTTTGGCGCGAGGACCAAAACAGGACCAAAACAGGACCAAAATGGTACTAATTTAAAAAACAACAATAATAATAATAAATAAATATTTTAAATTATTTTACACAAATTTAAATATAAAAAATATTATTTTATTTTATATACTCAACAATTTAAAATAAAAATATCAACTTTATTTCACATTCTAGACCAAAATATTCAAATCGAGTATTTTGATCTAAAATGTGAAATAAAATTTATATTTTTATTAAAAATTATTGAGTATGTGAAGTAAAATATTATTTTTTATATTAAAATTTATGTAAAATAATTAAAATAATTTATTTATTATTATTATTGTTATTCTTTAAACTAGTACTATTTTGGTCCTGTTTTGGTCTTCGCGCCAAACAGGGCTATCCGAAAGAGAATCGTACCTCTTGGTCGTGAATAGGACGAACCCGCCTCCGTGGATATCTTTGCTTCGGAACAAAACAATTAGAATTAGGCTCGGTCAACTGGAATGTGTATTATCCTTAAATAAGAGCTTAAGGTTGTAAGTCATGGCCTAGTACTAACTTTATATTATAACAGTGATGTATAAAATAATTTAATAAGAGTTAAGAATTGGAAAAGACTGGAAGCATGCATTTAAAACTTTATTTATGCTTATGTTATTTTTAAAGGCCACAAGTTCAACAGAAAATAAGACTGGAAAATTATTTTTCTGCTATGCACTGTTATGAGTTGCTCATATTTTTGTAGTTGAGGCTATTTGCCACCATATATTCACCTTCGCTACAGAGATAGTGTTACCAAGAACTATTACTTAGCTTCTACCTCAAAAAAAAAAGGCTTTTCACAATTTTCAAAGGCCCCCTTGATGACAATAATCTTCTTCTGTTCTTGGTCTACCACTCGTGAGCAGATTAGAATCTATGACATCCGCTTTGGGGTCAATAATTTACGACTCGAACATCATAAGACTACCCAACAGTACCCCAAAACTCAGTACAACAGTTAAAGCACATGAGATGAGCATAGAGATATTGATCGAGTCAAAAAGTTGTCTCAGGCTCAAGGAAAATAAGTTTTTACAAAAAGAATTTATAGCTTTAAAACTACTATTAATTCCCCAAATTATAATAATAATGCTTCTTGTTGGCAAATTTCTATATTAACATCGTTGCCCCGTCATCTTCTTTGTCGGTTATTGTTGAGCAAAAATTTAGTCAAGTAAGATCGGAAAAATTAGAAAGAGAGAAAAATAAGTTTTTATGTATAAATTTCAGCTAGAAAAAACCTTATGATCATGTAATTTCGAATAAGGAAAATATCTCGAGAGTTGACTCCCTTGTTGCTTAAATTATTTTATTTTTTTCGCATGTCTTTTTATGTCTCTTTCGATAGCCAAAGAGAGAACCTGAGGGCACCACGTGTAAAAATCATGCAATGGTCGTCTTTTTTGATTCATTCTTTCCCGTGTACGATCCAGATGAGCCGTAATTTTGTCTGTTAACAGTTCCCTGTCTTCTTAGGTCTCCAATTGCATCAAGGATTAGAGCCAAGATGCTGTATGCAACCTCAAAGCATGGGCTAAGAAGAGTGCTTGATGGGGTCCACTATGAAGTGCAAGCCACTGACCCTACTGAGATGGGGTTTGATGTCATCAAAGAGAGGACCAAGTGATAACTCAAATCCTATAAATATAAACATATATGTATGTGTATTTAGATCTCTATTAGGTTCCTTCTCTTATAATATCTTTTGTTTACATTATTGTGCTCTCTTAATAGATCAATACTAGTATCTTGAATCCTTTATAAGTTCTTTAACAATAAAACTTTATTTGTTTGAGGGATTAAAATTTTTCAAATTTTATTAAAAATATTTTTATTAATATTTTATATTATATATAATTAAATATTAAAAATTAATTTTATTTTATTTCTCACTTAATTTTTAATAATAAAATATTTTTATTTTATTTTTGGGAAAATTACACTTAGGTTTCTAAGTTTAACACTTAATAACGTGCAGATCTACGTTTTTAAAATTTAACATCGGGGTCCCTAAGTTTTAATAAATTATCAAATGAGTTTTTTTTATTTTTTTTTATTAAAATTTTTTAAAATTACCATTTTACTCCTGCCCCTCTCTTTCCTCCGGATCTCGCGCGCTGGCTGCGCGGTTATTGACGGGTCCTGCTGTCGTGCGGTGTGTCCACCAGCGGGTCGAACAGACGTTGGCAGGTCCAGCGACCGCGCGACGTGTCCACCGGCAACCGCACGACTCGCTGACATCCGCTCTACTCGTAGGCGGTCGCGCGACCCGTTGGCGTCAGCGGCTGCGCGGGAGTGGGAGGAAAGAGAGAGGTAGCTTCTCTCTCTCCTCCTGATCCCGCACAACTGCCTACGAGTCGAGCCGACGCCAGCGGGTTGCGTGGGCGCCGGTTGACATGCCGCGCGGTCGCTGGACCTGCCAGCGGCTTCACGGTCCTTTCTTTTGCGTGAGGTCGTGTGGAGAGAGAGAGGGCCAAGGGTAAAATGGTAATTCTAAAAATTTTAATAATAAAAAAATAAAAAAAACTCATTGGATAATTTATTAAAATTTAGGGATCTGTTATAATTTTAAAAATATGGACTTACGTGTTATTAAGTGTAAAACTAAAAAAATTGAGTGTAATTTACCTTTTATTTTTAATTTTTAAAAATATAAAATATTTCAAAAATATATTCCAACCAACTAAGCTAGAGAGTGGAGTCATTTGAGTGAGTGGAGGTTTTATTTTGCTTTTTTTTTTTAAATATAATCTATTTTGCTAAATTTTTTAAAAACTTTAGATGTTAATTTTCTTCTCAATACTCATACAAACATAAATTACGCTAGGATCCCTCCAGTTTAACTTACCTTTCACACAAGTCTATTTTTCTTCGTTACTTCACCCATACCTTGGAGATTGTTCATTGACGAAAAAAAAATAACTTCTGAGAATTTTAAGAACCAATGTAAAATTGAAGTCATGGTTAAAAGATCTAGCATGAAACAAGTTAGTGGTACTTGATTTGCTAATTAGTTTATTATAACTTTAAAATTAGATATATTTGATATTTTTTATTTTAATATAATAATAAAGTTTAGTTAAAAATATAAAAACATTGAAATTAATAAACATGTAATAATTAACCTTTAATAAATAATTATTAGCGGGTCATAATTAAGTTAACTTATCAATACTTATTCGAGTTTTTTTTTTATGAGTCAAATTTAGATCGACCTGTTTATGATATTCGGTTAAATTAGGTCAAGTTTACCGATCAAATCAAAAAGTTACCGTCTGGCCTCTCGCTAGGTACACATAGGATATTACATAATTAGGAATTTATGAATTTGTTTTTAAGAAGTCGCGTCCCATTGCGAAAAGAGTTATATCCAAATACGAACTCGCGAAAAATGAGTACATTCTCAAAGTGTATAGCAGCAAGAAACCAACATACAAGACGTGCAAGCTTTGTATAAGGTATAAATAATTTTGGCCATTTGCGTTGCCTAATTAGTCTTAAACATTCAAATGCAAGGGATAAGAAGCAAAAATGTTGGTTGTTTCTTTTGCAAGTAATTAAGATGCTGTTTGGAAGGTTACCTGTCATTTTTGCAACACTGTTGGGGCTCTGCATTGTTTGACGCAATGCGATGACCAAAATTAAGACTAAAATTATATTAATTAAAAAATAAATAAATAAATTATTATTATATTCTACGTAGATTTTAATACAAAAAATAGTATTTTATTTCATATACTTAATTATTTTTAATAAAATTATTAACTTTATTTTACAACCTAAATCAAAATGTAATTCGAATATTTTGATCTAGGATGTTAAATAAAATTAATAATTTTATTGAAAATAATTAAGTATTGAAAATAAAATAATATTTTTTTATATTAAAATTTGTGTAGAATGCAATAAAAATTTATTTATTTATTTTTATTATTATTTAAACTAGTGCCATTTTAGTTCTTGCGCTAAGGGTCTGTCTATTTAGATGAAATGATTATTTTTTTATTTTTTTTTTATTTTTATAGAGTAATTATTTTTATATTTAGTTTCATGGAACAATTATTTTATAGAAATTTTAATTTCATATTTTATGGAATAATAATTGTTTCTACTAACCAAAAAAACAACTATTTCTTGTAAACTAAAAATATTATTTTAAAATTATTTATATATATATATATATATATATATATATATATATATATATATATATATAGACATCTTTATATAAACGTATATTAATTATATAATTATATAAGTTATATTCATTTAATATATAAACGTATATTAATTATATAATTATATAAGTTATATTCATTTAATTATTAAAAATATAAATTTAATAATAATAAATAACATAAAATTTTATTTAACTATATTCATGAATATTTAAATAAATTTTTTACTTTTCACTACATATTATACATTCTATTCTATCTAAATAAATAAATAAATTATTATTTTACTTTCCTGATAATTCTATTTCAATTTTATTTATTCCAGTAAAGAAAATATACCATTAGTAAATGGATAATTCACAAGCAAATTAGAACTGTGCTGGTTTATTTATCGATCATTTGAAATAGTTATTTTTAAGTTATATTTACTTAGATTAAAACTTAACATGTCACATTATACATAAATTTTAATATTACAAAATTAATCATATTTTATATCATATATATATATATATTAAAATAAAATATTAATTTTATTTTATATTTTACATACATAGCAAAATAATAAATAACTTTTACAACATTATTTACACATCCCAACAATATAATTGATTTTACTTCATATTATACACAACTCTCAATTAAAAATAACTTCATCTAAATTTAATTTTAATCTTATTAAAATTAATTTTTGTGAGGTATTTGATTTAAAGGTAACTAGATGTCTATTATTAAATGCCCATGTTATCTCTAAATTATTATTTATTTAGTTTAATATTATTATATTAAAATGACAATAGAAATTTAATCAAACTTCATTTATTTATAATACAATTATATTGATATTAGGTGTTATCTAATTTTGAGTGATATATAAATATTTAAGTGGCAATCTTATAATTTCTATAATATTATCTAAATGTGTCCGTGTCATCAATCAAATAATTAATTTCTCCAAATAATATAACATAACATCAAAATAATATTATAAATAATATTATAGAAGTTATCTATATATCACTCAAAATGAAAAGGTCGAGTATATAGGTAACACTATATATATATATATATATAGTAGTGAATGTGTAGAAACTGTAATAGCTCTTTGAAAAAATCTATGCTATAAAATTCTCAATTAAATAATAGTAGTGAAATTCTTATGGACATACTACTATGATGAGAGTTATATAGTCATCGAGAGGTTAGAGCATCTGACTTCTAGCACGAAGAAAAATAAAAAGAGAAAGAAAGTGAAAAATAATTTTCTTTTATTTTTTTTTCCGATCATTAATGGAGTAGTTAACAGAATCTCCCAACTAAACAATAGTAGTGAAATAGAGGACCATGTATTTTTTGAAATGAAATCAAGTTGATGCACCTTCAATTAATTGAGCTATCAGTGAATCACAAAAATAAAATTTATTGAGCTATCTTAAACATGGGTCTACTATAGAGGCCTTGATGTAATTTCTCTTATATATAATTGGGTCATTTACATACATATTTCTTAATTTTTTATTAATTATATATTAATATTTTTTTATATTACAATTTAACCCCTAAATTTTTTAAAAATATTATATTTATATTTTTTTAAGTTTTTTGAAAAATTTGTTTTCCTAATTATAATTATTTAAATATTTATTGTTAATAATATGTATATATAAAATAATATGTTTGTGAATATAGGTATGTTAATAGTTTTTATTTTTACAAAATTTAATGGGTAAAATTATAAATAAAAAATAAAAAAGTTAATATATAATTAAAAAAATTAAGAGGTTTGTATGTAAATGCCCCATATAATATTATATAAATCCATCACATTGTATGAACCGTTTGATCTATAAAACCCTTGCGCCACCGTTTTTCGTTCTCTCTTCTCGCTCGCCCGACGCTGTACCTCTTTGTCGCCGCCGCCAGCTTACCGGCGCCGGGAGCGTCTCTTTCTCTGTCACCTTCCGACATTTCTTCTCTTTCCTCCCCCGCCTCGAAATCCCCGTCCTCTTCCACGACGACGTCACCAACAGTGGCTTCTCTATACCCGTCGCCACCGCATTCTCTCTGACCTCTTCTATACTCAGCTGTTCTCCGGTTCCTTTTAGGCTGTCCTGTTCCTGTCCGGGGACGCCTTCCACGCTTACACCGTCATCTTCCTCGCCCGTCGTCACTGTCCGATTTCGTGTCCGTGTCCTCTGTGACGCCGTCTTCCTCCCCTCCGGGAAATTTCCGCATCCGAGGCAACTTTTCTGTTCTCCTCCGCGTCTTCGGATGTTGCACAAGAGCGACCCACTAACTGAAAGCCCTATTGCAGCATCCCTTTCTGTTGGATCGTGATTTTCGCAGTCGCTTCGGCGCCACCTCGTTTTCCTCCTCTCTCGAACTCCGGTTTACTTTCCTGTGTCCCATGGATCCCGAGTTTCTATTCGAGGGCGGAAGCTCAGACGAAGAAACGGAGAGAGAAGTACCGGCTTTGCAGTCTCCGTGGGAGTTTGGATCTTATTCAGAGTCGGTGGACGAGGAGCACGCGCGCCGGAGGACCACATCCATTGATGCCAAGATCTCGAAAGCTCTCCATGATCGCCCTGTCTCGCTTCCTGACCACGAGGATGAAGACGATGATGGTGGGGGAGACAATGAGGATGATGCAGAGAATGAGGACGGGGAAGAAAATGAAGGGGAAGAAGAGGGTGATGGACATCCCGAAGATGAGGTTATCGATGATAAGAACTCCAAGAAGGTCATATCTACCTGATCAACTGACCAACTTACTTTTACTTTTATTTTATTTTCTGCTTGATTCCTTTGCATACAATGGCTTCTGTGCATAGTGACTGTTTAAACTTTGGAGTGTAAAGAGGCTATGGATATGGAAGCATCACTTACCCTTCGTAGCCTGCTGAAGATCTTGTTAGTGTGTCCATTCTTATTAGGTTTAAGATTATCCGGGAACTTTGTCGGATGAATGGTTCATGATATTCTTCTTAAATTTTGAATTGAATTACATTTGTTAAGTTAGGTATGCTACCGTGTTGTTTGGATAACAGTGATATTTCTTCAGCATGTTTGGTTATGTTCTGAAAGTATGTTGTGTACAATATGATTTGGAATCTAATATTGAACACTGTACCCTTTCTGATCTCTATATTCAACTTTTTATTCTGCTTCATCGATTCTATTTTTTTTCCGGAAATTCACTCAGTTGCATTTTCAATACCAAAGGTTTGAGTTTGGCACTGCATTTTATCTTTTCACTTCTCTGGAATCTTGTATCAAATGTCAAATCTACTGCAGAAATGCCATCTTACCATCAGGGCTGCAACCTCGAGTTATTTAAAATTGCATTCATGTTGTTTACTTGGCTGATTTGGTGAACCTAGCAGTAGTTGTAACAATTTACGATATACAAAAAAAATATGGAGATTAATTTGAATTTTTTGGGCATTTTAAAGTCTTTATAATATATTTGATTAGTGTAGAAGAGATGTTGCTTATGTTC
Organism: Apostasia shenzhenica; assembly: GCA_002786265.1. Classification (NCBI taxonomy): domain Eukaryota; kingdom Viridiplantae; phylum Streptophyta; class Magnoliopsida; order Asparagales; family Orchidaceae; genus Apostasia; species Apostasia shenzhenica. The sequence continues at coordinate 4,394,751 of KZ451886.1, read as the reverse complement.
CTTGAATATGAGTGCTAACTTTAGAGTTAATTTATTTGGTTGCAAATTTTTTTGGTTATTGGCTAGCACATAGCTATGTCTACCAGATGGAGTATTTGGCTATTTTCTGTCGGATTAGCATTTCAGATAGGCTTTATAAAATTTTGCTGATTTGGGATGTTTCTTAGTCCGCTGATTGCATATTACTTTATTTTATACTAGAGAATTGGGTTGATTGCCACAGCTTACACGTGAAAATGGATGTCCTGAAATGTCGCAAGTTTAACTGGGCTTTGAGGTATTATTAACATCCATCATTATAAATATGTGGAAATTAAATTTTGGCTTTAAGTTTTTATAAACATCCATCATTGCACAGACTTTAGTATCAGGAAATGCTTTTATTTTGGTGGTGTTTTGTACTCATTTTTATCTGATTTGAAACTTGTCCAAGTATCTAAGGTTGACTTAAGACATATGAGTTTGTCTGTTTTATTGGTTGAATGACATGTTCTTGCAAATATCCCACTGTTACCAAGATGCTTTCGATATCCTTGTGTCTTCAATGATAATGTTGTTTGATAGATGCATTTGCGATTGATGTTACTATTTTTTTCACTTGTTTAGCTATTTTCTAATAAATGAATGTTTCTATTCATCTATATTTAGTTCTATTAGATTTTTTGGTCCTATCGATTTAAACTTCCCATCTTCAGCTTTCATGGCTGAAATCAGTTACATAACTTTACATTGGTTGTAAAATATGTTTGCTATTTCATACTTTTGTTCAGGTGAGGGCATATTTTATGTTAATTTTCCTGTGTAAATTTTTCTACTGATGCATACTTCTGTTCAGTTGAGGGCATATTTTATCTGAATTCTTCTGCTAAAGCGTGCATAATTTACATTTGGATTATCAGGAAAGTCATTCATCTCAAAACAATCATGGTGAAATTGCTAGCGGTGTCATCCAAGGTTTTTTTGCATCAGCTGAAGGTGCTTCGTTTCATGCAAATTCTTTTCTTGAGCTTAACTTATCACGTCCTCTACTTAAAGCATGTGAATCCTTGGGTTACCATAAGCCAACTCCAATTCAGGTTTTATTTTAGGCATATGTTACAATAGTTTGATTTAGTTTTCTTTAGTCATCAACATTCACTAACAATCTGCATCAGTTGCTTCAGTCTCCTGAGTTGTGGCTTTTAATGCAGGCTGCTTGTGTACCCTTAGCATTAACTGGCCGTGATATATGTGCTAGTGCTTTAACAGGCTCAGGAAAGGTAAATTGCTGCAGTTTGTTATTTCTTGAAGAGGTTGTTTGGTTTTTTTTTTTAAGCTTAACATTGGCAGTATATGAAAAGAATGAATCTTTTACCTTTATCTGACAAAAGAAACTTGTGTTAAATTTTAATATGGTTAAAACTTGCATTCCGCAAGTTTTTTTCCCCCTAATGTATGTATGTTTATGTGGTTGTATCCATGTCTGAAGAGTTACTTTCTGCCTCTTATATTAATCGTTCAGACAGCTGCCTTTGCCTTGCCTGTATTGGAGCGTTTGCTTTTCCGGCCAAAGCGCATCCATGCAATTAGGGTTTTAATCTTAACTCCATCTCGAGAGCTTGCCGTCCAGTAAGTTTGTTTACTTTTCTAAGTTATTCTTACATCACTATATTGGTAAAGATGTCTCCTTTGCCGTAATACTGTAAATATGCAAATTCCTTACAGCCTTTAGGATATAGGTTATGTACAATGCTTTCCCTTCTCTCTGTTTTTTTTTTTTTATATTGTTTTTGCCTGATCAGCACTTGATGCAGACATACATGGTTTTGACTTTGGCTTTGTTTTATTCTTTTGCATTTAAACGTTTTATCAATTTATTATTTTAGGTGAATTATCTGTATCAATGATAGTTTGAAAATAAATTATTCATATTCTTTGAATTGTGTTTTTTTCTTATTTGTTTCCCTGTTTAATTATTGCATCTATTTTGGTTCTTGAAATCACGTTGTCTCTGATACTTCTTATGTTGGATAATTTTGTTTTACTTTGTTGTTACGAGTATGTTTTAATGAACGTGGACTATGTTATGTATTGCAGGGTTCACAGTATGATTGAAAGACTTTCTCAATTTACCGATATCAGATGTTGCCTCATTGTTGGTGGGCTGTCATCAAAGGTTTGACCTTGTATTTACCTATTATTATTATTATTATTATTTGAAATATTATTTACCTATTTACTTATTATTTTACGTATTTACCTGTTATTTTGGTACTATAAAATTGGAAATTCTCTCTCAAGTTATGAACAATGGCCACCTTTGTGATGATCTACGTGTAGGATTAAGATTTTTGTTTATATTCGTAAACCTTTTAGAGAATGTCCAATTATATTGTTAGTGAACATTTATTGTGTTGCTTCCTAGTGGTTCAAATCTTGTCAGACCACAGCCTGTTGAATAGGTGCTTTGAATTATTTTGTGTAGTTACTTTTGTAGCTGTTAGGAGGATCATACTCATATCTAATATGTAGAAGATATGGTCAATTGGATACTAGGATACTCTTATGGTAACATATACCCTAATTTAAATAGATATAAAAGATACAATATTAAACATGTACGATCATATTTAACTTTCCAATTTACAGTTGGATAAATTATATATGCGTAACTGGATACAATGTTTAAGGGATTTACGAGAGAATTATATGGATAAGCACCTTATTCTTTAACCATATTCCTGCAGTATATGTTTGTACAAGTTCAAGTAATAAACTGTAATACACTATATTCCTTGTGTTCGCATTGGTACTCTTATGGGTAGAGCTAGACAATAATAATAATGGAGCTGTATCATTTATTAAACTTTTTATTTCAGTTGTATCATTATTTCAACTGTGGGATAAAATTAACTTTATAGGTCACATAATATTCAAATTTCAAATCCTACGTAAGCTTCAACACTAAAGCTAAACTTTATTTCACACTTTATGCAAATTTTAAAATAAAAACTATCATTATTTCATATCCTCCCCATATCCCAAAATAAAATTTTATCTCAATTTTTTTACAAATTTCAAGACAAAAATGTAACATTGTAAATTTTAGTATTAAAGTAAGCTTAAGATATTACTTTTGGGATTTAAATGAAAAATAGTTGGAAAAATGATTAAGAGAATAAATTAAAATTCATTTAGGCCTAAAAAATTTTATTTTGAGTTCTAAATTGACTTAGGATGGCTAAAGAGAAGAATTTTTAGACATAGGCGTAATTGAACCCAAATATGAAAATTAATTTAGTGATTAAGTAATGCTAATGATGGTTAATCTTGCCATTAAGTCCTAGTTTAATTTTACTTTCATACCAACTATGAAGAGTTTTGGTGACACATGGTAAGCTTCACTTGACTTGTATCAAGTTGTATTTTTGAAGATTAGCATGAGAGACAAATGGCATGTGGAAGTTAAAAAAAAATTAGAAAGGAATTATTGATTAGAGCTGAGAAAAGAAAAATTTCATTCTCTTCCCAGCTCCATCAGCCCCTTCTCTGGACTTCATTGAGAGAGAGAGAGTGAGAGAGAGAGTGATGCGGGACGGAAAAAGATGCCAATGATATTTTCTATTTATATTTAGCAAAATTAATTGGCAAATTATTTTAATTAAGAGAAAAATATTTTCTAGATAAATTATATGATAAATAAGATTTTTGAATCCCGTAAATTAAGATATTTTAAAATTAAAATTAAATTGGATCGTATGATAAATAAGAATTTATCAATTTAGATTAGGACGTCAATTCAAATTAAATAAATCAGATCCGAGGTTCAGGAATTTAGGACAGACATCTCACAGTTAAATTCAACAGTAATTGACACAAGAAATATCGGGTCACACAATTAGAGCCAAATAAATAATTCAAGTCAAACGAATAATTTATATTGAAATCAAATAATCAGCTTAGTGGGGTTCGAGAAAGAATTTACCCGAGGTAGACGAGTGTCAAGGCAGAATCGCTCAAGCTGAGCGGGCAGTGAAGAGGGCGAAGGCAAGGCTGACGAAGCGCCGCCGTAGCGCACAGGTGAGGGAGACCGTCAATCAGCAGAGTGGAGGCGGCAAAGTGGGCCGATCGGAGGAGCGAAGTCGAGGTGACCGGCGTTGCCGGTGGCTGGCGGATCGGCTGGAACAGAGGCGGCGACAATCGAGCGCCTGTAGGTGGCACTCGGGCGTACCGAACGGTAGAGCAGAGGCGGCAGAACCCCGCTGTCGGAGCGACAACGACGTCGCCGAAGGTCGGAGAGCCGTCTGGGGCAGAGGCGGGTAGAGGCGAGGTGCGGCGGTCGGCGGAGGCGTGCGCGTGGTCCGAAGGCTGGCTGGCGCGCGGTCGGGCGCCCGGGCAGACAAGCGCACCGGCGCCAGGCGCAGGGCGGCGGGGCCCAGGCGGGGCCGGCGGCACGCGGGCGGCCGCAGGTGGGCGCCTGCTTGCGGAGCGGCGTGGCGGCGGCGGGCGTCGGTGGCGAGCTGCGGGGCAGGAGACCGCGGGTTCCCGAGCCGGCAGAGAGGAGGAGGAAGATTGAATATTAGGGCTGGGAAATTACGTCAAGGGGCTTGGATTTTGGTTGAGCTGAGGGAAGGAATTTTTTTTTTTTTTTTTTTAAAAAGTGAATAACTAGGCTAATTTGAGGATTCTCACCAAAGGCTATCCTTACCCTTTCTTTCACCGGAATATCGACCACTTAACCCGGATCTAGGCTCTGAGAAAACTCAAACATAATTTCATTCATCACACGCTCTCTTTTACAATGCAAGGTGACCTCTTTATATAGAGAGATCCCATGTAGAAATTTGAAAATACAATATTAAATGCAGAAAATAAAATACCAAATAAATAAAAACAAATATGGAACTAAGTCTATTACAATAAAATAAAATCAGCTCCAAATGTGGCGAGTCTCCAAATCTTTCAAATATGCTCTGAATCAAATCAAATCTAAATAAAGCTAATATGAAAATCTCTATTAGCTCTAATTAATTTGAATTTTGATTCAATCCATAACGTCATCCTAGCCATCCAATTCGATGCTGATCTGTGTCCCCACCAGAGAGGGAGAGGGAGAGAGAGAGAATTCTTGCAGCAGCATCTTTTCCTCCTCATCTTTGAGCTTAGCAGTTGGATAGAAAGTTGAAGAATGCATCACCTATGGCTAGAACAAGGTAGGGGAGCTCTAGCTAGAAAGCTATAAATTAATTTAAGATAATAACTAAGTATTTTGAGTTAAAACTTATTTCAAATGATTTGAGTCTAGTTTGAATTTGAAGACTGTTGTGATGCTTATTTTCTTGATGAGTTTTTTTTTCTTTCCTGATTATCTCTTTAGTAATACAAGAAAGAATATTATTTATAGTGTTGATTCTGTGAGCATATGTGATGTGTTGTGAAGTGCATTTTGTTAATTGACAACTTGATTGAAGTTCTTTTCTTAATAGATATGCTAATTCATATTGTCTGTATTATATGCATTCCACTATGATTAGTTCAAGTTGAAATTTTTTTTGTATTAGTTAGTGTTAAATGTTGCTGTCATGCATATGATAGGTTCGTATAAACTTGTGAAGTTGTTAAAGGATATCTACTGTTCTCTAAATCTTATAAAGCTTACTTAGAATACTGGTTATCTATTTTACTACAGATTTTAAGATCAAACTTCCTCTGAAATTCCCAATAAAAACCCACGTTTAGATGTTATGATATTAAGCTACAAGTTTTATTGAAAATTTCGAGAGTCCATATCTAAAAGAGAGCTTTATCAAACGAATTTGAATCAACCAGAAACATTACTTGCCATTAGACGACTTATTTTTACAACTTAGGTCTCTCCCTTTTTGTTTTAATTGTCTAAACTTGATAAGAAATCTGTCCCAGATGACAACGATAACACCTCTATTAGGATAAGGACTTAAATAAACCCCACTGAACACTTAATTTTGCGGTTTGACTGTCCATTTCATATCAACAACATTAGTATTCAAGTTTATTGAGGGCTGATTTGTAAACCAATATATATATGTATATATGTATGTTTAATGACTAAAATCTATTAGTAATCTGTCCAAAAAGATCTTAATAACTAAATGCTTACTGTTCTTGACTCATTGGCTTATTATTATTATTATTTTATTGTATGCTAATTCTAAAAGTATTCTTATTTTACTCTCTGATTGGGGTATATGAAGTTTAAATATATGATTTTTTGTGTTGGATCAATGTGTTTGTTAATTCTACAACTTATAATGTTGGGATTTCTTGTATACTTTACACGTTTTTATGCGTATATATGTATCTATCATAGTACGTGGGAAGAACAAAAACACAGTAAGCTTGTGGTGAGAAATGTATGTGATCAAGTTATGGAAGAGATGGGCTAAACTTGTGTAGCTACAAACTTTTGTGACTAAATGATTAGAAAGATAATAATAATTGAAACGTTATGAATAATTTACATGCGATAATGATAACAATAATATTTCTTTATAGACAATCACACCTGCTTCAGCTCGAGCTTGATTGATATTGATGCAAAAGCATCTAGCGGTAGGTTCTAGCTACCCTATTAATTGAGGCTTGTCCTTCAGGTGATTTGATCACCTCATTGATAATTGTTGGTACTTTGATGCTTGATGTTTTGGCGACCAGTGGATAGTCTACGAAGGGGGATCCCCAGTTAAAAGAAAAAATCAGTTGAGGTGATTGAGAAATAAAGGGCCCTTGAAAAGAAACAATAACGTATGTATTTATTTTTGCATTTCTTGTTGATTGTCACTTATGATTTAGTAAATCCTTTGTGTGTAATTAATCAAAGTTGTTGCTCTTGAATCGTATTATTATATAAAAAATTAACTAATAAAGTTATTATTTGATGGTGAATTAATGTTTTTATTTAGCCTATTAGTTAGGGCTATTCCTATTGAGTCAATTGGACTGATGCCATTTTATGGTGGGTAAAGCACCTGATGATGCACGGGAAAAAGGGAAAGAGAGCAGGAATGACACGAGCTGATTAATCTAGTTGTCCTAAGTTAAGAATGGTGATATGTAGTTTGCTTTGCAAACAACTAGTCTGCCCTTTTTTTCTTTTGAATCTTGTAAAGTAAAGCCTTACTTTTGGGTGTGCTTATTAATGTAAAAGCTTGTTTTTGGTTTCCTAGCCTTTACTTGATACTATTAATATTTAATAAGTGTTTTATTATTATTTATTTAGTATTCGTATACAATATTATTAGTCGTCACACCCAGGTTAGTGGTGGGGACATCACGATCGACTGTCGATTCATTCCTGGTAGAGTTTATTGTCGACGACCGAGATCTAGTCACATTGTTTCGATCTGGATCGATTGACTATCACGACAAATCTGGAAAGATGGATACTGCAGATTGCTGACTCGGTGAATTGAAAATCTTCTATTCATTTTAATTGATTGGAGATTCTATTTTGGGCTGATTTTATTTCCCGCATTTATTTTGTATTAATTTTTTTTTTTGTCATTGTTATTTTAGGCATGTTATCTGGTTATTTCTCGCTTTTGTGAGAAAATTATTAATTATGTATTTTTTTTATTAAGTCTGTTTATATGGAGGCCTATATAAACGCTTCCCTGTTCTTCTGAGTTCCCTAATGCTGAATGAGCTTGATTTGTATTTCCCTTGGGATTATTTGATCCTGGAATGAATTGATATTCTGGATAGGAAAGAGCTTGGGCCTTGGTTGAGAATCCCTAAACTCCACCCGCTCCAGCTCCTCTTCGGGTTTGATTTCATTCATCTTGCACCCCTCAGTATTCACCTCGACTCATCCTCGTCCACGCCGCCTGCTAGCCTGCGTTCCTGCTTCAAGTTCGCCGTGGTCCATGCCGCCTGCTAGCCCCCATATCGCCGACGATGCACTCGCGCTGATTACGTCGATGTGCACATAGCGGCTCCGCTCGCACTCGTGCAGCTCCGCTCGCACTCGTGCAGCTCCGCTCGCACTCGTGCAGCTCCGCTCGCACTCGTGCAGCTCCGCTCGCACTCGTGCAGCTCCGCCATATGCACCCGTGGGATTGCCTCCCCACGCGTGTCGGTGCCCGCGCCCCTGTGCCCTCGCCCTTCATGCGCTCGCCCACGCACCCAAGCCCTCGCACGCCCGCGTCCTCGATCCTGCGCGCGCCCGCTTCCTTGATCCTGCGCGCGCCCGCGTCCCCGAGTCATGCATGTCTGCCGCCGCGTGACGAGCCTGTATATTGCCTGTTGTGCTCTAATTTCGAAGAAAAAATATAAAGTAGTCCCTGAATTTCTTAGCCAGGTATGAATTTCAATAAAACCATTAATTTGGTTGAATCGAATTTTCTACTCGCTTGAAATTTGCTCAAAGTAGTTCCACCTGTGCAGCCTGTCATTATTGAGTGCAATTTAATTATTGTTGGTTAAATATTGTGAGATCCCATAATCCTGTTCACTGTTTTTGATTTGTTCAAAACCGAATTGCGCTTTAATCTGAATTGATAATTTTTCAATTACCTTTGATCTAATTTATTTAAAATTTTGAAAGAAATCAGTTTTGTGAGTTTAATTAATTTCTCAGTTATTACAAAATTGTTCTCTGATATTTTAGCATTAATTTATGGATATTCTGCTATATAAAATTGCTGATCTCTAAACTGCATCATCATTCATCTGTCCCGCATCAGTTAGCTATAGCTCCACCATTGTATACAGCCCGCTTGAGAGCTAGCGGCGGCGGGTTGTGAAAAAATCACATCAAAAGTTTTTTTTTAGCCTAATCAAGAATAACCCCACAAAGAAACAACTCCTCTATTTATTGTCGGGTTGGTAACCGTGGAATACAAATTAATTTTTTAAAATATAACTATTTTAATCCTCGTTAGGTAGCACAAGAGTATTACTTATTGTAACCTACATGGCCATGTCCCATCATGCCTTATGAGCATAAGTACATTTGGTGTATATTTTGTGTAGTGATGGGAATAGATGGATGGTCCTACACTTGAATATAAAATGTGAATTATGATGGCTATGACAATGCATTTGATCTTACAAATTTTAATATTCAAAAAGAGAATAGAAATTGCTGTTACATCCAGCGTGCTAGTAAAGCTGAAATTTGAGAGGTTTTAAAGAAGACGAAGTCTAAAAGGACAGTTGAACCAGATGATATCCTAATAGATGCTTGAAAATATGTGGAAAATGAAGGAGTGTATTGGCTTACAAGATTATTTAATATGATTTTGAAGATTAAATACCAACTGTGCGGAGAAAGAATATATTGGTATTTATTTATAACAATAAAGACGATGTATAAGATTGTATTAATTATAAAGGTATTAAATTAATGAGCCAAAATTTAAAATTTTAGCTATCCTATTTGCCGAGGGGTTTAATGGAAATATTCAGGGAATAAAATTTTTATTGATTTTTATTGATCTGGAAAAAGCATATGATAAAGTTTCAAGAAAAGCACTTTGAAAAATTTAAGAAAAGAAAGGAGTTTGCACTGCTTGTATTCAAGCTATCAAAGATATGTATAATAGAGCTGCTATTTGTGTTTAAACACAAGGTGGTTTAACTAAGGAGTTTCCAATTATAATTTGGTTGTACCAAGGCTCAGCTTTGAGTCCATACCTTTTTGCATTAGTCATGGAGGCCCTAATTGGACATAATTAAGAAATAGTATCTTGTTGTATGCTTTTCGCAGATGATATTCTCTTTATTAATAACACTAAAGAGGGGGTCAAGGCAAAACTCGAGTTATTAAAGAATACCTTAAAATCTAAAAATTTTATTTTAATAGATAAAAAATTAAATATATGGAGTGTAAATTTAGTTAAGATAAAAGCACTTATATTAGTGAAATGATAATTGATGATTAAGTTATTAAGAAGAGTGAGCAATTTAAATACCTTGGATTAATTATATAAAATAACGGTGAAATATATAGTGATGTTATCAATAGAATCCAAACAGGATGGCTAAAGTGGAGAAATATTTCTAGTATATTATGTAATAAAAAAATTCACTCAAATTTAAAGGTAAATTTTGCAGAACAATTGTAAGATCAATAATGTTATATATTGCCGAATGTTGATCTATAAAGAAAAAACACAAGTAAAATAAGTGTTGTAGAAATGTAAATGTTAAAGTGGATGGGTGGATATATGCAAAAAGATAAGATAAATGAGTATATCTGCGGGAAGATTTGGGTAGCCTTTGTTGAGGGTAAGCTCAGGTAGAGTCGACTTAGATGATTTGGGCATATAAATTGTAGGTCAATGGAAGCTCCAGCAAAGAGAGTTAAGTTATTGAATTTTGTCTGTTTTGAAAAAGAAAGAGGAAGACAAAAAAAATATAATAAAAAATTATTAGAAAGGATCTCACATATTTGGAGATAAATGAGAGTTTGTTATGTGGTAGAGTGCAATGGAAACAAACGATTCATGTGGCTGATCCCATCTAGTCGGATAAAGGTTTGGTTGTTGTTTTTCATGTCGTATCTCCCGTTGTTGTGTCCATGCTTCATTGACTCTGAGTGGATTTGTAATGGCATATGTGATTCTTTTGTTTATATCATATGACTACATTTTTTAATATGACATTTTTAAAATTTTGTGATTGTATAGTAGTCATAATGTTAAAATTGCAGGTTCAAGAAGCTACCTTAAGATCTATGCCTGAAATAGTTGTGGCAACTCCTGGGCGTATAATTGACCATTTGAGAAATTCCCAGTCCGTTGGCTTAGAAGATCTCGCTGTTTTAATCCTTGATGAGGCAGATCGCCTTTTGGAACTTGGTTTTAGTAGTGAAATTCAAGAACTGGTACTGAATTCATTTTGATCTAATTGTTTATTTTCCCTTATTCTATTAACCACTTATCTTATGATCAAGCTTCATACTTCCTTAAGCTGGTGCACATATTTTTGATTTTTTTGGATTAGATAATTCTAAAGTTAGTTATCCTTTGATTGCTGAATGGGTAACCAACATATTTTATCTAGTACAATGTCCTAGTCATTTTTTTTGCTGTTGAAAATGACTTGTTTTGCAATTTTTCAGTGTTTAAATTAGAAAGGTATCTTTGATTTTTGAAAGTTCACACTAAAGGTTCTGTAAGAAAATTAATGTTGTTGTCTCTATTGTTATTTTCTTTTATGAGGGGAAAACTAACAATTGGAATCTGAATGTGTGCTTATGGAAGGCAGTAGTTTATTTAGTCCAATTTTTGATGAATTTATTTTTTGAAGGAAGGAAAATCTTTTCCGTTGTGAAATGGATAGAAGGATGATCCAACAATTGCTTTTTCCCCTAGTCATTTTGCAAAATTTTTGACTTCAGGTTGATGTTTTTATAAGATTTATTTGATTCGGACACTATCATTTCTTTCTGTAGAAAGTTCATAATTAAATACTCACCAAAGACAATGTAATTGATAGACAGTGAAGTTGTAATTCTACTAGATGTGCAAGTTACCTTCTAGATTTAAGTTGATATTTAGTGGGTGAGAATTGGGATCTATGATGGGAGTTATGGAAGTTGATTGATTCATAACGACTATGGTTTATGAAACAGTTGCAACAGTTTGCCTGTTTTCACCTAGCAGATTTTTTTTTCTTCAAGAACTGGTCCATTATTATTCAGTTATTTTTAGAGCAAACATTTTATGGTTGATTTTCTTTTACCTGTTCAGAACTGGCAGAAAATGCTAATTTGTTAATTTTCTACTACAGGTTCGCATGTGCCCTAAGGGGAGACAAACAATGTTGTTCTCTGCTACTATGACTGAAGAAGTTGATCAGCTTGTCAAACTCTCACTTAATAAACCTATACGACTTGAGGCTGACCCTTCTACAAAACGACCTGCGACATTGACTGAAGAGTATGCTAGTTTGTATGATTATTATTCTAATATGAGCTATAATTTTGGTGATACCCTTTTTTGTTGGAGTTTAGCTTTAAACAATATTCCTTCCTTTGCTTAACGCACAGGTGCTGGATCTCAAGTCCCGGATGAGAACACAGAGGGTTGCGTTAGGTAGTCGACAACCAGAATAAAAATTGCCGAATAATCATGATATGAATCCTTTAAAAAATTGTATTGCCTGAAGTTAGGGTGTTTCTTGGAAGCGACGCATTATATTGCCTGAATACAGTGAAAAATGGGCAATGGCCGCTGCATCAGCACCTGGTATAGTGATAAATGAGTAAGGGTTTCCACATTAGAGATAGATGCGAGTATACTAGAACTTAAGCCACTAGGATTAGACGAGGAATTTAGAATATAGACATTTTGATAGATAAGTTAATGAAGTTGGTAGATATTATAATTTACAGAAAGATTAATATTTTGTGCCTTCAAGAAACAAAAGGGACTGGGGAGAAAGCAAAAGGAAATTGATGGCTTGAGTTTTAAATTTTGGTATTCTGGTAAGAATAAAAAAAAGAATAGAGTGAGTATAATTCTAAATAAGAGCCTGAAGGATCATATAGTGGAAGTCAAGAGAAATGGTGATAAAATTATTGCTTTAAAAATTATAATCAATAGAATGATTATTAATATTATAAGTGTATGCCCTTACGTAAGTTTGGATGCGAGCATAAAGAAAGAAATTTTAGAATGATTTGAAAAAATTAATATAAGAGATGCCTCAAGAGAAAAAACTATTTATCGGAGGAGATTTAAACGGATATGTTGTAAGTGTTGTTGAGGAATTTAAGAAATTATAGAAATTATAGAGTGTCCAACTAGAGCCAATGATATTCTAGCTATTGACTTTGCCAACTTAGCGGTGGATGGGGATTTTGTATGGGTGTGGGGTACGCCCCTTCCCATAGATTTTTGTAATCTCCTATAAAGAAATATAATTTGATATACTATTTTTGTACTTTTTTCTTGATTAATGCAAAGGCTAATGCCATACTTTGAAGGAAGTGTCACACACAAGCCTTGGTTTCTTCCAGGCCTCAATGGCCTAGAGAAATGAAGTAGCATGTAATAAAAGGGTATGGAAAGAGATGATCACTTTGTTTAATGAATGCATCCTACTTCGATTGTGCAATGAATGTGAATGAATTCGATAATAAACTTGAATACTCCAATTGTTAATTTGCTACACAATACTTCTAGTTGACATTCTGTAGGGGTTGCTTAAAGAACGGATAACCATTAGAAATTAAGCTTTAAAATGATTGAGAGAACAATAAAAAAATTAACAATCTCATGTTTTGTTTGTTTAAATTTACAAATATATATTTAGAGCAAATTATTGAGAGGTTCCTATAGACCTGTAATTACATTTTGGTTCATGTTTTTTGAAAATTTCACTTGGGTCCCAACTTTAAAATTGTAGACCTATTAGATCCCTATCTTGCTTTACTTTGGGTCCCTATTTTTAATTTTTGGTAAGTGAAGGATTTAAAAAAATATGAAACAAAGTGTAATTTTGGGTGAACTTTAGGGACCTATCAGTAATTTGCCTATATATATATATATTTATATTCATAAGACAAAAGCAATCTTTTTATAAGATAAAATTTTAAAGTTGGGCTCTGTGGCTGTTTGATCTTTAAACACTCAGATTGACAAGGGAAAGAGTGTGAAGAAAGGATTGACGCTAGATTTGGACTTGAGATAGTAAACAAGGAACAAAATATTGACATCATATGACTTAGAGGACTACATTTTCTATAAATTAAGAATCAGCTCGTTTAGACATTGCATGAATGAATGTGTCAAAGTAAAGCATATGAAAGTAGGGCTGATGGAGACTTTAGATATTGAACATAGGAAGATATACAGGAAAATAATATGGTACTGGAAAAGTATGGAGTGTACTTTCTAGTGGTGAAACAATCACATAGTTTGGATTTAGGAACAAAAATTATAGAAAAAGCGCAAGAAAAAAGTCAGGAATGTGACTAGTAAAGAAAGTGTTTTGTTTATGATGCTTAAAATGGTAAAAAGATAAAACATAGGAAAATAATATGGTGCTGGAAAAGTATCGTGTGTACTTTCTAATGGTAAAACATTCACATGATTTGCATTTAGGAACAAAAATTATAGAAAAAATGCAAAAAAATGTCAAGAATGTGACTAGTAAAGAAAGCGTTTTGTTTATAATACTTGAAATGGTAAAACATATAGTATATATAGTATGTTTGTGGCTGTGTGTGTGTATATATAAATAGAAAAATCATGGATTTTGATGATTTCTTGAATGGTTTTAAATTGAAACAGAGCGTATCAACTGAAAAGTGAAAGGTCAACAAAAAGAAATTTGGGGAATAATGCATACACAAATTCTGCTTAGACCCACTTTGTGGGCATCTTACTATTTGATAGACAATCTTTGGAAATAGCAACATCATTCTTAGTGGTGGTACTTTATTTTCTATTTTACTTATGGCTTTATTGTCCTTTGTTCTTTGTGGCAGCAAAGTTTCACCTGTTAACAATGTCCGACAATGTTCCTGTTCCTCTTGAATTTGGTCATTCTTTGATAGTTGGACGTTTTAGTTGTTACTGATCATTACATATTGTTCTTCTGACTCTAAATGCTTTTATCAAACACAGAATTGTCAGGATACGACGTATGCGTGAAGCTAATCAGGAGGCTGTTCTACTTGCTTTGTGTTCTAAGACCTTCAGGGAGAAGGTGATAGTTTTTAGGTATTTTTCTGAAACATGGGATGATATTTTTTGAAGTTAGAACTAATGATCTTGCTAGCATATATGTCATATTTATCCATAGATGTACGCCTTAGCTCTTTTATTCTTACTAATGGCTGAGTAACACTGACACAACATTGTTTAATGCAAAAATTTCTATAACATGGTTGACAAAATGCCTTTTATTTATTAGGTTTTGTATAGATTGTTGGTAGTCCCATTAATTTCAATTGCTTTATGCCTTTTAGTTAAATTCTTGTTTTATGCCAGTTCTACTAAGATTATAAGGAAAAAAAGATGAATCAGTGACCCCTCTCCATCAAAATGACGAGATATATGTATAACTAGTGTTTGGTATACAAATTACATGTAGGTCTCGAGGATTGTATAACAAATGCATCTAGGTTCTTAGAACTCCCCCTTAAACTAATACATAAATATCATGAAGTCCTAGTTTGTCACTTCTAGTACCTTTTAATGATTCTGTTTACAAATCTGTTAATTGATCATTAGAACTAACAAAGAGGCAATCAATCTCTATGTGCTGTCTTCTCATGAAAGATGAGGTTGGAGGCGATATGCATAACATCTTTATTGTCAGTGTGTAATTTCATAAGCTTGGATTGATTGAATCACAATTCTTATATCAACTGCTTAAGTTATATAAGCTCACATGTAGCAAGTGTTATAACCCTGTATTTTGTCTAAACACTAAACATTACTGTTATATTTTGCTTCTTTCTTTTCCAAAGTATCAAATTTCCTCCTAATTGGATATAATAGCTCGTTGTAGATGTCTAATTTGTTGGAGAATCGCTCAGTCAGCATCTGTATATCGTATCACCTGAAGATGTCTATGATCATTATATAAAAGTTCTTTTCCTAGGAATGCCTTGAGATATTTGGGAATTCTAGATGCTGCCTCCAATGACTGGCATGCAGACTTAGGAAGTTGGTTGATCACACTTACAATAAATAAAATATTAGGTCCGATTACTGTAAAGTAGTTAAGTTTGCCAATTAATCTTTCATACTATCCTTGATCAGATATCAACTCTCTTTGATTGGGAGTCAGTTTTATACAAAGATCTATAGGAATATCAATTAGTTTAACACCCAATATACTACAATTTTCGAGTATATCCAAAACTTACTTCATTTGTGAGATATCTCCTCTTGAGCAGGCAACTTTCGACTTTCAAAAAAGTATCTTAGATATCCTAATTTGTTTGTCTAAAACTGTTGATATGAATGACTTTTGAGTCTTAAAGATCCCATTAATGTCATCCCCTGTGATGATGTAATCAATATAGATAATAAGATCTGCCATCTAGAATCTAATATCTTGTGGAATACTCAGTGATCTAACATACTGCGAGTCATGCTAGATGAATCAGAGTTGAACTGAGTTTACGAAACTAAAATTTACTAGTTTAATGTATGCCATATATTTGAGTGTGGCTTGTTATTAAAAGTCTAAAATTTAGATGATCCACTGAGCTAATAGAAATCTTCACAGTGTATACCCATTTGCATCCAACTTTGGACTTTCTAGGGAAAGAGAAACTAGATCTTAGGTGCTATTGGAATGCAATGCTAATACCTCATCCATCATAGCTGTTCGTTACCCTGGATGGGGCAGAGCGTCTGATAATGACTTGGGGATAAATATTATGGATAGAGAAGAAATGAAGGCACAATATTCTGGTGACAAGATAGTATATATAGCGAGAAAGAGGATGAGAAGTAGTGCATAGATAGAAACCTTTTTTGAATGCAATAAGAAGATCAAGATGCCATGGTCTGAGGTTGAACTTGGGACTGGGAATGTGTTTAGAAGGGTAGTAGAGTCCTCTGGAACTGCAGTGGTTTGTATCGGGCTAAGGTCACCGGCTATACAATTGTAATGATTTTGTCACTAATATCATCAGATTTGTAAGGGTAGATGATGGAATAGATAAAGGGCATAGAAACTGGAAGTGCCTCTAAGGCAATTTTTGAGGTAGTAAGTGCACTAATAAAGAAAGTAGACTCAAGGAAAATCACATCAAATGAAACAAATGCCCAATGCAATAGTTGTACTCTTTCTAAAGGTGAGAGTAGCCCCAAGGAAGATATACTTGATTGATCTAGATGGCACTTTATCCCTTATAGGTGATAAAAGATAGACAAAATATGTGTAATCAACTACTTGATGGGCATGGTGATAAACTGTATTTTTGGAAAAAAGAATGGAGAATGGGATCTGATCATGAAGAACAGAATATGACATACTAATTGATAATAAAAACACGTTGTGAGAATTGCGCCATAAAACTGTAAAGGAGCCGCCATGTGAAGTAGTATGGCACGTGTAGTATCAACCAAGTGCCTATTCTTTCATTCAACAATACAATTTTGTTGAGGTGTTTGAGAGCAAAAGACTTGTGAAACATTCCCTGATTTGATAGATATGACTAAGGGAGCATTTGGTTCAATGCTATCTTAATGTTATCTAAAGAAAATAATTGTTTGGTTTAACATCTTTAGGTAGCCTTTTAAAAAATTATAGAATTGTCCCTCAAAAATGTTATCTAGATGTCATGACATATAAATAATGACATAATATTAAAATAATATTGAGCCAAATACCTCCTAAAAAGTATCTAAGAAATACTCTTTTACATATCACTATGTATTTCTTACATTTTTTAGACGATGCAGTCTTGACAACATCTTATCTTATTAATTGCATGTCATCTTTTTCCCATCATAATCAGATTCTCTTCTCCATCCCTTTTTCCTAGAGATGCTATTTATAGTCCCCCACCCTGCCTATTTGGTTGTACATGTTTTGTCCATCTTTCGCCCCTGGTGATGATAAGCTATCATTTTGATGTCAAGGTATCTAAACATTATCCCCAGTCTCTTCATAGGGTATGCTTGCTCTTTACTTGCTGACTGATTGTGCTGGCGATCAAGAGCACGATTATGAAGATTTTTTGGGAAAGTATGCCCAGCTACAGAAGGTCTTAGATGCATCCTAGCAAAAAACTATTGAGTTGCAGTCGCAAGTGGCCACAAAGAAAGAGATCTCTGCAAGGATTGCCCTGGAGAGAAAGGAGGTCAAAAACTTTTTCTTAGAGAAGATGGTCAAGAATGAGAAATGTCATGACCACAACCTAGCACCTGAGCTTGATGCGATGGATCATTTAGTCGGAAAGGCACTCCATATATTAAACTTTTTCTTAGAGAAGATGGATCCCTTTTGAATAAGACTAATAAAGACCGGAACAATAGGCCTAGTAAAGCCCAATAAGCCTAATAGATCTAATAAAGCTTTACTGACTTGATTTCAAGTTAATTAGGCTTTAATAGACCTAATAGGGTTTGATCTAAAGGCTTTAGTAGGCTTTATTTGGTGGAGGCTTTCAATTACCTGGATGAAGTTGGATGTGGCTGTGAACTTCAGGCCCTCTAGGCTTTGTGTGAGGGAAGACGGCGGTGTTGGGGAAAACAATTGGTTAGTCACTCTGGAGAACAAAAGAGCGGTGCTGGGGATTAAACTTCTTCCTTATGTGGTCCAGGGAGAAGTTTCGAAGGGACAACAATGCCGGTGCAAGGGTATAGTTGGCGCAATATGTCAAGCTTACTCCTAGATTAGGCTAGGCTCTGATGCAATGTTTAGGATTGAGGGAAAAAGATGAATTGGTCACCCCTTTCCCCTGAAATGATGAGAGATAAATAACTTAGGTTTGTTACACAAATTACATATAGGTTCCTGAGTTTATATAACAAACACATCCAAGTCGTTAATAGAACCAAACCAATGCTCATGCAGTACTACTAGCTATATAAGAAGTCATACTCTATAGATCCATTCTTCTCATCTTATGTTCATGTGTAATGCATTTGTATTTTGCTTCATTTGTGCACCATGCTATTATTTGACTTTTTATATTTTATAATGGCAGCGGGACCAAGCAAGCTGCACATAGGCTGAAGATAATATTTGGTTTAGCTGGATTAAAAGCATCAGAACTTCATGGGAATCTTACGCAAGTGCAGCGTCTTGATGTGTGTCTTTCGTTACAAATTTAATCTACCAGTTCTCGTTCTAGATTTACTATTTAATTACAATAAGTTTATTGTGTGGTCATTTTATTAGGCTTTGGAGCTTTTTAGGAAGCAGCAAGTTGATTTTCTGATTGCAACTGATGTTGCTGCTCGTGTAAGTGGTGTCTTTATGCATCATAGCTGCTTTCTTGGATGTTTCTTTTTCATTTCCATTATGTCAGTTAGCAGATGTAATGCATTTCACTTTTACCTAATGAAACTAAGTGACTAAACAACAAAGTAGTAAGTGTATGAGAGTTTCCAAAAGAAATTTCTTGATTCTGAGCAAATTACCAATTTTACTACAAATATTCAATTAATTTAATAAAATAACTTCATCTATAATGTCTAAATACATGGAGCCATGCAAAATATCTTTAACTCCAACTAAACCCTTTTTATGGTCGCATCTAGTTTGCTATTGCATATTTGCTAAGGTGCATGCTAATAGGAAGTTCATGCCACTTGCAGTTTATCAAGATTAGCAATTCAAATATCAAAATTATGGTGTTTATCATTATTTCAGTAGGATATTAAATTAACTCGTGTGCCTTAGTTCCACATGGTTCCATGTTAATTAGTCTTTCACCAACTAGAGTGGAACATGTTCCTTGATATCAATCTCTGGTAACTTACGAAGAACAGGTGGTTTCATTACTCAGACACGCACTATTTCCTCATGAATGACGTATATAAAGGGATTCTAATAGTCAATTAACACATGCAGCGTAACCTCTTTGATTAGTGAATCTTGCCCTTTAGAAAGTGCAACAAGTAATATATAATCATCATCTTAGCTATATATGAATCAAGGACATTTTACACTTTTCTTATAGCCATGATTAGTAACAAGATGATCAACATGACTACATTGAACCTGCCTCTGTCCTTGGTACTAAAGACACCATCGGTACATTCATCACATTTAGCTCCCATTCCTTACATGCATATGGCATTTATTAATGACTGATTAAAGGCTTCTTCATGAATTTGTAACTAGCCGCAATGATTTTCATCTAAGCTATTGATTTAATAATTTATTTAGCATCTTCGTACTTTGGAGGAAAGTTCACCAAAATTCAACTTGAACTTATGAAGGACTTGGTCTCTAGCAGTTTCTTATGGATAAATCATAATGTAGCTTTTAAGATTTTAAGATTTTAAAATTGTAATTGGAGTTTGTAAAGAATATGTAGGCATGTGTGTTAACAAGCGGAAGAATGCGATAGAAAATTTTCCCCATTTTTCTTTTCTTCAGACGAGTTTAATTCATCCGTAGTCTTAAATTTGTTGAAGGCTTTATAATTGGAAATTAGATTTGAATGACAACAGAGCTTTTTTTCGTTGGAGGATACAAAATGCTTAAGAAAGTTAGTCACTTTGGAATGTATGCATTGTGAATTGGTGGTTAACCTACATTATAAACTTGAGTTAGATGTATAGACCATAATGCTTTGGTTATTTTATTTGCAACAGTCTTTTTTGGTGTTGCATGTCTTCATTTTTCATAGGAGTAATATATGGCTAGTTCTTTGAATTGTTGTTCGTCTTACTTTGTGTTTAATCATCATTTATGTTGTTTTGTTTATGCAGGGACTTGATATTGTTGGCGTTCAAACAGTTATAAGTTTTGCTTGTCCACGAGATATCACAAGGTTAGTCTGGTGCAATGTTCCTTGTTTGACAGTATTTATGGGTCTATCGCTGTTGGTGTTGGCATTTTGTTTTTTCCAACAAGCCAACTTGGCCAAATGTTAAGTCTAGATAGACTGGAGATTGAAATTTAAGGAGTTTTTAGAAAACTAAAGTTGAGCTTCTTTGTAAGAAATTCAAAACACAGTTTCTAAGCTTTATAGGCACTGTCATTTGCTTAATACTATGCGTATCATTTTCTTGTGAATGACCTAATTAAGTTATGTTAATCTTTAGTTTTAGTAAAAATACTAGCATTTGATTCTTCAAGTTTAAGCCAAAGAATTTGATGAATTGCATCTTCTTCTATGTTATTAAAATGCTAGAGGTTGTTTAATCGATAGTGTTAGGACCATTAATGCTTACCAACTCTCTCAAAAACTCGTGCTGATAATTAAGCTGCAACCAGTATCACTTCACCCAGCTTAAATGTTTGAGACAAATATAAATTAACTGTGGTTCTGAATTAAGTGTTGGGCAATAAGAAAATTTTTATGAATGAAATTGAATGATGTAGTCTGAATGTTGAGGTGGATTTGTGATATGTTTAAGGGGAGACAAATCAGTGGATTCCTTTGATCATGTTATTTTAGAGAATGGATTTATATGATTTAGGAAATGAGTCATTAAGATGCTGTGAAGAGTAATGATAGTGGAATAGAGTAAAATCATTTCAAATGTAACTTGGATCGAAGAAGATATATGCTTAATATATAGTTAATACTACATGAAATATCAAAATAAGAATTAACAATGAAAAATGATTGGTTATAGTTCCTGACTATTTATACAAGGGCCATGATTATGATGATGACGATGATGATTATATTTTTAAATATGCTCATTAGAGCAAAAGAGCCATAGGATGCCTCTTGTGTTCTAATGGTTTAGGTTTGTTTCTTTTTTCAAAAACTGCAATTAGAGAAATCATAAAAAGATGTGACTTAGTAAATTGAAAAAAAAAACACAACAATCATCTCGAAAATAACAAAGCCTTAATCCTAATAGTTGGATCAATGGCATGTATTTATCTTTTCAATTCAATTTTTTTTAAAGTAACTCTTTCTCTAAGCACTATTGATTCAAAGTTATGTCTAATAATTGTGTTCAGAGTAAATTTTAGTCTTCCCCTTTAGAGGTCGGTGATGGACATTCCTAAAGGATGGGAGACCCTTCAACAGTACAATTTTGATAGGTTATGTTTTATATAGTAGAAATAAAATCACTTTTAATTGATGGAATATTATCAGAGATCCTATGCAGATTGAGTTTGATTGATTATTCTAGATTTTGCTGATGCTGATTGATAGGAGATTTTGGATGGTAATGGAATGTCTGAAGATTTGTCATATTTACTTGATTTTATTTTGTTTCATATGTGGTAATTTATTTTCTGTGCTTATTTGTATTTCCTATTTTAGTGTAGTGGGGTCCCTATATAAAGGGACTAGCTACTAGTGTAATATTCAATTGATGATGAAATAAATTTGAGCTTGAGTACAAATGTAGATTTGGGTTGAAGGATCAATACCCCCTAGTAAATGGAAGGGTAGGGTAGGTGATCTTTGGTGGGAATCTTTTAACATCCTATTTATCTCTATTCAGGGAAAAAATCCTTATATTTCTTTTTCTCAGCCGCCTCATTATTCGTCCAACTTGTTCTCTTCAAGCCGATCTACCTTATGTCACCCCGACCCAATGCTGGCTCGCTTGGTCACCTCTACACTGCAACTGCTGTGAAGGTTATATGGCTCACCTTGCACCATCATTAGTTGCTTTCTACATTGCTTCGTGCTTTGAATAGCATGCCCACTCCAATCATGCTAATTGTCCACCTTCCTTGCTCGAGCTCTCGCATTGCTTCACTTTTACCCTTTGCAGCCTTTGCCGACACTCGTTAGTACGGTGAACTAGACCACCATCCCTCCCCTCTAAGTTGACTCTCTTAGGGCCACCTTGATCGACCTACATAGTCTTGCATACTAATGATACATCACTCTCGCATTAAGTGGGTCGTCCATGCCGTTCGGCTCCCCATCTTGCACCACATCTCTTAGCCATTACCGCATAAAGAACTGTGTCACTTGCACTCCCTCCATTCTACTTATGGCAAGATTAGATTGAGTTTAGTGCAGCTTCATTCTAGCACCAGTTCAACCCATAGCGTAGGCCATATCGACCCAATCTAGCAATTCTAGTGATTAACCGATTTGATTTTGTTTAGGAGATCTAGTTTTTAATTCAAGGGTTAAAAATTTATTGGATCTAGGTTAGGGCACATGATTAAATACTTATGGTTCCTATTATTATATTTTGCAAATTTGTATTTTAATGAGTATCTATTGTCAGCAACTTACACTGTTTTTAGAATGGATGTTGAATCAAGAACTTTCTCAGCTGACTATGAGGCTAGTTTGAGTCATATATACCAAACTATGACACCTAAAATCTCATACTTTTGGAGCAATTTTGGTTCTATGTCATTTATAGTGTGGGAATCTAAATATCATCTTCATCACCCTCACCCTTCATTGCGCTTTCCATTTCTAGCGAAAGATCTATCTGCATTTGTTCGCTTCATATCCATTTAAGAAGATCGTTCCATCCCCAATGCTCTTTTTCGACACTTGTCTTATAAAGTGATTAGCACAATTGTCAGTTACACGTCCACGACATTGATCCCGCTCAGTGCTTTCCACACTTTGGTCCCCTTGGACTCGTCCACTTTTACCACATGCCATCTTTCTTGTGCTCCAGCATTGTAGCTGCTCACTCTCTTGCGCCACATTACCACCTCTGTTTTGCATCTTCCATCATACTTGAGTTGCTTGGTTCCGTCATTCAGCATCGTGCCCACTTTGTCGTTCACCCTCACCTACTCCCCCTTATGTCTCCTAACTACATTTTCATGCATTGGATTTTCAGTTCCTGCATTAGTGCCCACCAATCGTGTGTCACAACAACTTGTCTTCATTCCATCCTCGTCCCATGCCACCAACGTCATGAGCAACAATAAGAGAATATGTTAGGTAGATCATCAGGAAAGACGTCAAAATACAATTGAATGCAAGAAGTAACTGCAGGAGGCTTCTTAATAGCAGGCTTTCCTTAACCTCATGAATAACAACTACCTAATTGTGACAACTACCTAACTCCTATCCTCTTCATCTAGTGTAAGGTTGATCAACCTCAACCTCTGATGCTAAGTCTCAACTCTCCTTTATATGGGTAACCCTCTAAATTGGGTTATTAATCTTAGCTATTAGATTGGCTAGTTGATCTCTCAAATATGGTACTTGATGGAAGGCATCAAATAAGACATTTTAGGTTAGAGTTAGGGCATTTAGGTATGGAAGTGCAATATGCGTAATAGAAACAAATCCCAATTGGCTTATATGCAATGTTGGATGATACCAAAACATAAATGCCCAATCTAACTGTGCTTTGGTACCAAAGCTGATGTAGGACAATTGCAGTTTGTGATCAACAAGTTGACTTTGGCATATTTTAATAGAAGGTAGCAAGATTAATCCAAAGTTAGCTATTGAATAATCAATAGCAGTGCAAATCTTTTAAAATTACATACTTAAATTACTTTTCATAAAATTACATAGTTAATTTGATAGAAAGTAAATTAGAATTTACCTACTAGATTATGGACTTCTGAACTTCTCAAAATCCCATAATCAGGGAACAAGAAATTGTCCTCACATGAATAATCTACTAGTAGGTTTTGCTTATTCTTTGTGTAATTGTGGGCATGAGTGCTAACATAAATCTTATAATACTCTTTATCCCTTCATGTATGCATAGTTGTCTTTTACTTTGTACAGTTTTAAGTTCCCCGTGGCACATTTGTTGAAATTTATAGTTGGCATCAATGCAATGCAATTATTGTGATGCTTTTATCTGTTAATGTGTTCATTGTTTTCTTTTACTAATGAGTGACAGTTTAAGTTTAAGTTTTGCCCAAGTTGTTGTGTATGCTTCTTCCTTTCTCTGTAGTCACTTGACCTTGTTTTTCCTTGACATAATTTGTGGGTTTCATTAATTGACATAATTATTGTAGAGGTAGTCATATTTTTAATTTTTTTGTTAATTTTTTCATTTGGCATGATGTATATCACAGTTTATGTAACTTGAAAATGTCTGATCTAATGTCCAGAAAAAAATTGTCCCATCCTTCTGATATGCTTATGTAATTTGCAGTGCTTTGTACTTCTCTCTCTCTCTCTTTGTCTCTCTACTTGTGTGTAAGTATATACATATGTGTTTGTAAGGCTGTTAATTTGGATCGAAGATCGAAAATTGATCGAAAATCGAATCGATTTTGGATCGAATCGAAATCGAGTCGATTTAAACGAGCCGACTAACGAGCCAAAATTATGGCTCGGTGTTTTTCTCAAGCCGATTTCGAGCCAGGGTAGGATCGGCTCGATTTAAATACATATATATAATATTAATTATAAAATATTGTTAGATATTATGATGTATAATCTATTCATGTAATTAGAGAGATTCGATCAGACGATCATGAATTTATTTATCATTATTTATTTAACTAGACATTTAATGAACAAATTTATTGCACATAATTATATGATAATTTTTATGGTATTATTTTAGGATGTGGTTAAATTGTTTTATGATATTTTTATTTTTATGTTTGTAAAAAATAGCATATATATATATAAATATAATTTTTACATATATTTTAATTTTAAAAAATTAAATTTTTGTATTTTTAATTAATAATTATAAGTATTTCGAGCCAGCTCAAAGTGTGATTGAGCTGGCTCGAAGTCGAGCCCATTCGAGCCGAGGGGGCTCGAAATCGAAACTATTCGACTAACGAGTCGATTTCGAGCCGTAAAGATTTCGAGCGAGCCGATCTCGAGCCGAGCATGGCTCGGCTCGAAGTCGGCTCGATAACAGCCTTATGTGTTTGTAGCTTTGAGTGTATGCGCACGCATATGCATGTGAATTTTTATATATTTGTGTATTTATGTTTGATTGATTGCTAAGATTTTGTGTAAACCTATTTTGCCTATTAAATTATAGGATAATAATATGGACATGATGCTCCATATTTTGTGTACATTGTCTTGATATTCTATTTGCGTTCATGCATATTTTATTTATTGGCATAATAGATAATCATTTATAGTAGTGCTTGAATAATTACTACGGAGGTAGTCATACTTCTATTTTTCTGTTCATTTTTTTAATTTGGCATGATGCATATCAAAGTTTTTTATGTAATTCAGAATCTGATATAATGTCCAAAAAAACTTGTCCCATATGATATGCTTTTGCAATTTGCGGTGTCATACATCTCTTTCTCTCTCCCTTGCACTCTCTCTTTTAGTGTGTGTTTGTGTGATTGTGTGTTTTTGAGCCCACACGTGTGTGTGTTCATATATATATATGTATATATATGGTTGACTGGTTGCTATGATTTTGTTTGACATATTTTGCCTATTAAATTATGAGAAAAAATGTTAACACGTTACTTTGTACTTTGTGTACATTGTCTTAATATTTTGTTTGCTTTCATGCATATTTCATTATTTTGACTATCTGTACTTAAGTTGCTTTTTGTCATTTACTTGACACTTAGGCTTTGGTTTTGTTCATTTATGTCCCACAGCTATGTTCATCGTGTCGGACGTACTGCTAGAGCTGGCAGGGAAGGATATGCTGTTACTTTTGTTTCTGATAGTGATCGCACACTCTTAAAGGCCATTGTAAGTACTTTATTGTTGATTATCATGAATAAATTCCAGCAGCTTATGAAAACAAAACCATAAATATTTGCTCTGTGCAAGGTATTTCTTATGGGTATCATGATGTACGCAGTTTAGTCCTTAAATAGCAATGAGATACTATCAGGCTTGCTAACACTGGCCATGATGGGACCTACTTCATGAAAGGAATGTTATATGAATGTGTAACACAGCAGAAGACATTTAATTTTTGTGCATTCTTCACGATGGTCGGCCAGAATTTCTCTGGCTTATTGTAACCTATGAAGCATGAACACTTCAAAAAATCACTCCCTGTCTGTGTCTGACACACGGACACTCGGGGACACGTGAGGACACGCAGGAACACCTTGTCGGACACGCCACACGGCGTGTCTTAATAAAATAATATTAAAAAAACTAAAGGACATTTCTTGGACACGCGAGGACACTTTGAGATATCTTAGGACATTTTTGAGATACTTCTAGGACACTTTTGAGATGAACACTTCTAGTACACATAGGATAGAATTAAATACATTTAATATTAATGTTAAATTTATATATTATTATTATATTTTTTAAATAAAATTTATGGATGCATCTACATCTTTTTGTTCTTTTTATTACAACAGCAACAACAACCAAGCCTTAATCCTATTAGGTGGGGTCGGCTACATGAATTCTTTGCTTTTATTGCGCTCTATCAGTTACAAAATTTTTATCTAAGTCTAAGTAATTAAAATCACTCCTTATAATTTTTTTTTCATGTTTTCTTTGGTCTCCCTCTTCCTCTTTGTATATGGGCAAAATCCAATAATTCAATTTTTCTAACTGGAGCTTCAATCGGCCTGCGATATAGATGTCCAAACCAACTAAGCCAACTTTCTCTAAGTTTATCCTCAATTGGTGCAACACCAATTTTCTTTCGGATATACTCATTTCTCATTCTATCCTTTCGTGTATATCCACGTATCCATCTTAGCATCCTCATTTCTGCAATATTTATTTTATTTGTATGTTTTCTTTTTGTAGGTCAGCATTCAGTACCATATATCATCGTTAGTTTTACTACAGTTTTATAAAATTTACTCTTGATTTTGGATGAGATTTTTTTATCGCACAATACACTAGAAGTATTTCTCCATTTTGCTCGTCCTGCTTGAATCCTGCTAATAACGTCGTTATTTATTTCACTATCATTTTGTATGATTAATTCAAAATATCTAAAGCGCTCACTTTTCTTGACAATTTGATCACCAATTGTCACATTTTCAATATGAGTATTTCTTTCTTTATTAAATGTGCACTTTACATATTCAGTTTTTAATCTACTGAGATGAAAACCTTTAGATTTTAGAGCATTCCTCCAAAGCTCTAATTTCACTTTAGCTCCCTCTTTAGTTTTCTCAACAAGTACAATATCATCTGCGAAGAGCATACACCAAGGCACTTCATCTTGGATATGTCCAGTCATGACTTCCATAATCAAAGCAAAAAAATACGGACATAAAGCCGAGCCTTGGTGTAATCCAACTGTAATAGAAAAATGCTTAGTCAAACCTTCTTGTGTCCGAACACAGGTAACAACTCCTTCATACATATCTTTAATAATTTGAATATAAACAGTGCAAATCCCTTTCTTTTCTAAAACTCTCCAAAGTACTTCTCTCGAGACTTTATCATAAGTTTTTTTCAAATCAATGAAAACCAAATGTAAGTTTTCCTTTCTCTTCTTAAATTTCTCCATTAAACTTCTTAATAAATGAATGACTTCTATAGTAGATCTACCTGGTATAAAATTAAACTGATTCTCTGATGCCTTAGTATTATGGCGTAATCTTTATTTGATCACCATAGTTTTAAATTATGACTCATTAATTTAATTCTTCTATAATTGGCACAATTTTGTACATCGCATTTATTCTTATAAATAGGTACTAATATATTTTTTCTCAATTCATTTGGTATTCTTTTAGTCTTCAAAATCATATTAAACAATCTCGTGAGCCATAACACTCCATCTTCTAAGCACTTTCAAATATCTATCGGGATGTTATCTGATCATACTGTTTTTTTATGCTTCATTTTCTTTAAAGTTTTTCAGACTTCAGCTTTACAAATACGTCGGATGTAAAAGTAATTTTTATTTTTTTTAGGGTGCTGAATTCCGTAAGATCAATTGAATTTTCACAACTTTCATTGAAAGGCTGTTGAAAGTAACTCATTCATCTATCTTTGATATTTTCTTTCATGAAAAGTACTTTTTGATCTTCATCTTTAATATATTTTATTTCAATTGAATCTTTAGTTTTTCTATCTCTTGTTTTGACAATCTTATATAATTGTCTTTCTCCTTCTTGAGTGTCTAGTTTCTTATATAAATCTTCAAGAGTCATATTCTTTACATTGTTTACTGCTTTCTTAGCCACTTTATGTTTGTCCCACTTATCTTTATTTTTGTTTTTAAACCAATCTTTATAACAAATTTTCTTCTCCTTAATTTTTTCTTGTACATCATCTTTCCACCACCAAGTATCTTTATTATTTGGAATCATTCCTTTGCATTCTCCCAGCACATCATTCGCCACCTTACGGATACAGTTAGCAATTATCAACCATATAAGATCAGTTTCCCTGTTAATGTTCCATTCTTCAAGTTCTAGAACCCTTTCCTTAAATATACATTTGTTTTTATTCTTTAGATTCCACCATCGAGTCCGAGGATAGGATTTTGACTTATTTTTTCTTCTCTAATACTTTATCTCAGAATCTAAAATCATTAATCAATGTTGGGTAGTCAAACATTCACTTGGAATAACTTTACAATTTTTACAATCTAAGTGTTCTCGTTTTCTTATAAGAAAATAATCAATCTGAGTCCTTGAAATTTCATTTTTTGTACGTGATAACATGCTCCTCTCTCTTCTTGAATAAAGTATTTGTAATTATAAGATCATATGCTGAAAAAAAAACTCTAAAATAATGTTACCCTCCTTATTTATCTCTCCAAAATCATATTCACCATGGATGCTATTAAATTTCTCAACAACACTTTCAATGTCTTAAATCTCCTCTAATAAATAATCTTTTCTCTTGAGGTATCTCTTGTATTAACTCTTATTCTTTTTATTAATATTTAAAATTTTTATTATTGTTAAAATTTTATCTAATAAAACTAAAAGCTTATTTATTATTATTATTATTAAAATTTTACTTAATATAAGTAAAATTTTAAGTTGATCAAGCTAAATCAAATTTCTTCATCCCTTATTGCACTCAAGCTTTACGAAAATGAACCAATCGCAAAAAGTTTAGAACTCTGGCTTAATTTTTATCCTTCTTTCATCTTCAACACTGAGAGCTCTTATTGTCTTTTATTGTCATGTTCACTGTGATTGTCTTAACATGCAAAATTGTATTTTCTTTTATTCAAAGTGAACCTTAAATTTATATCCTAAATCTCTTTAATGTCGACGACGTCTATTCTCAAATTTTCATTTTGATTTTACGAAACTTCTCTGCTACACACAAGTTTATATTTAAAAATTTAACTTTGTATTATGTTTTATATATTTTTTAAGTATGAATTGTTAATTTTATTATTATTGTATTTGGCGTATCATGCTTTGTCCATATCTTATATTTTAGAAAATCGTTGTCGCCGTGTCGTGTTGTATCGTGTCGTGTCTTCGTGTCCCCGTGTCGCTCTGAATGAAGTGATGCTGATACGATATCATTAATTTGTTATCATGAAATGTTTGTATAAGGTTCATGCCACACTTTGTTCTGATTTTGTATGAAGCTGCGAAATGCAAAATAAAATTTGTTTGTGGATTTGTGTCTTGTAGTTACTTTTCAATTACAACTAGTCTTTAGTTCTAGGTTCTTGATTTCATTGGATAGGATTATTATTTAATTTGTAAATGCACTCTCATAATTACATCAACTTCAGAAATTGTTATCTGCTTAGCTATCATTACCCTTTCCTATTTTGTAAATGCACTATTGGAATTGAATGATGCACATTTATAATTTGGAAAATTTGTACTTCACAACCATTGATTTTGAGATATTTAACAGGCTAAAAGAGCAGGTTCAATGCTGAAAAACCGAATTGTTGCAGATCAACCTATGGCTAAGTGGAGTCATTTTATAGAAGAAAATGAAGACCAAATTTCTTCAATTATTCAAGAAGAAAGGTACTTTCTGCCTCGAACATTTTCGAGTTTTTTATGCATTTTGTATCTAACTAGCATTTGTACTCAGGGAAGAAAGAGCACTGAGGAGAGCTGAAATGGAAGCTGCAAAGGTTTTGTATACCTATTAAATTTGTATTGATTCAACGAGATACATCTTTTTTTTCTTCTTATATTATCCTCCCAATAATAGGCTGAAAACATGATCAAGCACAAGGATGAAATATTTTCCCGACCCAAGAAAACCTGGTTTGTGACTGAGAAAGAGAAAAAGCTCCTTTTGAAGGCCTCAAAAGTAAGTCCCTAAATCTTTCATCTTGATCTGAGATCCGATCTTCAGACTATAATTGTTTCTCTTGTGCATGTAGTGACTTTAAAGATTATTATATGATAATCAGAATTATGGCAATTAAGTGTTAAAACCGGGAACAGAACGTTCACGAGGCCTGTTCTTTCTTGTAAATTCAATTTCATCCAAAGTAGGAAGCTAAATAAAACATAACTAATTCGTTATTATAATGAACTGGCCAACCAAACCCTACACATTACAATGACATTTATTTAAGATATGTACATTTACATATGAGTTCATGTGACTCCTTTATGATCACATTGGGCCTCTCAACACTCCCCCTCAAGTTGGGGCATATATATCATATAGTTCCAGGTTATTACAAAGATAGTCAATTCTGGTGCCTCTCAAAGACTTAGTCAACTTGTCTACTAATTGATCATTAAAACTGACAAAGCACATTATAACTTCCATTGACTGAATTTTCTCCCTGACAAAAATGACAAGTCAATTTCTATATGTGTTGTTCTCTCATGAAAGACAGGGTTGGTGGCGATGTGCACAGCAATCTGATTATCACAATATAACTCCATAGGCTCAAATTGCTTAAGCCCTAACTCCTGTATTAACTGTTTAAGCCACACAAGTTCACATGTCGTAAGTGTCATTGCTTTG
This sequence comes from Apostasia shenzhenica, assembly GCA_002786265.1. Classification (NCBI taxonomy): domain Eukaryota; kingdom Viridiplantae; phylum Streptophyta; class Magnoliopsida; order Asparagales; family Orchidaceae; genus Apostasia; species Apostasia shenzhenica. The sequence goes on along the minus strand of KZ451886.1, from coordinate 4,363,361 downwards.
TACTCTGCTTTAACACTAGATCTTGCTACCACATTTTGCTTCTTATTTCTCCAAGATATCAGATTGCCTCCTAATAGGATACAATAGCCAGATGTGGATCTTCGATCTATTGGACAACCTGTCCAATCCACTTTTGCATATCCCGTCACCTGAAAGTGACCATGATCACGATACAAAAGACCTTTTCTAGGAGCTGCTTTAAGATATCGAAGGATTCTTAGGATGCTTCCCAATGACTTTTATAAAGGGTCTCAAGAAACTAACTAATCACACTCACAGCAAAAGAAATATCAAGTCTGGTAACTGTAAGATAGTTCAATTTACCAACTAATCTACGATATATTTCTGGATCAGACATCAACTCACCTTGGATCCATAGAAGTATTAACTGGTTTGACACCTAGTAACTAGCTTCATCGAGCATGTCTAGAGTATATTTTCTCTATGATATGAAAATATCTTCCCCTGAGCGGGCAACTCCAATGCCCAAGTAGTACTTCAAATTGCCCAAATCCTTAGTTTGAAAATATTGATGTAAGTGACATTTTAATTTAAGAATCCCATCAATATCATCCCTTGTGATAATAATATCATCAACATGGACAATAAGGAGGATCTTCCTTCCACATGCTGATGTCCTATAAAATATCAAGTGATCTGATGTACTACGCGACATGCCAAACTGAATGAAAGCTGCACTAAATTTACCAAACTAAGCCTGAGGAGATTGTTTCAGACCATGTAATGATTTTTAGCTTGCAAGTTAATCCAGACTCCTGAGCAACAAACCCATGTGGTTGCTCCATGTAAACTTCATCTAAATCTCCGTGGAGAAATAGATTCTTAATATCTAGTTGATATAAAGTCCATTGTGACATTGTAGCTACAGAAAGAAATAAATGCACAGATGATTAGCCACCGAGGAGAATGTATCCATAGAATCGATACCATATTACTAAGTATATCCTTTTGCTATAAGTCTCGCCTTTAGATGATTTACTGAGCCATCTGGAGAACTCTTCATAGGAGGAAGAGGAATGAAATCCCAAGTTCCATTTGAGTGCAATGTTGACATCTCATCTGTTATAGCTTGTCGCCACCCTTGATGAGCCAACGCCTTTGATAAACATCTAGGAATAGATACTGATGACAGGGAAGAAATGAAGACAGAGTAATCCGGAGACAAGGCAACACAAGAGATATAACGTGATAAAGGATGAGAAGTAGTGCACTGTAGAATACCCTTTCTAAAAGCAATGGGAAGATCAAGAAGGTTAGGGTTAGAGGTGGAATCTGGGATTGGAGAAGCATCTAGAATTGGAGGAACTGGAACGTCCTCAGGAACTAGAATGTCCTTAGGAACTGAAATGTCCTCAGGAACTGGAGCAACCGTCTCAAGCCGATGTCGTCGACTGTATACCTATAAAGGTTTAGCTGCTGGTATTGAAGGATGTGTGAGAGAAGGAATAGATAAAGGAGCAGGGACTAGAAGTACCTCCGAAATAATTTTTGAGGTGGCATGTGCATTAGTGAAAAAAGGAGTAGATCTACAACAATATCCTTTCTGGAGGAGGGAGTACCCTAGGAATACACACTTTACTGAGCGAGATAACATATTTTCTCCATAAAGGGACACATGGACAAAACACATGTAATTAAACACACGACGGAGACTATACACTGCATCTCTAGGAAAGAGAACGGAAAATGGAATCTATTCACGGTGGATAAAAGATAGAATGCGATTGATAAGATAACATGCTGTGAGAATTGCATCAATCCCAAAATTGTAATGGAACTTCCATATGAAGTAGAAGGGTACACGCATTCTCAACTAGGTGTTTGTTCTTCTGTTCAGTAACACCATTTTATTGAAGTGTGTATGAACATGAGACTGATGAAGTATCTCATGATTTGACAAATAAGATTGAATAGCATTTGAGAAGTACTCTTTTGCATTATCACTTCAAAAGATACAAATGAAAACACCAAATTGTGTTTTAATTTCGACATAGTAAGAAGTGAATGTAGAAAATAACTTAGACCGATCTTTCATTAGGAACAATTATGTCATTCTTGAATAATCATCAATGAAGTTGACAGTATTTGAAACCTAATTTGGATGTGACGCGACTAGGGCCTCAAATGTCTGAATGAATTAGAGGAAATGGAGTTAAAGCACGCTTATTGACCCTATTTAGGAAGGTAGATCTACAATTTTTTCTTGATTCACAAGATTGACACTCTAGATTTTTAAGGTTAGAAAGGCTAGGTACCATTTTTTGTAGACTCCGTAGGCCAGGGTGTCCAAGGCGGCTGTGAATCTGTAATGGAGTAACATTAGTAACAAGGGTTGTAGATGGAGTTGTTATCAGATGATAATAATCCTTGAGACTCATACCATGTGGCAATTATCTTTTCTATCCCCAAGTCTTTTATATAAATAGAATCAGAAGTGAATGTTACAGAACAATTTAAAGATTTTGTGAACTTACTAATAGATAACAAGCTTAATGGAAACTTAGGAAGATAAAAGACAGATGATAATGACAATGTAGGAGTAGGAGAAACACTACTAATCCCTTTTACAATTGAAATGGATCCATCAGCAAGTGTGATATTAATTTGACATGAAGTTTTTTTGATGTGAGAAAAAGAAATGTTAGCAGACATGTGCTCGGAGGCGCCTGAGTCAATCCAAGTATTTGCACTAGTAGTATGAGAAATATAGGCTGTGAATGTGTTTTCCTAAGCCAGATATAGGCTGAGTAACAATACTGGAAAATTGGTTGCCAAGAAGCCCTTTGTAAACATAAGGCAGATGCATCTGTTTGTAAGAGGATTATATGTTAGGAGACACTTGCATGAATTGTAGGTGTAGTTACCCGATCCACCATTCATTTCCAACAATACAACAACAACAACAACCAAGCCTTAATTCAACTAGGTGGGGTCGGCTACATGACTCCTTTGTTTTCATTACGCTCCATTAATTACCAAATTCTTATCTAAGTCTAAGTAACTAACCCCCATCAGACAAAAGAAAAGAAACTTTGGTGGCGAAAAGCAGCGGGCGATTCAAGAAGAGGTCGAAAAACTCCTCGCCGTAGGTTTCGTCAGAGAGATCGCGTACCCCTCGTGGCCCGCTAACGTCGTCGTCTTGAAGAAGAGCTCGGGGAAGTGGCGGATGTGCGTCGATTTTATGGATCTGAACAAGGCCTGCCCTCAATGATTTCTACCCCTTACCGAAGATAGACAAACTCGTCGACTCTTCAGCAGGGTACTCAGTAATGAGCTTCATCGATGCCTTCTCAGGCTCTCACCAGATCCGAATGGTGGAGGAACTTGAAAAGCACACTTCGTTCATCACCGACCAGGGGACGTTCAGCTATAAGGTTGTGCCTTTCGGCTTGAAAAACGCAGGTGCAACGTACCAACGAATGGTCGATACCATCTTCAAAAATCAGAAGGGTCGAAATGTGGAGGCCTATGTCAACGACATCCTGATCAAGAGCAGGAGCGGGGAACAATATTTAAACGACCTCCGAGAAACGCTGGACACCTGCTGTGCTTACAATATCAGGCTGAACTCATTGAAAAGCATTTTCGGCGCGACGTATGGCAAATTCTTGGGCCATATGGTTCCGATCAGGGGAATCGAGGCGACCAAAAAGATACTGGCTATCCTGGATATGGAGCCACCTCGAACAGTCGAAGATGTGCAAAAGCTGAATGGAAGGGTCACTGCCCTCAGCAGGTTCATATCCAGATCTGGCGAGCGATGTCTTCGGGGAGAGTACCCAGCCTGGAACGACGACTGCAGCCAAGCTTTTGCGTCACTAAAGAGGTATTTGCTGTCACCTCCACTCTTGTCCGCCCCACTTCCAGGTGAAGACCTCTACCTCAATGCCACCGACAGCTCGGTGTTGGTGGTACTCGTCCGCGAAGAGGCAGGGCAGCAACGCCCCATCCACTATGTCAGCCACATCCTTCGCAGCGCCGAGCTAAGGTACCCTCCTCTCGAAAAACTATCTTTTGCGCTAATGGCTACGGCCCGCAGTTTGCGCCATTATTTTCAAGCCCACTCTATTAAGGTGGTAACAGACCAGCCTCTCCGAAGAATACTCCACTCTCCTGAGGTCTCCGAAAGATTGCAGAAGTGGGCAGTGGAACTCTCTGAGCCAGGTGCTTGTCGACTTTATCGCCGAACTGATGACTATCAAACAACCCGAGCTCCCGAAGAAGCAATTGCCTTGGGTCCTCCACGTCGACGAGGCCTCTAGCGAGAGCATCCAAGGGATCGACATCGTCCTCACCATTCCTTGGGGGGTTCGACTTCAGAGATCGGGAAAGATACGCTTCCCGGTCATGAACAATCAGGCTGAGTACAAAGCCCTCATCGTGGGGCTCAGGTTTGCCAAGGGTCTCGGAGTGCAGCACCTTTGCATCTGTAGCGACTCAAAGTTGATGGTGAGCTACGTGAACAGGACTTATCAGACAAATGACGAGGTGCTTAAAAAATACTTGCAATTAGCCAAGAACCTTCTACGATTTTTCGTCCAGGCGCTTCTGTTTCACATCGTGGGGCTCAGGTTTGCCAAGGGTCTCAGAGTGCAGCACCTTTGCATCTGTAGCGACTCAAAGTTGATGGTGAGCTACGTGAACAGGACTTATCAGACAAATGACGAGGTGCTTAAAAAATACTTGCAATTAGCCAAGAACCTTCTACGATTTTTCGTCCAGGCGCTTCTGTTTCACATCCCCCGTGAAATGAGCTCGCTGGCGGACGAATTGGCCAAGGAGGAAAAAGGAGACGTGCAAGACATATCGGCCCCAACATACGACGGTCCAAAAATATTCGAGGTTAGATCTGACTCTAGAAGTTGGATGGGTGAGATCGAACACTATCTGTGGACTGGAGAGCTTCTAAACGATAGACGTCAGACCCGCAAGCTCCGGGTGAAGGTCGCCAGATACGTTCTGTCACAAGGACAGTTATTTAGGCGTTGTTATTCCTTCCTTTTGGCGAAATGCGTCTGCGATGAGGATTCAAAAACTATTCTTGAACAGATTCATTCCGGCGACTGCGAGACCCATGTTGCTGGGCGGAACCTCACATTGCAGATCTTGCGCCAGGGATACTACTGGCCTAATCTTCACAAGGACGCCAAAGAATTCAGCCGGAGATGCCCCCAGTGCCAGATTTACTAAAAAATCCCAAGACAACCAGTGGCCCAGTTGCAACCCATTTCGAGCTCCTGGCCGTTTTCGATGTGGGGGCTTGATTTCCTGGGACCATTTCCCAAATTTGGAAGAAACATGCGACACGTGCTGCTGGCAACCGATTACTTCTCCAAATGGGTCGAAGCCAAGGCTATGGCGCAACCGACTAGCGCGAACGTCTGGAACTTCATCGGATCCTCACGAACGGGAGGCCGCCTTGTGCTTGCTTGACCCGACTAGGGGGGACGCCCAGCCTCTGGAGTTTCGTCCTCCACGATCTCAGCTACGCCGTCGTACAGGGACATCGCCGCACCAGTCTTTTTCCTGAGGTCAAGAATGCCCCCCAACGTCGGTCCACAAATATTTATAGAGTCTTGGAATCCACGTGGTAGCCGTCAGGCACACGCATCAATGCGCTTCACGACTACCGGGGGGCATGTTACATCTGGATCCACGCCGCCACGTTTGGAGCGTACACGTGGAGGGTTACGTGGCATTAGCGTCACAGGTGCTCAGCAGCGAATGGAGATCCCAAGTTGAAAAGCTGTAGTCGAAGAGATCGCGTCGAATTGCCTGCACGCGACGTGAGGTACAAGGGACCATACCGCTTTTAAAAGGCATGATCCCCCCCGCATCCCAGACAGTACTGTCCGTACAGCTAGAGCCATTACGTGCCAGTCTAGTAGGCATCATTGGCCTGACACCAAAGATGAAACTCATTCTCTTGAAGTGACTCCACAAATTAGATCAGAGTATAAAACCTCATTGTAACAGGGAAAGATGGGGATTTTTCCTTGAGCCCTCTACTTGAACTTCTTTCTGCTCAACCTTCTCCCCCCTCCCCCCCATCATTATTGTAATCTTGTAAAAAAAGCATACATTAGTGAAAATCACTGAAGCAGCCCGAAAGGCGCCGTGGTTTTTCTGCTCAGTCGGTTTTCCACGTAAAAAATCTTTTTCGTTCTTCTGGTTGTTTTCTTGCCACAACACGTGTGTACTGTGTTGGCAGCCTGATCTTGATGGACTGAAAGGCCGGGGAGGATCGCAGCCGTTCAACAGTGATGGGTCGTCGGCTCACCAACTGACAGAGAGGGAGCGATGCTGCGTCGCTGCGGCGGGAGCAAGAGTAGGGAGATAGAAAGTCGGAAGCTTCTCCTTTGTGCGCGTCAGATGCACTGAAGAAAGTTGAGCGTGGCCAAGGACGCGAGTCTATCGGCGTCACCCAGTGTGGATTCGTGTACATCGTGGTCGAATGCAGCGGAATTGACGAGCAGGAGAAAATTATGGCACGAGCGAGAGCCGATCGATCGCGTTGTGCGGCGCACCTAGGCTTGACTCACAAAGAGCAAAGAGCATGAGCAGGCGCGCCGTACGCCGTGGCCGATTTCAGCGGGTTGACTGTGGAGTGCAAAGATCAGCAATCTGGCTTTGATACATGTAATGAACCAGCCAACCAAACCCTACACATTACAATGATATTTATGCAAGATATGTACATTTACATATGAGTCCTTGTCATTTCTTTATGATCACATTGAGGCTCTTAACAGTTGTCATGTTATGTTGCAAATATTAATACATATGCTTCTCTTCATAAAATTTGTAGAAACCTCAAATTGTCAGAATTCCATGATTATTTGCTACAATATGAAACTGCAAAATTATGCTTTAATGTTAGCTGTTTTTATTTTGACTGGCTATTTTGTTGATGATGAATTGCCATCCATTTGATAATTCTTTGTAGCCCTCGTCAAGTCATGCTCCTTTTTGTTGGTTTTAGGATTCCCTTGAGATAGGTAGAGGGGACACCAATGGAGTGATGAGTGTGCGGCAAGCTGAAGAACTGAAGTTGCAGGAGAAAAAAAGAAGGGAACGAGAGGTTAATTATTCTATTGGTAGCTTGAGTTTATTTTATGGCTCAGTTATTTTTGTCATTATTGTTTATTCTTAACAGAAAAGCCTTCCACGTAAGAAACGAAGAAGACTGGAAGCAGCCAGGGAGATGCTAGAAAATGAAGAAGTCGACAACCCGGAACTGGTTAATGTCTCTTATTTGTTTGTTTGTTGTGCTTTGTTCTTTTTTTCATTGGAATCCATTGTTGCACTTTATTCATGCCATGTTCCTTCTGCAAGCTTGTGGCTTTTACATTCTTACAAAAGTTGTTCGGCATTTGCTGTAACTTGATTCTTATTTATTGTTACTCTTAGTGATTGATTCATTGGAACTCATCTTTGTTCCTGTGCTTTCTTTTTTCCGCAATTTCTTTTACATGCATAGTCTTGCAATTAATATTATAAGCTATGAAATTGCCAATTTTCTCTTATTTAACCTCCCATCTAAGTGCCTTAAGGATTATCATTTTAGCTTGCACTTAAAATTTGATGGAACCTTGGATGTTACAGAAATTAAGGTGACTGCTTTTACATTAGTTTTAACAAAATCTTTGATTTATAGATTTGAAGTTAATCTCTAAATGTGTATGTACAAGCTATTTGGCATTGTTCTTACTTCTCAATAATTGCAGGGAGGTGAAAGGCGTGAAAAAGGAAAAATGGGGAAGTCAATAGCCGAACTAGCCTATCGCCGCGCTAAAGCAATGAAAGCCGGGAAAGGTCTTAGAAATACCAGCAAGATCACAAAAAGGCCTGTAAAGAATCAGAGTAGGAAAGATGAGATGCTTGAAATATTTCAGAATGACATCAGTGAAAGGAAAGTTATAAATAAGAAAAGCTGTAACCCTTCCGGAAGGAGAAAACCCAAGAGCTCCTTCAAAAGCAAATCAAGGTATTCATTTCATTCCATCAAAAAAAAAAAAATTCATTTCATTAAATTGTCATCATTCTTTCAGAAAATGTGGTTATTTTCAGCTCCTAATTGTCATCTGTTTATGTTTAGTTCACAGCCCTTCGTTTTTTTGACCTTTCTTAGAATGTTTATATGATATTTTAGTCACTGATTTCACATCAACGTATGGTGATAATTGGGAAAAAACAAATAGAAGTTGTATACTGCACATTGACTTACTTTTTTGTAAATTGTGTACATTATAAAGAGTAAGAAATTAGTAATCAAATTGTCGAGAAGAGTCAGCGCTTTAAATACCTTGGACTAACCATACAAAATAATGATAAAATAGATAATGATGTTATTAGCAGGTTTCAAGAATGATGAGTACAATGGGGAAATATTTCTAGTATGCTGTGCGATAGAAAATTTTCAAGCAGACTTATGGGTTAATTTTATAAAACTGTAGTAAGATCAGTGATGATATATAGTGTTGAATGTTGGCTTACAAAGAGGAAACATATAAATAAAATAAGTAATAAAAATGAGGATACCAAGGTGAATGTATGAACACAAGAAAAAGTAAAATGAGAAATGAGTATCTGCGAGAATGTTGGAGTTGCACCAATTGAAAATAACTTTAGAGAAAGTCTGCTTAGATAGTTTAGATATGTAAATCATAGGCGATTAAAACTCCATATTGAAAAATTGAGTTATTAGATTTTATCTATGTCCAAAGAGAAAAAGAAAAACTAAAGAAGACATGGTAAGAAACTATAAGGAGTAATCTTACTCAGAATTTATTAATTAATAGAGTGTAATGAAAATAAAAAATTCATGTAGCCGACCCTGCCTAATAGAATTAAGGTTTGATTATTGTTGTTGTTGTTGTTGTGTGCACTATACGACTTACACTTTTAATCTTCAACGCGTGAGTAGTGTGGTGCAAACCGTACGACTTACACTTTTAAGCTTCAGTGTGAAGTCCTGTTGTGCACACAATGTGCTATTTTGTAAATCGTGAGCATTGTATTGGTTACGTCTATTTTTTCCTAGTCATCACTATATATTTATGTGAATAAATATTTAGTCGGCATCAAACCATGTGTTTTGAAATTTTGCCTGAATCAATAACGAATAAAAAGTGTGGCATATAATAGATAGCTTCTTTTTAGTGTAGCTCTGAGGATTTATTGCGAAATGTTCTGATTTTCGTTTTCTTTTGTATTTTCCTTGTGGACGTAATAAAACTACTCTGCTGTGTATGCAGGTATAAACGCAGAAAGTAGGATGGAGGGAAAGGCGCCGGGGTTATTTCAAAGAGGTATTATGGTTAGATAATTAAACATATTTATCTCATTTTGATTTAAATGTGTGGAGATTTTGTGTTACGTATTGCTTGAATCTGCTAGTGCGAACTCACTGTTTTTTTACTGTTGGTAGAATAATAGGTATTCTCACACATCTAATTATTTGGTTTATGTTCAATGTTTAATCAATTAATCCGATGATTTAAATTAAAATTTGTTCGTCATAGAAATTAATTTATTAGTTTTAAATCAATAAATTGTGTTTTTGAGTAATTTGCATTCATAATACCCCCATCACTTATATCTAATTTTACCTTTCGTATTTTATTAATGTTTTAAGGGTGCGTTATAGTGACTTGTAAGCAATTAGAATAAACTTTGTAAAATGTAATATATATGTTTTTTTTTTATCAGGTAAAATGCAATATTACTTGAACAGATAGTTATGCAGATTTTTTTTTGATTAAATTATTGAAAAGTTTTTTAGTTCATTTTTAATTGCATTTTAGTTCGTAGATTGTAAAAATTTTCTAATAAATTTCTACAATTTACCAGATATTATGAATTAAGTTCCATTGTAGTTATGATTGAAATATTTTTAATTTTTTTTTCTATTTCTGTAGATTTTTAAAAATTGACATTCTTTTGATTCTCTTGTCACTTTTTGGCCTGTGTTGTTGTTGCTGTTCCACATCGCTCTTTCTTTTTTTTAGATCACCCTTTTTTTGTCTTTTTTGACATAAGGATCAAAATGATGTAATTTAAAAAATAATTATAATAATAATAAATAAAGTTTTTAATTATTTGATATAAATTTTAATAAAAAAATATAAGTTTTATTTTACAATTTAGATTAAGTTTATATTTTTATTAAAATTTATTGATTATGAGAAATAAAATAATTTTTTTAATATTAAAATTTAAATAGAATGATTAAAAAAAATATTAATTATTATTACTATTATTTTTAAATTAGTATTATTTTAATTTATGGGTTATATAGGTCCTTTGATGATGAAATTTTTACTTTTCGGTCGTTTAAATAATAATCAAAATATTTTGGAATTTTTATTGTTGCAAATATTTTAAAAAATTGTGGACTAAAGTAAAATTTAGAGTCAATTATATTAATCTTTCATTTATTAACCTTTTCCTTTTTAAAAAAATAATGTTTATGGTTTGGCAGCTCTGGTCTTATGAATTTTGCGCAAGGTATTTCTCTCTTTTTTTTTGGAATTATTATTTTTTGAGGATATTTTTCGTTGATCTTGTTTCAGAAGATTTTAACCTATAATTATAATTGCTTATTTTACATGATAAAATAAATATTATCGAGCATATTTAAATTTTATACTAAAATGATGCATAATCCATAACCTTGAATCTATTGAATTGTTTGGAAAAAGTTTGCTAGTTTCTAATATGCTTGGCATGTCGGTAAAAATTAATCTTGCAACTTGTACTATAAACAAATTACATAATTTTACAAATTTTAAAATTAAAATGAATTTTACTTCATTTTTTTTACAAATATTTAAAATAAAATTATATATATATTTTTTGTAAATTTCTCAGAAAAGATCTCTTTCCAAGTTAGTTTTAACCAAGGTTTTAAAAATTGGACCGGTACGATCGGTTCGACCGTGAACCGGCCCAAGGTCCGATCTGGTTCGATATTAAAACCCAAATCAATAAAAAACTGGATCGAACCGGTAAAAATTGGTTTAACCGCTAAACCGGATGAGCCGGTAATTAACCGGTCAAACTGGATTTATGAGCGAGGGCTCCGGGTTCAAGATCGCGAGTCGCGAGACGGCGCCAGGCTGCCAGCGAGCGAAGCGGAGGCGGAGCGGAGGATTGAGGATCAAAGTTTCTAGGGTTTCTGGTTTTTTCGTTTTTATCCTTCTAGTTTCTGTCTTTTGAGTCGTCCACCTTCCACAGTTCCTCTCAGAGGAATCCTCTATGCTACACTTTGGCGACTCCGCAGCCCACGCCCAGCCACCTGCGCGCTTCGTCAACTTCTGATCTAAGATTTTTGCCTTGCAGTCTAAGGATTTTGAGCCGCAGTGTTGCTTTGTCAACTTCTGATCTAAGGTTTCTGCCTCGCGTCCAAGGATTTTGAGCCGCAGTGCTGCGCCGGTACTCACGTAAGTCTCCAATATTGATTCTTCTGCTCCCACCAGTTTAGGGTTTCTACCTCGCCGCTGTCACATCTGCATCCTTTCAGGCCAATTTGCTTAGGATAAATATGTAATATGATTATTAGCCGATAGATTCCTAGATCCCAGCTTGCTTTTCTTACAAAATTATTTCTCCCGCTTATAATCTCATTAATGGCTAAGGGGACGGCAGATTGAGAGAGAGACAGAGGCCTTGCTCTGTTTAAGCTTTCCACATTTGTTTCTTTTCCTTTTCTCCCAAACATTCCTTTTCATTAAACCTTTCCATCTCTGCTTTCACAAACCCTTCTTTCTCCTTCCTATGGTTCCTTTCAAAGTCCACTCCCCACTGCCCTTATTTGGCTCTCTCTTTCACGCGCAACCCTGTTTCTTGTTTTGGCCCTTTTGGGTGGTGGAATTGAAGGGGAATTAACAATGTATAAGAAATGACAAATTATCAGTTTATCGCTCCTACGAAATTAACATACTCATAATCAACAAATTAATTCTGAAATTATTTTTTATGAGCGTGAATCTGTTGGTCACGCTTATGATGGGCGATTCCAATGTTGTGGTTTTATTTTTTTAACTCTCACTTTTCTAAACCTGCAGCACCGCTATTATATGCTTCTATGTATTAATTTATTTTGAGTGTTTTGTATAAATCTTTTTGTTTATGCTAATTTATTTTTTCTTGGTTTGTTGATGTAGCTACATTTATAAAATGTCTACTGCAAATTCTGCATGTGCTCAATCTTCCCAAAACTCAACAGACCCCCCTCCCCCATCTGCTTCAATTCGCCAAAGAACAGACATAACATGGAATTATGTTACTGATATAAAAAATCCTGATGGAAAGAAGTGGATTAAATGTGACTTTTGTCAAAAAAATTTCAAAGGTGGAGGCATTCATAGAGTAAAATTACATCTTGCGAAAAAAAAGGGTGATGTAGTTGAGAGCAAGAGTAAAATTACACAAGGAGCTCTATACGCGTAAAAATTTGCCAAGAGAGAAAACATGTGAAAACCAAAAACGAGTTACCAACAACTTGTTTAAAAGAAACCGAAAAAGCTAGATCTTTAAGAGTGACAATCGTTTTCAAGAAACTCGGAATGCTTAAGTAGGAGTGTCTTCAAGTAAGAAAAAAACTTCAAGAAAGTCTCAAATAATCTTTTTCAAAACATAAGGTTGTCGATTTCAGAAAATTCAAGTACAAAAAACAGAACCAGTGAGCTGAAATTATTTTGCCAGCAGAATGAAAAATGCAACTTCAGGTTTTTGCTTGATTGCTAGCCAAAAACTTCTCCAAATGATCACTTCTTCAAAAGTGTATACAGATTTTTGCTAGGGAAGAAGTTAGGGAACACTTAGAGCTTGAGAGGAGAGCTTAGAACACTTAGAAAAATTTTTGCAAGTGAATGTTGTTTTTCCGTTAGGACAGCAGGAGAAAAAATGGTTCAGCTGAAGAAAGAATGCCCTTAATTCAAACTAATCAATAAGAGGTTGCCATGTGTTTATGTCCTACCCAAAGACCAATGAGAGGAAGGCAAGAGAAGGGCATTTTGGACTTTTTCGGGCACAAGAAATAGAGATAAAGTTTCAGATTTTTTGGAAACATGTTCTAGAAAATATGGCAGCAAAAACAACAATGTTGGAGAGAGAAAAGATTATAAAAACACTAAAGTATGCTTGCTTAGCATGAGAACAAATGAAAGGATGTCATGTATGATTATTGTGCCCTTAAAATATGCTAAAAAAGACCACCATATCTCAGCACAAGTACAAAAATTCTGAGTAAAAAGATATGAGTTTGGAAAAACATCAACTCAGTATTTCTCCTTTTAGAAAAAAACAAAATAGGAGAAAAAATAAGGGCTTTGTGGACTTTTTATGAAAAGATAAAAATAACACAACACAAAGCTTTAAGAATATCATATAATGTCTTTTACCACAACAAAAAATGGTATAAAACGGTCAAAAGAAAATTCTGGGCGGACTGGGCGGGTCTGTCCAAGCCCAGCAGAACCAACCGGTCGATTTGGTGAAATTGACCGGTTGCACAGTTTTGGCTTAAAAAGTGAGAAGTTTGAAAGATTTTAGGCTACTAAAAAGATGAAATAAGTTAACATTCTAGGCCTACTAATGCAAGTGAAAAAAAGGAGAAAATATCAAGGAGAAAATATCTAGGAGAAGACAACATGTAGGAAAAACGAGTAAAATCTCTTGGCAAATTAACGCGTTTACATTAAGTCCTATGAAGTATAAGGAAAAACAAATGGTGAGTTTCGCTTCACTTGGACTTGAGAATATCCATCTTCTAACGGATGATTAGCTTGTAAAAATGTACTTAGAAGAGGATTAGTACTAAACCTAAAGTAATTGTGATCATCAAAATCAATGGGGTTCAATAGTTCACTCATATTTGAGGTCGATACTATTACACTAGGTGTCTAAGTTCTGAAGCCTTGTATTTTCTTTGTTTTTCCTGTACTCGTGAAAGAAACATGTAAGAGAACAAAAGAATAAAATTGTAATAAGTTTTATCATTAATGAAATGCATTTTCTTTCAAATACTTATTTTGAATGAATTTTGTTTGCATTTTTATCTTTTCTTTCGCGTTTGAAGGAGACACCACGAGTTTAGAAAAGAATGAGAATTCATAAGTGTAAAAGTATAAAACTAATAATAAATCCTAAGTTAAAAGGAAAATGACTATTATAGTGCACGATTATAAAACACCGGACGATAATAATAAAGAGGACAAAAAGAGCAACATGTTTTGAAACATTGCGCATGATTATGAACCATCATGCACGACGGCTGGACCTAACGCATACTATCTCATGACCTCTGATGGCACTCAACTCCCCAGAACTTGGAGCGGAGATGATCTGAAGAAATTTTATGCCTAAATCGAAATGACAACCCATCGTTACTCTCCCTACACGAGAATTCTTTGTACAGATTCATTCAGGAATTTATTACACGGATTCAATCAACGAATTCTGGGACATTCTTTATTAATAGACATCTGGGTTCTTCCAAAATATATCTGGATTTCTTTATGCTATCCAAGAGGTTATATCTTGGATTCAGAAGTTCTTGTAATACTGGATCTCATCCGTTAAATCATATTGAGGTATTCATCAACTTATTATCTATTACTCAGGTATGATCCTAACCTCAAACTCTCAACCATCGTACACAATGTAAGGGCCTTCCCAGTTAGGTTCGAGTTTGGGAATCCCTAAGTTGCTGCCAGCAAGAAGTCGTCGTTTGAGTAGCAGATCGCCTTGAATGAAAGCCCTGGATTTAACCTTGCAATTAAAGTATCTTTCCACTCGACGTTTATGCTCTAGGCGTTTGAGCGCTGCCAATTGTCTTTTTTGCTCCAAGAGGTCTAGGTCAACCCATCGTGAATCATCATTTTCATTCATCCGAGCTTGTAGATATTCGGGATCGAAGTTGGCTGCAGCCTCCACTCTGGGGGAGAGGTGTTTTAGCTCAACCGTTATGACGGCGTCTGTAACGGAGGTATTGTCCGCTTTGGCTTTAGAAAAACTGCGTGCTTGAGTGCTTCCCAGGAGATCACCCATCCCAGTGCTACTCCAGCCCAAGCACGCTCAACTATGGAGTTTTCCATTACTAGCCTCACGGTTTTGCCCCAAAAGGCGCCTCTACTATTTGAGATCACGTTATCTACTTTATACAGCTCAGGATCTCCCTCCCTTTCCGATGTGGGACGATTCATTCCTGCGCCCCTCTCACCACTCATTATTCGGCCTAGAAGCCTGTCAGGAGCCGCACTTTGCCTCAGTGATTCCTTTCTCTTAGAACATCACCCGGCGATCACTCCCCGCCCTCTTCGGCCACGGGCGTCACAAGCCCACCAGCTTCCGCCTGGTTTGTCCTCGAACCACATCGTACTGCGGGAGGCTCTGATACCATATTGTAACATCCCGTGATCTCATTGTGGAGGTATTGTCCGCTTTGGCTTTAGAAAAACTGCGTGCTTGAGTGCTTCCCAGGAGGTCACCCATCCCAGTGCTACTCCAGCCCAAGCACGCTCAACTATGGAGTTTTCCATCACTAGCCTCACAGTTTTGCCCCAAAAGGCGCCTCATAGTTTTGCCCCAAAAGGCGCCTCTACTATTTGAGATCACGTTATCTACTTATACAGCTCAGGATCTCCCTCCCTTTCCGATGTGGGACAATTCATTCCTGCGCCCCTCTCACCACTCATTATTCGGCCTAGAAGCCTGTCAGGAGCCGCACTTTGCCTCAGTGATTCCTTTCTCTTAGGACATCACCCGGCGATCACTCCCTGCCCTCTTCGGCCACGGGCGTCACAGCGTCCATTCCGAAGGATAGAGAAAAAGGTGACTCTTGAGTGACTTTGGAGGGAGCAGTATTATAAGCCCAAAGAGCACCTGGTAATTCTTCTGGCCAACGGATTTTGGCACCAACTAGGCGTTTCTTTAAAATATTCAAGATGTTTTTGTTAGCAGTAGACCTAGTTATCAGACCGGACCGGACCGGTTCCGGTCCGGTTCTACTGGTTCCAGGTCCGGTTGAACCTGGAACCGGTCCGATTCGGTTCCAATCGGCTCCGGAGCCGGTCCGGAACCAGTTACCTTATCTTGGATTCGGTTCGGATTCATATATTTGGGTCGGGTCGGGTCAATCGGGTAAATTAATTTAAAAATATATTTTGTAAAAAAAAGTATATATTTATAAAAATTAATATATATTTTTTAATTATAGTGACACTTTACTTGAGTCTTCTAACAAAAAGATTATTTGCTATATTATATTCTTGTATGAAGTACAAATTAGATTACATAAATGGATAGAATTTTAAATGGGTCAGATCAATAGTGATTCATATCTGATCCATTTATTTATAAATAGATCGGATCAATAAATGGGGTGGATTGTTGGGTCAAAAATAAATTCATTCAGAGCTTAATCAAATCGAAATTGAGACCGGATCGGGTCGTGATCCGATACATTTACAAGCCTACTGGTAGTACCCGAGATTCCCACCCCTTTCCTGCCACAAGAAAAACGTCGTCTTCTTCCTCTCAACCTGTGAGCAAGCGACAGTGAAGGCGAAAGCGAGAGCCGGAGAATTTTTCTCTTTTCTTCAATGCTCTTATTATGGATTGGAATCAATTGGATATGGACTCTGGACCATCTCGGATATTTTTTTACTCGGTAGAATTGATAGAAGAGGACACATCCGCAGAGCTTCCGGATTTGAGCAAAGATTTACCATCTCGTTCAAGGTAAGTTTGCTAACCCTAGGAATTTTACTGCTCAGTTGCGGTTACAGGGATTTGGATCTCCTCCGGCGTAATTGAACCATGGGTATTTGGCTTTTAGCGGATTTCGAGAATGCCCTAATTTTGTTTTCGAGTGAGCGACCTTCCCGTGGTCTTTTTGCACAAATTTCCATCGATTTCTCGCTCTTCTTGGCTCTTCGTGCCCATTTGTGGCTGCCCCTCACTGCTGTCACATCCGGCCCTCCCCTTCTTGGATCTGCGATTGGCAATCATTCCTTCCATGTACGAGCTCAGATCCAATCTCGAAGAGTCTCTCCATATGGGTTGGTGCTTCTAGGGCAACGAAAATCGTAATAAATGGTGGGTGAATCTTGGACCTGGGAGGAGGACAAGGCGTTTGAGGACGCGCTTGCTGCCCACTATGATACTTGCAGTGATTGGTGGGAGAAGATTGCGGTCGCCTTGCCGGGGAAGCTCCTGGAAGAGATCAAGAACCACTATGCGATTCTCGTTGAAGATGTTGGCAGCATCGAATCGGGCCGGGTGCCCGTTCCTAGCTATTCTTCTTCTTCTTGTTCTTTTTCTCCTGCTGCAGAAGGCTCGGCTGATGCTGGAGGGAGTGGGAAGAAAGGTAGCCATTCACATGGAGATTCTGGCCACGGAGGCAAAGGGTCGAGGTCGGATCATGAACGGCGCAAGGGGATTGCGTGGAGCGAAGAAGAACACAGGTGCAATCCTAATACCCTGATGTAAACTGTTGATTAGTGGAAGAGAAGGTAGTTTCGTACTTCCTGGCCTCCACTTTTTAGTTGGCTGCCATGAATGATGAAACTAGTTGGCAGCTACTGAATGGACTCGTACACCCACGACTTAATTATCTTAACCTATCTTTTAACTGAACCTGCTTGAACTCTCTAGACTCTCTTCAAGGTTTTAAAATGGTTCTTTCTTCCTTTGCTTCCGTTTATTAAGATGAAGTTTGATTCTGAGATTCCTTCAACATGGCATATATGCTTTTCATATGCTTCAACTATGACAACAACAACAACAAAACAAATCCTAAAATATGGTTATGTATAATGACCATATTCTAAGTTATTTCTGGTTGCCTCTTCCTCCTTTGTGACCGGAAAGAAGGTCATGGGTTTGAGTCTCGAAAACAACATAAAAAATAAAGGCATGGTTGTGTACACTGAACTACCCTCACCTACCTTTTGCAAATGGGAAACCTTTGGCATGGGGATGCAAAACTACTTGTATTTAACGTCATGAGATGGATATCATGGATTCTGTCACATTTCTGTGCAAGAACTTCTATAGGTCTAAAAAAGACAGCCAAACCATTTAGAATGTCCTTCCCTTATCGTCTTCTATATAGATACCAGCCCACCTTTGTTCTTGAATAGAGCTCATTCCTTTGACTTTTTCATGCCATAGAACAAGGAATAATCTCTGACCTGAGCCCTGAGATTTATTGGAATGTTTACTTATTTTTTTTAAAAAATCAGAATAAAGTTGAGAGTAAAAGGTAGCTACAAAACTATTTATTTTAGAGATTAGAGATGGGTTGATGCTCAACTTTCCGTTTGATCACCCGGACCTCAATCTACCTTTTCTCTTTGTACCCATTCCCTTGAAGGAAAGGGAGGTGATCTGAAGCAGTGATTTGGTTGATATTATAATAAATTAGAAGTCACGTAGTTCTTTCCCTATATAGAATTTGGATGCTCCAAAAATAGTCGTTACTACATCATCACCACCATCATCATCAATATCTATTGTCTTGTTATAGTTTTGGCCTTTTGAATTCTTTTTTAACTGATTGTGTTAATTTTAGGGGAAGTGTCTTTGTTGTCTTTTGTAATTTTGCATTCTGAAAGAGAAGTTTTTATTAAGTTATTGTAGAAATGAGAATGGAGGATGGAGAATGATTGGCACAGAAGAATTAATAAAGTGAACCCTAAATAGTTTGAAGTTAAAGCAATAATAGATAGTGATGGTATTAATGTCTGTATTCTTGAATGATTTTGTATAATCCCCATGGAAGTCAACTTTGACTCATTCGGATTAACCTGCATTCACAACAATTTATCTCCTCAGTGTATCTTTTATGATCTTAAGATGAGCGCTGATGAATGATGAGAATCCCTTTATACTTTCCTTTAAGCAGCTGATGCTTGAAGAAACCTATGCGTTCTATACTTTTTGGATTTCAGTGACTTCGGACGTGAGGTGTGATGCAGAGGATTGTGCAGCGACTTTTAGCAGCTAAAAGAGATCGATTCTTTGTGGAATCAGATCGATTCCCAATATAACTTTCTGAATTTTTCCTTGATTTCCTTCTAGAAGTATTGGTAGAACTCTTTGAGTATTCATTTTGAGGGCAATTCTATGCCTTTGACCACATTTTTATACTTCCAGTATATATTTTATACAACTTTGATTATAACCGTATCATTAACTATAAAAGATTAATCATCTGCAGCCTGAAAAATGTCATTACAACTCTTTTTCTTCAAAACTTACAGGCTATTCCTTCTCGGGCTTGATAAATACGGTAAAGGCGATTGGCGCAGCATATCAAGAAACTTTGTCGTCTCGAGAACACCAACTCAGGTTGCAAGCCATGCTCAGAAGTATTTCATACGCCTGAACTCCATGAACAAGGATAGAAGAAGATCCAGCATACATGACATCACCAGCATCAGCAGTGGAGATTCTTCAGTTCCTCAAATGCCAATCACTGGCCAAGGAGGAAATGCAGCTGCTGGCTCCAGTAAATCCAACAAGCTGCAGTCTCCACCTCCAGTTGCCACTGGAATCAGCATATATGGCTCAACAACCATGGGTCAGCCCGTTGGCGGGCCTCTCGTTCCGGCAGTTGGAACCCCAGTCGGTGGGCCGCCGTTGGGCTACGGAGTTCGTCCGGCGGTCCTTGTCACCGGAGCTCCAGTGGCCCTGGCGACTATGGGTTATGCATTGCAGAATGCGTCTGCCCAGAGGTGAATGATCTAAATATGGTATTTGTATGAAAGTTTTGTCAGCTATATATGAATTGGTGAATGAATAAATTTGAGATAGAACTAGCTGTAATTAGTTTCATTTTCTAATGGGCACTTTTTATTTGCTGAATATATATATATATATATATATATTCATTCTATCATGGGAAATCTGAATTAACTGAATATAATTTATGTTTTTCTTTCATGTTATTTATTCATGCTCTGTGATTGATCCAATTCAGCAGACATTGCCTACACTAGAGATGTAGGAACTTATTCCAAATGAGGGAATTAAACATGTCACCCTTAAAAATGAAGCATTTTATATATTTAAATTTTAAAATTAAATATTTGCATATGATATTTCATATTTTAAATGTACAAATATGAATTGCATTCTTTCATGTAATTAGATTTCATGTTAGATTTTCTTTAATTTGATGAAGAAAAAAGAGTTTGTAATTATATATTTAGAGTATAAAATGACGTAAAATCCATGTTTTAATTCCTCAAATTCATCATTGTTAGCAATAAATAAATAAAATTGCATTCATGTCATATAAAATCTAAATAAGGCACATACTAAATATTTTTAAATTTATTTTCCTATTTAAACTAAAAATTTTTCTCTGAAAATTAGATTTATCATAAAATTGTAGTATTTCAATCTTAAGATTTGATCATCAGTTTCATTACTGTGGACATTCAACTGGTTTCGAATCATTTGATGTTCAGCAGTGTTCTATAAAAATGAAATTTATGATGTTAAATTAAGTTTGATATTAATCCAAGTAAAAGTTAAATAGTATACAAATTAAGCTCTGTTTAGTAATAAAAAAAATAAAAAAAATTGATTGAAATTTTTAATTATTTTTAAAAAATATGTATGATGTGAAATAAAATAAATTAATTATATTAAAAATTATGTAGAATGTAAAATAAAATTAATTAATTTATTAAAAATGATGTTAGATGTAAAATAAAATGAATGTTTAATGTTGATATTTAGATAAAATATAAAATAATTTTTTAAATTTTTTTAAAATAAATTTAAGATTTTAATTATGATTAGTTTTAATCATATTTTTTAACTCATTGCCAAACAAGATCTTAAAGTTAATGTTAAGTCATAATATCAAGCTCATAATTTAAAATTTTTAATATTTAAACTCTTAAGGTAGATTAATATTCTAAATTAGATCCACGTGATCATATTAAACATCTCACATTGATCTATTTAAATGATTTTTTAATATTTAATTTTTTAAATTGTGACATTACTTTAATAAGTGATAGTAGATAACTAAATTTGGCCTGTGAAATATAATTATATTTAACAAGTAACTAAAAAAATAACTTATTTTAATCATAATTAAAATCTTAAATTTATTTTAAAAAAAATTTTAAAATTATTTTATATTTTATCTTATAAAAATTTTAATATTAAATAATCACTTTATTTTATATCTAATATAATTTTTAATATAACTAATTTACCTTATTTCAAATCGTACATTTTATTTTATTTTATTTTTTTCGTCCAACCAAGCAGAGCTTTTACTTTCTCTACCTGGCCTGACCCAGCCCAGGCCGCGGACTCACGGCTTCCATGGTCGAGCTCCCGTGGCCGCCGCCTCGACTCCATCCACGCCATCATCTTCTCCACCGCTGGCGGCTGGCGCATGCTTTGGAACCTGGATCCGAAAGCTCTGCATCTCACCTCTTCTCTGCGAGGGCTCTTGACGAGCTCCAGCACGTGCAGCGCCGCGAGATCGCCAGGTTTGTCCGCCGGGTGGTTGCCGGAGGGCCGCCACTAGACACCCATAGGGAGGTGGTCGCCGCCTACGCCACGCCACGGCTGTCTGATCTGTAGCCTTCTTTTTCTAATTTGCAGGTTCCCAAATCCAACTCAAAACAAATAAAAAAATCATTCAGGTTGCCTAGATTTTGACCCATGCTCACACAAGTTCATAAAAGACAGGCTCGTAGCAAGAAAACCTAGGTCAGGTTTGCGAGTCAAGTTCTTTGATACCCACTAGGTAAATAAAGCTCAAGTTCAAGCAAATCAAACTCATAAATTGAGTTTAATTCAAGTCCAGTTCCACAAACTCGGCCTTGAATCAAACTCGCTATTCAACTTTGAAAAGAGTTTAATTCAAATTCATTAAAATGCATCCAATTTCGAGTAGTTTTTTGAGTTAAATCAAACTTAATTAGGGTTCATGTGTACAACAATCTCTCGATGAATTTTTTTTTTTAAAACTAGGATTCATTAATTAACAAACAAACAAGGACATGACATTTCATAATGAACACAACAAAAACTGGAGGATAAAATTTTAGTACATCTACATCTAATCAAAAGCTACAATCATACATGGATTTCTCTACTTCATTCTGCTATCTTCCTCATTAGGATCCTCCGAGTCGTTCTTGGACTTATCCTCTCTCGTTATTGTCTACTTAGACATCCCAATCTTTTATGTACACAATCTTTTAACGAGTGGCAATCAATATACAAAACCACTGTAAATGGCCGCAAACATCATTGTCCTTATTTATTGTATTCTCTATGGGAGCCCCTCTCATATAATGATTTCTGTAATACTATCCAACTTTAGTTTGACTACTCGTCCTGTGAGAGTATTCACATCTGAGCTACACTAATCTTAATGATAATTTGTCACTCCATTAAATCTGGTTAAATAGCAATATGATCAAGATACAAATATAGAAAGAATAATTTCACTTCTAAACCGTTCATCAAGAAAGTATGTCTCAATCCGGATTATTACCTAGAGCTTGAAATAAGCTTGCTATGAAGCCATTGTAGCCTTCTTATTTGCTTCAATCTCCTGAAGCTCCTTGAGCCTTTCAGCCCAAGCTTTTTCCCGAGCAACCGCTGCCATCTTCCTTTCTATCCTCTCTACACGTTTTTTCCGTCTCGCCTCTTTCCATTCAGCCTGCTTTTTCTTCTTCTCCGACTGATATAAATGAAATCTTAGCAATGTAGAAATTTAACAAGAAACAAAAACAATTCAAAAAACAGACAAGTGAAGAAATTCATGATCGATGAAACAAAAAAAAGTAATACAGGACGGCGCTAGCAAAGTGCAGCCCATAAACTGAAATAAGGGGCATTCACAAAGAAGACAGCAATAGGTGAGGTCAGTCAGAGAAATACAGTTTACACCAGATTTTTGTTATTTTAGTTCTGTAATTGATGTACATCAAACAACAAAATGAATGGAAAAAAGAGCAAGCAACCAAGCTAAAAAGGACCAACGAAACGAAATGAAGAATATCTGAAGACTAAAGATGGTAAAAGGAACGCAATGACATACCAACATAAAAGAACATTCTAATCATACATAGAATCAGTTAGGTAGAAGCTTCTTCTCCAACTGCCACGGTTTCTCAGTGATATACCAATATAAAAGAAGAGTTCAAACAAAAGAAGGATGCAAAGAGAAGCCAAGACAGTGAACACTAAAACAAAGATGACTGAAATTGCTAAATAACAGCACATAATCTATAGTATGTGAAGATAAGATTAGCATGACATGGTTGAATCCTACTTTTGAGAATTTGTCATTAAGTTCCAAACTTTTTAATGTGCAAGTTCTAGATGGATGGCCGGAGCTATGGTTGATCAAAAGGAAAGATAATTTTGATATCAGAACCTAGAGTGGGTGAGTTTCAAACCAAAGCTCACTTGCAAGCTCAAATGTAGAAAGGGATTATGCCACAACAGGTTACATGGTAGATTCACCATCAACATTCAAGGAATGCAATGATCAGAATGGACACCATAATTAGCAGGAATGTGCCAAGCAATATGGGATACTATGGTGACAGCTCCATCCAAGAATATATATACATACATACATATATATGTGTGTACATACGTATGAAAATAGTGTATATACATATGTGTGTCTATATATATATATATATATATATATATATATATATATATATGTATATCAAAAGAAATATATATACATATATATATGAGCATGTATGTATGTATAAATACGTATTACATATATACATTTAAACGTGCATGTACATACCAATATAAAAGCCTTCCGTTGCAAGATTCGCTTTATTCGCTTTCTTCCTTTGACACTACCTTCGTTGGGTCGACTTCTAGGGATTGGCTCTCCAGGAACATATTGAACCCAAGCAAATGGACCTGCAATCTGAAATATCATTAAAAGAACCATAAAGCAGGATAAGTAACATTCACTTACATAAAATGATCTCTAAACTCCATAATTTTTAAGCTACCTCTAACAATCATTAACATGTATGTCTCTGCAATGATTTTCCAAGTTCAATTACTAATTTTTGGATTATCATTAAAACTAACACCAAATATTATCAAGAAGAACCAAACATTCTAATTACACAGGCAGAAATTTCTACAGCAAGTCAACGTTAATGGAAAAAAAAATAGCTATGCTGATCTATACACCCTAATTGCAGTTTTGTTTGCAAAAGGATGCATGATGTTAACCAGGTCTAGCGTTTAGTTCAAAGTGAACATCAGAAAACAAACTAATATAACATATACATAAGAGCCAGGAGCCTAAAAGAAAAAAAGAACCTTCATAAAGTCACTCAAATCCACTGGAGTGGAAAATTGCCGTCGGCGCCCGCCACCTCCCTCTCTATGGCCGGAAGCCGGCACCCTCCACCTTCATTCCCCTTCTCTATATCTCTCTCCCGGCAAGGCGCCAACGGCAAGGCAATGGCGAAGAGGCATCAACGAGGCAACAACAGCGAGGCAGTGTCGAGAAGTAATACAGAATTTGCAATGGCAAAAATATAAAAATTTGAAGAAGTGTTAAGAGTAAAATTAGAAATTTGTTAAATTGAACAGCGGAGGGACCTTCTATGTAATATTGAGTAAACTATAAGGACTTTTCAGCAAATTTTTGAAAATCGTGAACCAAACAATTATTATGGGTTAATTATAAGGACTTTTCAGTAATTAACCCTTGTTTAAAAAAGTAGGCAAATTATGGGATAAAGATTACAGAAGATGCATAATTATACAATGCACACCAACTATGAAGCATAAAAGAAAAAATCTCAAAAACAGTAGCATGTATGATACCTTATGTGTCATGTGAGTTCAAATTAAACAAAAGTGAATCACACAATAAAAGTTCCATTAATAGAATAATTAAATTTGAAAGGATTACGTAAGTGATACATCAGACATACAAGTAAGATTCTGTTCTTTAAGAGATCCACTAGTTGCAAGAAGCATTGAGCACAAAAAAGATAATCAAAGTCATTTCTCAAATCAAAGATAAATACAACTATAAACATTTAATATATGTAAATTACCTGTAAGAAGTTCAACAGAAGAGGCACAAACAAGAAAAAATTGAGCAAGAACAAAGTTTTTGATGAGTTTAACATCAATCTCATAAATAGCATTAAAATGTGTGGATAATGATACAGACCAGGAGGTTTGAGGCTTGCCCGCTTCTTTCGAGGCTTTGTTCCGGGTCTTCTCTTTGGAAAGCGATTATCAGTCAAGCCCTGGAAAGCCGCACCGCCAGTTCTAGTGGAGAAAAATTCCCCCAAAGAAAGGCCCAAGTGTCTTCTAAAAAAGAAAGTCTGTTGAAGGCATTGGGGGCCTGACGCCGGCGAACGGAAGGGAACTCCATCGGATAACCTGCCAGCAAATGGCAGAAACCTTCTAGCCGCCAGAGGGCGAATGATGGTCCTAAATGTAGATCCCAAGCTCATTTTTGTTTTGGTTATAGAAGAAGAAGAGGTCAGCAGTTTCAACTACATCATCACGAGCAATGTTGGAATCATCTCTGAAGTTGCAGAACAACGCGATCCATGAACGTAGAATATGTAAACCAAAAGTCGAAAAAAATAAAAATAAAAGAACATCGATTAAAGCCTTCCTGTAAGGTTTGCGATCACCGAAGTAACAGATCGTGACAGCGAAGAAAAAAAAAACAAGGCGAGTTCAAAGCAGCCTATCAAATCAATGCTCATCAGTCGCATTCAAAACCTATAAGTGAGAAACAGCCCACTTTTCCTCCCCCCCTCCCATGAATCAATCTCCTTCACACTCTACCCCTCCGGCATCGGTCAAACGTTAGAGAAAAAAATTGAGAGGGAGAGTTGAGGGAGAGGAATGGTTCCTATACCTCCGGCGTAAGACGACGGCAAACGCTAGCCGGCGGCGCCGACGGCAACAGAAGAAATCGATTCTCTCGGAGCGATTAGGGTTTTGAGTTCGCGGTTCGGCACCGGACGGTCACTGACTTAGCCTAGCTAGCTGACCGGTAGCGGCTGTCAGCCTGCCATGCTGCAGGCTCTTCTCTAGTGGGCCTGATTAAAAGCCCACTAAGATAATGGACTAAACTGGGCCTTATGAGTTTTGGAAAAACTAATTTGGATTGAGATTTTTGAGAAGAAATTTAATTAAACATGATAAAAGATAATCAAAATGTTGTTAATATGTAAAGATTACTTTAGAAATATTTATATATTTTTCATAATCTTAATAATGATTTTTAATAGAAAATGTTGAACAGATCTAACTAGTGTTTGGGTGACAACAATTGGGACCTGTTTGCATTATTTAATGGATTATTAGGATTTGATTGAAAAGTTTAATGAAGATTTTACATAAAATATTCAATGAATATTGATCTAATACAAGGAAGCAAAAATATATAAGAATACAATATTCTTCTAGCATAGTTACTTAAAAGTCTCTGGTTCCAATCACACTGATATAATTATAACGACAAATTACACTCAGGTTTTTGAGTTTAACGCTTAATATCACGTAGGTCTATATTTTTAAAATTTAAACATCGGGGTCCTGAGTTTTAATAAATTATCAAATGGGTCTTTTTTTATTTTTTTTATTATTAATTTTTTTAAATTACCGTTTTACTCCTATCATTCTCTCTCTCCTCCCGATCCGGCGCACGTGCGACCTGCCGCCGGCGGTCGCCCTGCTGGCGGTGGGTCACGCTTGCGCTGGATTGCGAGGAGAGAGAGAATGGCAGGGACAAAACGATAATTTTAAAAAATTTTAATAATAAAAAAATAAATAAAAACTCATTTGATAATTTATTAAAACTCAGGGACCCGATGTTATAATTTTAAAAATATAGACTTACACGATATTAAGCGTTAAACTCAAAGACCTGAATATAATTTGCCCTAATTATAATTATAACTAAACCAATTAAAATAATATTAACCCTTTTTTTTTCCTCGTCAAAGCTTCTAGATTCTTATATAATAATTAACATCACTCCCGCATACTTTTAACATAAACATTTTTGCCTAAAAAATTGTTTAATCTATTAAAAGTTGCTGCATTTGATAATTTTGCACTTTTTTATAATGTTTTTAAATTATTTGGCATGAAATTTTGGCATGCTTTTATTTTAAGTATGCTTCCTGCACAACATAAATTCATGTATTGAATAATGAATTTCTCAATTCTCCGCAGGGAGAGGGTAAGCCTGGCATTCGGAGGTTCAAAATTACATCATCAAAATTTTTAAATAAAATAAAAAAAGTTATGATATTGGAGTAAAAAAAAGACATAATTTATTTAGTAACAAGTTTAAATATAATTAGCTTTTTCTAAACTACTATACTTATTAGTAAAAAAATATTTCATTGAATTAATGGCAGTTATATTAAATTTAGCAACAATAGCAAGAGAGTATCAGCTGGGATGTATCATCACATTGCACATTTCTTCTTTTTTTTTTTTCGAGGAACATCGATACAAAAGCGACACATGGCAATCATACAAACATGTTTTACAACATGCCTCACGCAAATAAGAATTTCTCTGCTACAAAATGCTCGTGAAGGTACATTTTTACGAGAAAATAATACGACATTCTTTGATTAATGTATCAACCGAACAATTAAATGCTTCAAATATTTCAAGCAATTGATGCCAAACAAGGAACTCAAGAAGATGAAAGAGATGAAGAACTTATAATGGCGTGCTTCACCTGCATCCCAGCTCAGCTCTTCCTTCCTCATTAATGGTGGAGTTTGTGCAGAGCTTCTGGAGATCAACATATCCTATAATGGCGTCTTCGAAGACAGCATCTTCAAGCTGAGCTTCCTCAAAGGTGGAGCCTGACAGCACAGTATTTTTAAAGACAGCTCCCTGCAAATTGGCCTTCTCAAAGTTCGCACGGTCAATTACAGCATTTGTGAAGTTCACACCTGAAAGATAATCGAATTCTAGTTCAGTCCTATATAATTAAATTCTAGCTAACCGCAGCACTATTCAAAAATCAAAACTGGCACTGAAGTAACACTAAATAGTCCTTTAATCCGGAACCAAACTATCTATAACTGCTAATTCAAAATTTCACCAACCAATTATAACCTTAAAATGTGATCTAAATAACAAATCAGTGATCAGCGATCAACCAAGCAATAGTCAATAAGATTCAAACTATCAAAAAACTACCCTAAGATGTCCATGTGATGACTCAGCCTTATGGACTTCCCATGAGAAACGTGACGCCCATAGCCGAAGAGAGCGGGGAGTGATCGTCGGGTGATATCTTAAGAGAAAAAATCACTGAAGCAAAGTGCGGCTCTCGGTAGGTTTCCAGGCCGAATAATAAGTTGTGAGAGGGGTACAAAAATGAATCGATCGAAAACAGAAAGAGATCTTGAGCTGTATAAGTAGATAATGTGATTTCAAATAGTAGAGTTGCCTTTTGGAGCAAAACTCTAAGGTTAATGATGAAAACTCCGTAATTAAGCGTGCTTAAGTTAGAGTAGTACTGGAATGAGTGACCTCTTGAGAAGTACTCAAATCATACAGTTTTCCTAAAGTTAAAGCGGACAATACCTTTACATTGGGATCACAGCATGTTACAATATGGTATCAGAGCCGACCTCCCGCAGTACGATGTGGTTCGAGGACGAACCAGGCGGAAACAAAGAATGGCTCCTGGTAGACTTTTAGACTAAATAATAAGTGGTAAGAGGGGCACAGAAATGAATTGTCCCACATCAGAAAGAGAAGGAGATCCTAAGCTGTATAAGTAGATAACGTGATCTCAAATGATAAAGGTGCCTTTTGGGGCAAAACTTTTGTAGTTTAAGAATGCTTGGATTGGAGTAGCACTGGGATGGGTGACCTCCTGAAAAGTACTCAAGTCACACAGTTTTCCTAAAGCTAAAGCAGACAATGCCTCTACATTGAAATCACATGATGTTACAAAACAAGTGTCCAGGCTCACGCCTCGTGGGTGCTCCAGGAGTTCATTTCAATTAAAATGGGTCCCGCATCATCGAGAGAGTACTATTTCTCCCATTGTTTTTTGTATGCGGTGCACGACGACAAGACCTAATCAAGACAGGCGAGGGGGCGAGGCCTCCCACCCCCCCACCCCCCCCCCCCCCCCCCCTCCTCCCTCTTTATCTAGAGAGAGGGGAGGAGGGGGCAGTGGGCAACCCCTAGCCCCCCTTCGTCAGTGACAGCTCTTCCACACCCCTACGCTTGCGGCCAGTAGCAACGAGATCTAGTGGGAGGGAGGGAGAGATGAGAGAGAGAGAGAGAAACAGAGAGCAACTTGGTAATTTTCTAAAAAATTAGTAATAATTTTAAAAAAAAAAACTCATTTGATGATTTTTGTAAAATTAGAGACTTAGATATTATTTTTTTTAAATTATGAACTTGCATGATATTAAATCTTAAATTTGGAACCTAAATGTAACTTACCCAAAAAATGACAAGTTACCTTTAAAGCTTGCACCAACAGCATAAGCTTTCGACATGACTACTTCAGACATATCAGCTCCATCAAACTTCGCATCTGACATAAGAGCTGCCGCTAGAGATTTCCCCTTTAAGTTTGATTTCTCATTGGTATAATCACAAAATCTTAGGTCAAGAGGCCTGTCATACACGCCATTTGCTTGACCAATTGTGTTTCCAACAAATGCATGCTCGCATCTATTTGGTTCTGTTGACAGGGGTGGAAGCCTCTAGAAAATCAAAAAAGATTGATAAATCATGTATTGATTATTAATTTATTTAAGATAGAAGGATGGACGTATGACTTAGTAAACATCACATTTAACTCCAAATTCTTCAATGTTACATACAAATCCCATAAGTTGTTAAAACAAGGAAGAAAAAAAAGAACTTGAGTCGATGAAAATCCAAAATGCAATGGTGGGTATCATTTAAAAACTTAAATTATCTTAGCCTATTATTACACATTAATAGCAAATTACTTTATATTGCATACAAGCCCACAAATCTTTTAGATAAGAGAAAATAGCAAAATGGTTAGGTATTGCGTTTAAAAGAATTGAAGGACTACTGTGTAATTGGCTAAGATTTCAGGTGCTATGCAATTTACCCTTAAATAAAAATATCATTCGAGGCATGGCAATAAAATTACTATCAAAGATCCAAGATGAAAAAGAGTATTGTGGAACTGTGATTACAGGTTTTATAAAATAATTACTGTAAACAAGAATTAACATATGCAATATTATCAGGAATGATTGTTTAAAAGGAATTTCAAAAAGAAATTTCTACATGATGATTAGAAACTTCTACTGCATGCAATTCAGCAATGAAAATTAAGAACAAAATGCTACAATTCACATCAGCATGCAATGAAACTTCTCTTCAAACATGCCCGAGACAAGACTATATCAAAACTGAAGCAGTTACCATAAATTCCTCATACTAGCAATTCAAGTTTCATAATATTCACAGACATAACTGGATAGCAGTTGGCCTGTAATAAGTAATAAGCAAATTAGCAGATGGTATTAAGAGAAACAAATCTTATTTGGACCTTCCTCTGCAAGGCAGTTGCCTACCTAGAAAGGTTCTCGATAACTTAGTTATCAAATAAGTTTCCATGTTCTATAGATACTGAAGACCTACTTAAAGATAGTTGCATTTTAGGGAGAATTCGGTGCAACTTCATGAAGATTTACCAGTGGGGAAAAAACTCTTGCAAGCCATAGAAGTCTTATGAATGTAATTTTCCATAAGGTACAAAAAGGAAAGACAAAGTTCTCAAGAGTAGTGAATATTGAGGTGATTCGTTGTACCTGACTTGCAGCAATAACGGGAGTGGCATTTGTCAGGGCCCAGGCAGCAAGCAAGCTACAAGCTGTGTTCCCCACTCTTTTCAACAAGCAACAGCAGTCCATGAATCTGGATCTCTCCTCAAGAGCTGAAGAAATAAGATTCAACAATCTCGACACATTACACACACGACAACTCAGAGTTTTCTCAATTTTTTGCAGGTAAGTCCATGGAAAAACAAGCGATCATTCAATAAGAACAACTTAATTCAAGCATCCAAAAGAAAAATGAAAAGTCTATCAAAATTGAAACGTTTCCTTTAGGGTTTTCAGAGGGCCACGGATCAAAGTTAGAAGAATGAGCGGGTGATACTGTACCGGCGCAGAAGATTATCCGATTAAGGTAACGAGATCTCTTTTCCGAGGAGAAGCTTCTGCCTTTGGCCGTGGAAGAGGAGGAAATGGTTCCGCCGAGACTGACAGCCGCCATGCTTTGCTCCGATCCTCTTCGCGCCTTCGTAGCCTCTGCTTTATCACTCGCCCTATCCCTCCGGCCCAGCTCCATCCGACGTGGACGCGGATGTAATTAACAAACTAAATTACTTCAAAAATACAAAAATAACATATTAAATTTCAAATAATTAGTGTATGAGGTATTTACGAATATATCATTTTCAAAAACATAATTTAACGATAATATTATATTGCAATTATTTCTTTTAATCTAAATGTTACTAGTACATATTTTTAATAATCTTAACTTTTAATATACTATCATTAAATCTTAAAAAAATATATAGATAGTATTTTTACTTGAAAAATTATAAGACAACACTTGAAATTATATTTAGTTAAACTTATATAATTAAATTTAAAAAAAATCTCAAAAATAGTGAAATATTTTTTTAAAAAAAATATAGGTGGGTGAAATTTGTATTTGTATTTTTAGTTTTATGTTTTCTTTTAAAAGTTTTTAAAAGGTTAAGTAAGATTTATGCAGAATATATTAATATTTTGGAATTATTTCAGTTCAAATATATTGTCAAACCAAAAATAAAGATCATATATCTTAATTTCAATGGGAAATCTTTTATCTAAACTAATAATATTATTAACATATATAATTTTCTAAAAAATATTTATAATAATAGCATATTCATATCTCAAAATGATATTATTAACATATATAATTTGGGCAAATTATTTAGAATGAGAGATCTAAATGAATGGCAATCCTAATTAAAAAAATTACATATTTTATTATTAAAAATAAAATATTATATGTACCAAAATTTTATAAAAATATACTTTTTTATATAATATTTTTTAAAATATTATGAATTAAATTAATAATATATTTTTATAAATCTTATCCTATTACGTATTATTCAATAATTCATTTTTTTAATCTTTTTAAGTTAAATTTAAAGTAAATTTTGTATATAATTAATTATGAAACAAATAATATTTAAAATACAGTGTCAAATTTTTAGATTTAAAAATTAGAATTTAATTTTTTATGTTAAAGTGATTTAACATAAATTTTAATATTTTAGTTATAAGTT
Source organism: Apostasia shenzhenica (assembly GCA_002786265.1). Taxonomy (NCBI): domain Eukaryota; kingdom Viridiplantae; phylum Streptophyta; class Magnoliopsida; order Asparagales; family Orchidaceae; genus Apostasia; species Apostasia shenzhenica. The sequence goes on along the minus strand of KZ451886.1, from coordinate 4,330,930 downwards.
ATGATTTTAAGAAAAAAGATTAGTATAGTGTAATTTATTTAAAATTGGTGAAAATATATAATTTTATTAAATTTTTGTGATATATTATATATTTTATTTTTGATGATAAAATATATGATTTTTAATAATTGAAATATACTTTAATTAACTCATAAGTATATTTTTGTTTTGGATATTTTAATGGAGAATTTCAAACTAAAATGTAATTTAAACGATTAATCTAAAATGTCAATATTTTTTGTTTTTTGTTTTTTTGATAAAGAATGTCACTAAATTAATTTAACTTCACGCGTGCAAAGTCTTTCCCTTTCTTTTTTTTGACTAGTCGGAGACGATCGCTTCATCGATCCTGGGAATGAATTCAGATCACGGAGGCGAAGTTCCGACGGGGAATCCCGGCACTGGGGTGGAGAACGGCGGGGGGAGTTCCTGCGCGAAGCTCGAGGGCATGGCAACCTGGGTCGGTGCGAGCCTCGCTTCCGCTTTCTTCGCCTCTCTCGAGCGCTTCTCCTGCATCAATCTGGCCACCAGCGATCCCGACGACGAGATCGAGGAGGAGGCCAAAGATCTCCCCCTCATGCTCTCCGCCCGGGACTCCTCCTTCTACCGCAGCGACGACCCCGCCTTCGCCCCCAAGCTCGCGCCCGTCTGGTCCCCGCCGTCCCACTAATTTCCGATTGCAGTTTCGAGGGTTCGCTGCTGCCTCTCTCCTCCATTGCTATCATTTTGTTGCGGATTCGCCATGGTCGCCGTTATGGTTAGGGTTTCCCTGATCCCGTTCGACGCCTAATTTGATTGATTTTTGATCTTGCATCATTTTGCGATGGGAGTGTTTCGAATCTTGTATGTTAAAAATTCACTGATTCTGTGCGTGGAATTTTTAGCGGTTTTTTATTGAATTTGCCACCTTTTTTTGTGATGATTCTCTGAGAAAGATGCAACATCTTTAGGTTAGAAAACGGTGAAGATTTCTTTACTAAATTTTCCCTCTTTGTTTTATCAAAAAAGAAAATTCCCACTCTGAGATTATCCTATTTCCCATGGCTGTGATTCTGCCAATCAATAATGATTTGGCATTCCAGTTGGAATTGTTCATGCCAAACTTTTAGTTCTCTTTTACTTACTACTGTGTTACTACTAATCTTGTTCATTTAGAGAAACTTTTCCATTTTGCTCTTCTGGAAAAAAGGATCTTCAGGAAACTTCTCCATTTCATTCACTTTTGTTAGATAACATCTTTAACTTAAATTTAAAAGGGATGTGATATAATGAGAATACCTAATTACACAAGGAAAGTTTTATGTGATAAAACTTCTTTTTTGATAGCATGTGTGATAAAACTGAGTCAAATAAATTTTGTAGTTAGGAAAATCAAATTATTGGATTTTTCCTATGTACAAAGAGAAAGAGGGAGGCCAAAAAAGACACGACAAGAAATTATAAGAAGTGATATTACTCACTTAGACCTAGATAAGAATTTGTTGATTGATAAAATGCAATAAAAATAAAAGATTCATGTAGCCACAAGAATTTGTTATAGTGGATGGTTAAGTTGAGGCAGAGAAGTGGTAAGAGAACAAGGGATCTGATAAAGATCTTTGAGTTTGTGTTTCATGAAATGTGATCTAAGCAAGTTATTTCTTCTATGAGGATCGTACAAAAATCATTAAGGATCCCTCTCTCAAGTAAATTTCCTAGTGTTGCTAGGTGAGCTAAGTAGTCAGCAACATTATTTACATTTCATGGAATATGCATAATTTTGCAATAACCAAACATAATGAGAACTGTAACTATGTGCTCCGCTAGGTTGCCATACTCTTATGTTTGCCTCATGCTGTCCATACAATGCTACATTAGCCTTTTGATTTTGCCTTTTGGAAATGCCTGCAATTTTCTCCATGTTGGGGTTCTTACTGCTCCCAAGTTTTGTTGTGGTGAGTGCTTTGTTGTGCCCACAAATGCTCTCTGTAATTGTTGGAACCCCTCTCGATTGCTGCCAGGAGCTGTTGGGTTTTGCCGTTCCAATGTGCTGTCGAGTAGGCTTGGAACTTCCACCGGATTGGATGCCGCAGGCTCCTTTGCGGCACTCGATTTGTGCTATCTTTCCTACTCAGTTGTGCTCACATTTCTTGCTATGTTATTGTTCGGTCGTGATCAGGAAGATGTGTTGGTCTTGATGCCATGCAAACTACTCATTATAGTGGCTTGCATTGATCTCCTTTGCATTTTAGTGAGGCTCTTGATGTGGTTGCAAAATGCACCTAAGTCACCTGATTTTCATTTGTCGATTCCACCATTGCTAGATCAATTATAACACCTTCATCAGGTCTCATTCAAGCGTATTTTTAGATCTTCTCTTCTGTGCTAATAATTATGGCTTGAAGTGCAGCCCTCTTTTGAACAGTATGAATAGCACGTGTTAGTATAGTCCACTTCAAATAATTATGTTCCCCCAACTTCTGGCAAACTTTATCTGAGGCAGAGGTAGAAGGATTCTGATGAGTGCAGTGCCTAGTGATTAAAAAATGGGCTGCTTTGGGCACTGCACTTGAAGGATTGTTGGCTATTCCAGATGATATATTGAAGTTGTGAGCTGTTTGGTTGGAGGGAGACTCGATAAAGGTGCTTCAACTCATTTAGCGTGGTTGCACCAAAATAGAGCCATCTGAAGGCAACCAAATCTCACATAAAAGGAGCCTATTGGATGCCTTAAGAGAAATGCTTCATCATCCTTCTAAAAAAAAAGAGAAGTGCACCATCACGAGGACCAACAAGGAACTCATGCACACTACTGAGAGCAGCAGAAATGCACAGCCAAAAAAGACCAGAGCTGCCATTGGACCCCAACGAAAAGCTTCTTAAAAGCAATACCATATTGGACACAGACAAAAACCCTCTCTCTTAGCAGCTTCGGTTGGTGCTTGAGACTCAGCTAGGGTTTGTGTCTCATCGACCGCCATCTCAATTGATTCCCTAGGATTTCTCCGATTGTCTGAGCGCACGCCAGGGAGAGCGTTAGGGGAACCATCTTCGAGAGGGAGATCCCCCTCCCTACCGGTGATCCGTGGGAGGGCTCGTGGCTTGTCGGGTAGCCAAGATGGGGGCAACTGAAGCTCCAAATAAATCAAAGAGCCTGGATGTTCATCATCTCCTTCGTCAGCCGAGCCCTAATTAAGAGTTTCAAGCTAATCGGAAGATGAAGAAGGGAATCCTCTCACAATAGCAACCTCTACTGAGCACCAACTCTCCTCTAGAAGGTATGCTGCAAGTGGAGAAAGTAGCCAAGGGAATTTCTCCGTTTCTCAACTTTGCATGGGGGCACAGTGAGCTCAAGGACAACCAAAACTCGGGTGGATGGCTGGAACCACCTAAAAGGAAGATTCCATTGCATGTCCCTAGCCAAACGAGTCTTAACATAACAAAGAACTCTTAGCCAAGTGACATTCAACATCTCATCAACTCCAACATCCAAGGTATGGCCTCTAACCACCCTGTGGCTCAGGGGGCGGCTGCGAACTCCATGGATGATGGTATGATGATGGATGATTGTACAGGTGAGAATGTGAGAGGCCCAAGTGGGCAATCAATTATGCAGGTCGCTCTTGGGAATATCCCTCAATTTCCTGTAGGTTTCACTGTTGACAAAGCAGCCAACTTAACCCAATCCTTAGTTTGCACACACCAACTGCTCGACACAATGTTACAAACAAAGTTGTAAAATCCAACCAGCGCACACAATCTATTCAATAGAATCCCCAAACAATTCTTTTGTTGATTCAAGCTATTGCACTAAACGGAATGGTAGACCACAAACGCAGATTCTTGAGGATGCTACAGCCCGATCGAGAGAAGAAAAAATTTCTAGGCCTTAATGCCACTAATGATGATACTTCAGGATGGAACTTGAGAGAACTAAACAACAACATTCCTCGCGACTTGCACTTCACCACTCCTTCCCCTTACTTAGAGGAAGAAAGAAGTTGTTATTTTCAGTGGCATTGATCTTTCATATTCTTCCCACGCACAAGAGGGTGTTGTCCAACTAGACATTGGGGCAGTTGCAGAGATGGAAAGGAGATTTTCTACTGCTCTTGTTGGTAGATTATTTGGTAGAAAACTACCATTCCATTTCCTCTCAACAGAATTATTCAAAAGATGTGGTCACTGTGAAGACTTCAAAGTTCTTGATGCTGGAAGGGACTGTTTTATTTGCCAGTTCAAAAATGAAGCAGATAGAGATGCAGTGCTACAAAGCTGACCTTGGACTGTAGCAGGCTAGATTATCAACTTAAACAATTGGTCTCTTGACTTCAGCCCCTCCTCGCTTTTCGGAGCTTCTATACCTCTATGGATCAGGATGCCTGAACTTCCACTTTACTGCTGGAGTAAGACAAACATAGCAAGAATAGTCACAGATATTGGCACACCGCTCTGGATTGGACTCAATTACAGCAAAAATGGATCAATGGGCCAAAGGGAAAGTTCTTCTAGCGTGTTGAATATGAAGGTATCTCGGTTATTTGCTTCACTTGTGGAACTATTGGACACAAAGATAGCAGCTGCCCACTAAACAGACTTGTAGCCATAGAGAAAGAGGTCCCTAACCCTTCTAGAGATTGTAAGGAATAGCTGCACTAATGAGGGCCACAATTCTGCATCGCAATCTCGTCCAGGCCTAGCGTCTTATAGTAGCTTCCGGCAACCAACCATGATCCCTTTCAGGCCAAGGAGAGGTTGAACTCCAGTATAGAGAACGTCGATCCGTGGATGCTTGTCTCGAACAAACGAAAGAGAAACTTTCCTAAAGTTGGAGTGAACGACACAGTAGCGGTGCTAGCTAACAACAAGTGCCACTGTCCGAAGTCCACCCAAAAAGAGAAAACTCCCCCAGCTTGAGCAGTGTACAAACAGAAAACTGAATCTGAGCAGCTCAGCAAGTTATCAAATAGAGCAGTTTCACAGGGAAGTGTTGAACTTCAAATTAAGCCCACAGTGCAGAATTTAGATAATGCCATCACAAAGCAGTAGCAGAATTAGAAATCTGGAACTGAGAGACAGCAAGTAAGGGAAGACAAAACACCCTCCCCCCTGCTATATCCCTTCTTTCCTCTTGAACAACCAATTTGCTCTTCTTAGTTCCCCCTTTGGAAAAAGGACGAGCTTAGACTACCAGTGAACTACAGCAGTTCCCTTGTAGCCAGCAAAAATTCCCTCCAAGTCTGTAAAACCGAAAGTTAAATCCCTTCTGCAGAAGCTCCACTCTCCTGCAATAGTAAACTGGAAGGCAAAGAATCGCCCTTCGAGTGGGCATAGAAACTCTTAACTCAACCTCGTTTTAATACATTTCTCTGGGGAATTTGCTTCAATGCCCTACTAACCTTTTTGTGGTTTCACAAAAGAGAGCTTTCACCACTTTATTTTAAGATATTTTTCTTTATTGTCTTCTACAGGTAACACTTACACTAATAGTACCGAGAGCCATCCTAGGTCTCCTTGCACCACTCAGGGTGCCAAATCTAGTAATACTGAAGAACTGGCCGTCGAGCTAGCAGCTCCTTTCTGACGATTAGCTCAGCTTGACTCGCACAACACCTTTGAAGCATAGTGCAGCACCTCAAGATTCAAGTTTTGAGGAACCATAAGGATCTCCAATCCTTAAGGCACATTGTAGCCTTATACTACACGTGGAGGGCACGCAATGAAAGAGTTCATGAAACCATACTCGATACTCAAAGTCATGATAACGCTTATTCGGTCAAACAAAGCCTGTGAGAACCTGAGCCCAATTTGGGGAACTGGGATCCCATTAGCCTCAATGGATATAGTAACCCCTCCTCTTCTTGATAAGATCCCCTTCCCCAAATTGGATCAAGGTTAACTTTGATGGCTCTGTGAAACTGAATGGTGAGGTAGGTGTTGGTGGGGTTACCAGAGATCAGCATGGCAACCTCTTCAGAGCCACAAGGATCAAATTGTACACCTATGTTGTTTACATAGTAGAGGTGGCAAGAGCATTAGAGATTCTGAGAGCTGCTTAGGAACACGCAGACACAGTTGATAGGATTCAGTTGGAGAGAGATTCATTGTTAGTCATTGTAGATATTCTCAGGGCTGTTAGAGGAGACTCATAGATGGCATAGTTTTCATCATCACAGAAGTTTTTTTTTTCAATATAAAAAAAATAATTTTTTTTCTTTTGGTATAAACTTTATCAAAGAAGTTTATTTCATTCATATATATATAAATATGTCAAACATAGTTTATTTTTGCAATCCTCATCTAAATAATAAATGAAAAAATCATGTAGTTTTGATAGCTGATTAATAGATTAATTAATTATAAATTTAAATTTATTAAATGAATTAATTTAATATTAAAATTAAATTAATAAAAAGGATAAACTGCATTCAGGACTTTGAAGTCGAGAGGGCATTGCAAATTGGTTCGAACTTTTAAAAATTTTAAATTTTGGTCCATAAGATTGTAAAAACGCTGTTGCTTTAGTCCTCTTTAGAATCTCGCCATGCTCGTTAATATTTTTTATAGAAAATATAAAATTTTATTATTTTTAACTAGTTTGAACAGAGGATTACTATACTCTTTTATCTTTATTATTCTTTAAAAGTTAATAAAAATTTAAAAGTTAATTCACTTTAATTGTTTAAAATTAAAAATATAAATATTTTTATTTCAAAATTATTTTCTAAAAAATTAACAACTTGAAATAAAAATTTAGTTCAATTTGAAATACTTTTATGATCCCAATCAGCACGCGCAACCCAACGGGCAGTGCCAAGCGTCGATGGCTAGAAAAAGTCTTTTTGCGTCGTTTTTTCGCCTGTTCGCAACATTTTTCGTATTTTTACAAATTTTTTTGTAAAATATATTTTATTTGAAGTGCAGTTATATATAAATTTTACTAAAGGAAATACAAAGGAAATGAGATTAATATAAAGTTAAAAAATATATTATATTTACAGCAAGAAAATGACGTAAAATAGTTTTTGTTTTATTGTTTATGTGGCGCTGCAGCGAATATACGCCATAGCTGCAAGCAACGTGTCCCGTGTTGATTGGGCTCCTCAAAGATGAGGTGGCGCGCTGCTGTCATGCATCTGATTTCTTCTCCCTCGAGAGTCTCGTTGACGCCGTATCCTTTTGCTATTATCTAGCGCAAATTGCTATTGCCCCCCTGACACCACCCCTCCCGCGGGCCCAACCCCCCTCCCCTCTAAAGTTACCTTTTTGCCCCTCCTCCCTCCCCCCTCTTTTTAATTAATTTTTTTATTTAATTTGATTACTATATTATTCTTATTCATTAAATTTAATTAATCATTTTTTTATTCATTAAATTTAATTAATCATTTTTTTATTCATTAAATTTAATTAAATAATTATTTTCTAATATTTTTTTATTTTATTTATTTAATGTTCTTTAGATCACTTTCCTTAGTTAATTACTTTTTTTATTTAATTTGATTATTATATATTTCTTTTTATTAAATATAATTAATTAATAATTAAAAAAATATACTTTATTTATTTAATATTCATCTCAAAGATCACTCTCCTTAATTAATTATTATTTTTTATTTAATTTGATTATTATGTTTTCTTATTCATTAATATTAAATAATTAATTTTCTTATTCATTAAATTTAATTAATTAATTAATTTCTAATTATTTTTTTTAAACTTATTTATTTAGTTTTTTTAGAACACTCTGTTAAATTAATTATAATTTTTATTTAATTTAATTATTATACTTTTCTTGTTAATTAAATTTAATTAATTATTTTTCTTTTTCATTAAATTTAATTAATTAAATTATTTTGTACTCACTAAAGAAATTTTTTTTTAAGATACTGTGTGATTAGAAATACTAGCAGAATCAAAACTCTGCATATATTGAAACTTACTGAATAATCAATCTGGCTTTTCCAAGATATTGATGTGAATTAGACTAAGTAGAATCAATCTGCACATGTTGACAACTTACAAAGATCAAATCTGTTTTTTTTCAAGATATGATTTGATTAGAGATAGCAGAATCAAATCTGCTATATGTTGAACAACTTACTAATGAATCAAATCTGTTTTTTTCAAGATATTGATTTGATTAGGAATAGCGAAATCAAAATCTGCAATATTAATAGACCTTATTGAAGAATCAAATCTGCTTTTCCAGATCTTGAATGTGATTAGATTATAGAATCAAATCTGCATATATTGACAATTTACTAAAAGAATCAAATCTGCATATGTTGACAATTACTGAAGAAGTCAAATCCTGCTTTTTTCAAGATATTGTTTGATTAGAATAGCAGATCAATCTGCATAAGTTGACCAATGAGACCAACATCCAATAAGTTCTGGCTATATAATGGAAGGGGTTATAAGTTGCAAAATACTTTGTCACACATCCTACCCCTGATCTCTCCCTTTGAGCCTCTTATTTTCTCTTCGTAGAAAAAAATTCTCCTACCGAAATTATGGATAACTATAATTTCGGTTCATTTTCAGATAGTTGCTCATTTGAGAATGATGTTCCTAGTGGGGAAAGCATCTCCAACAACAATCGCGATTATACAGTCGAATTTACGACAGACCAGGTTAGTTATTATCGTTGTTTTATACATATGCCTTATTTATTTTTAAAAAAATTAATATCAATTAGGAAAAAAAAAACTAATATCAATCAATGCAGCAAATTGAGTTCTTACATTTTATTTTATATAGCTATTTGAAAGTAGAGAAGATATGATAAATTGGGCGAAGACAGTTGGTCTGAAAAATGGTATTGTGGTGGTGATTAAAAATTCTGCTAATTTAAAAGGCGGCAAGTTGCCAAAGTGCCATTTGTCGTGTGAAAGGGGAGGAAAGTACAAATTGCCACGGTATTTTGTTGATGGGCAATCCGTAAAAAGGAATACTGGGACAAGAAAATGTGAATGTCCATTCGAGCTGCGAGATATACCAATACCTCCAAAAGGTGTAATGTGGGGTTTAAGGGTTGTCTGTGGTTTTCATAACCATCCAGCTGCAGAATCTATGGATGGCCATGAGTACCCGTCTAGGTTGAAACCAATAGAGAAACAATTTGTGCTCGACATGGCCAATAGCACTGTACCCCGTGAAATTCTTAGTATTTTGAAGCAAAGAGACCCGTCAAACACTACGGGAATCAAAAGTATTTATAATGCCATTTTCGTAAACAAATCTGCCAAACGGGGGGGCCTAAATCAGGTTCAGTATGTCTTGGAGCAATTAATTAAGAAGAACTACCTCCATGATTATTGTACAAATCCAGACAGCAACGAAATCACTGATATTCTTTGGGTTCATCCAAAAAGTCTGGCTCTTTCTGTCAACTTTCCGTCCGTGTTGATCATTGATGCCACATATAAGACCAATGAGTATCGATCACCACTATTTGCAATACTCAATCATTGATTCCACGCCAAACACATTTACATGACGACATTTTTTGTCAAGTAAGGTGTCGAATTTCATTAGAGGCAATGGAGTTAATTTATGCTGAGCTGAAATGTGCTGAGGAAGCATGTCACAAACAAGCCGGCACATGCAACTGTTCAATCAAAATAATGTACGGATTGCCATGCAAGCATGATCTTGCACATTATCGATACTTTTCCATTCCAATTCCGATACAGAGTATCAACGCTCATTGGAGGAGGTTGTCTATGCACGTACATGAGTACCATGATGACGGAGCACGAGCCAACAGGACATCTCAAGTTGTTGAGATATTAGATGGGATGGATCCACAAATGCGAGAGCATATGATAGACCGATTTTTTGATATGGCGGATCCATCTCAAAGCACAGTTCGAGCACCTTCGTACAAAACAGAACATAGAGGTCGACCTACAGGCAAAGATGAGCAAAGCAGACGCCGCATACCTTCTTTTGTAGATTTAATCACTTCAGGATCTAAGGCCACTCAAGTGAATGCAACGTCACGAAGGAGAGGACGTGGGAGGGGATCGGGGGTTCGCAATACTCAGTCGACCCATGATCACTCTCCAATTCCACCCATCCGTGATACCTACATTGAGCAATTACCTGTGATTTTTCAGCGTCATATTTCTCATACTGTTGACGTTGAACCTGACGGTCACTGTGGATTTAGGGCGATAGCCGCACTAATCGGGTATGGTGAAGAAGGTTGGTTTCAAGTACGATACGATCTTATGGAGGAGATTCAACAAAATAAGCGTCAATATGATCAGCTTTATCCAGATCGGGAGATGGCAAACAATCTATTATTTTTACTAAACTATTTCGGACAACCAGCACCAGAGGCATTGGATGGAGTCTATGACTTTGGGAATTGTCATCGCATCAAGGTACAACCTTGTACTGTATATATTTGGTTAGAATAATTGGAGTTGTTTTACTCACTTGCCATTAAGGTCCCCTCCAGTTCCAGACCAACAGCGCCGGGAAATAGCTATCGCCCATGTTGGCTGACACTTCGTGCAAGTTTTCTTACACCCTCATTATCCTGTACCACCCTTTCCAATGTGATGGTGGAATCATTCATCTGATGAAGCTAAATGATGGGCAGCTCGTTATATAACACGTGTTAATTTGTGGTATGAAATAACGGGTACAGAACCTAACGGTTCAGGTGCAGAATTTGGAGGAAATATTGATTAGAATTTGTATTTTCATATATTTTGGTATTTTTTTTTGCATTATTGCATGTACTCTTCCCTAAACATGGAAAAAATAATATTGGGTTTGTTCTGAAAAATATGTCTGTTTACAAGTTATATATATAATCGCTTTTGCCATAAATAAAAAATTAATGCAAAAAAAATTTTCTTAAATAAGTAAGGTTAAATAAAAGAAAAAAAGAACAAAATATATAAAATTTCTTAAAAAAATATATAAAATTTTTTAAAAAATATATATATAGACTATTAAATAAATAAAATAGAAAAAAAGATATTATAAAATAATTAATTAATTAAATTTAATGAATAAGAATAATATAACTATTAAATTAAATAAAAAAATTTAAATTAAAGAGAAAGCGGAGGAAGTTGGGGGCAAAAAAACATAATTTAAGAGGGGAGGGGGTGGGGCCCGGGGGGGGTTTGTCAAGAGGGGGAATAGCAGCTCCCTTATCTGCCGCATCTGCCCCCTTTTTGTTTTCCCGTCAGACAAAGGAGAGACGAGAGAGAGAGAGGGAGAGAGATGGGAGTGGCCGAGCTGTGGGCGACGGTGGAGAAGGCGATCACGGCCTACACAGGGCTATCGCCGACGACGTTTTTCACTGTCCTAGCGATTGCTGTGGCGGTCTACTATGCGGTTTCTTCGTTCTTTGAGCCGGCGCCGGCGCCGAGGAAGAGAGAGACAGAGGCGGAGCCCGCGGAGCCGCTGCCTCCGCCGGTGCAGCTCGGCGAGATTACGGAGGAGGAGCTTAGCGCTTACGACGGCTCCGATCCCAAGAAGCCTCTGCTTATGGCCATCAAAGGTCAGATCTACGACGTCACCCAGAGCAGGTTGCCCTTCGTCCTTCGCCCTCCTTTTCGATTTTATTTAATTTGCTTCTAAAAGATGTTCGTCTTTGGGGTTTGGGATTTGGAGGTGGTTCGGCTTTCCTTCCGTATAGCATCTCTTGAAATTTCGAGCTCATCTACTTTCGCCTTATCAATTTGGCGATGAAGTATGCTGGATTGGAGAAAAGTATCTGTCACACCCTGAATTCATGATCATTGAATTGTGAACACTTTTAACATTTAAACAAAGCTTAATAGTTGTTTTCCTCTTCTAATCAGATGGGCTTTTTGATAATCGAAATTCATGGTGTTACAACTACTGCTTTTTCTTCAATTAATTTCTAGTTTGTGTATTTTCAAATTAAATTACCAGGATCTACTTAATCTGCCGTGCATTTCTATTGGTTATGGTGCTTTTACTTTGTAGATGATTTGATTCATGGTTCTATTGAAATACGATCTTATGATTGAATGATCGTAGATTTTTCTATATTGTTATTAAATCATGTTGGCTCTAAGTTATAGTTATTCTCCTACTTGCTCTGACTGTCTAAGCATGGAGCATAAGTAGTTTATTCTGCTAGAAAAGTTTCAGTTTTCTTGCGTTATATGTTTTCATCAAAGGAGGAAGCTTACAAGTGAAATTAGATTGAGAATTGAGATGATTTGACCTCCACCATCTTGGTTCTCACTAAGTGAATGATCTGAAAGTTGTAGTGCTACTTATTATTGATGAACTCAAGATTAGATATCCTCATACAAGTTACACGAGGATAGCTTATGAAAAAGGAAAAGAAAGTGGGATTTTGTAAAAAAACATTGAAGGAGTATTCGCTAGTTAATTGAATAGAACTATGCAATTCACTGTTAATATTTAGGATCTATTCTAAGGGGTGTTTGATTTAATGTTTTTTTGATACAATGTCGTATTATCTAGAGAAAATAATTATTTGGTTTGATGATATATACAGGTAGCCTTGTAAAAATGTATGAAATTGTTGCTCAAAAATGACATCTAATGTTAGGGCATCTAGATAACATGACATAACATCAAGATAATATTAAACCAAATACTCAGTAAACCATACAAATGGTTTTGAAGTACTTCGTTTAGTTTTATTGTTGCTAATATAGAGAAAATTGGCTTGGCAAATGATTATTAGGGATATGAACTATATATTTCTTAAGTGTTTAAATGAAGGCCGCCTTTGGGAAGTCGATGGTTTCATTGGCTTAGTATCATGATTGGTATAAATATTTGTAGGTGCATATATAGGCACACTCGTGCACACATTCACATCTAAACACACATGACACAACAAATATAGAAGTTTTATTGTTGCTAATACAGAGAAAATTGGCTTGGCAAATGATTATTAGGGATATGAACGATATATTTCTTAAGTGTTTAAATGATGGCTGCCTTTGGAAAGTCGGATGGTTTCATTGGCTTAGTATCATAATTGGCATAAATGTTTGTAAGTACGTACATAGACACACTCGTGTACACATTCACATCTAAACATACATGATACAACAAATATACGAACACATTCAAACACACGTATATACATATTTATAAACGTATAAATCATGCATACTCATAGATGCATATACCCTCATTCATTCTTGCATACATAACATTATACATTTACATATACAAAGTATTCATTCGTACGTACATATATCCATACATAGCACCAGACGAGCGCAGAATATGCTTCTTTCTTTTAATTGTTCTTATATTTAGTTACTTACGTTCGCTTATTTTGTTACATTTTATCTTTACATCAACGGTTTGCAGGATGTTTTATGGGCCTGGTGGTCCATATGCATTATTCGCTGGTAAAGATGCTAGCAGAGCCTTGGCAAAAATGTCATTTGAGCAGAAGGATCTTACTGGAGATATCTCAGGGCTTGGCCCCTTCGAGCTCGACGCGCTACAAGACTGGGAGTACAAGTTCATGAGCAAATATGTCAAAGTTGGAAGCATTAAGAAAACTGAAGCTGCTTCTGATAATACCTCCACCATAACTGAAGCAGAAAATCAGACTTCAGAAAGCAGCATCCCTTCAGATCATGCTAAGGATGATTCTGTAAATTCTGCTGATTTGAATGCTGCTGAAGGAAAAACCACAGAAACGAAGCCTGAGGAGCTTGAAGAGGCTGATCAAGCTGAGGAGAAGAAGGAATAATTTCTGCTCAACTAAATTATGCTTTCAGCTTGGGGATGAGATATGATGGTCTGAAGGCTATGAACCAGTTCTTATTATTGGTTTATGTTGTGTATGAACTTCGACTACAAAGGATGACATGTTTTTCCTCCTCTAAAATGCGCATTTCATGTTGCATTCAAGCATTTAATAAGCCATTTACATGGTGAATTATGGCATTTTTGATTGTTTACTTTTCATATCCTTCTTTACATGCACATTGAATGGCTCATTAAATGGTACATGAAATTTTCTTTTCTTTCCACCTTTTTTCATGCTCATTTATATCCACATTTTCATGTGGTGTTGAATAAGCCATCTACCTGGTTAATTATTGTATTTTGGGACATGTCATATTTAGTAAATATTTAAGTTTTTATATCAAATTCTCAAAAATTATAAATATTATGAAAAATTTTAATTATAAATTACATTTTACATATTTTATTTTCCCTCATCGCATTAACTTTTGATTTAAATAAAATAAAATTTTAATTATTTAAAATAATGATAATAGCTATTTTAAGATGAATTGATAGTGATTCAAAAGCTACGAAAACTAAAATGAGTGATCTTATCTAATATTAATTTATTTTATTATAAAAACTTATAAAATGTGTAATATTTATTAAATATAGTATTTATAATATATATATATATATATGTAATTCTTTCTTATATTTTTTTGTTTCTTTTTATAATATTTATTCTCAGAACATGAACATTTCAAGCCGATTTGTTGGCAAATATTTATTTAAATAAAGTAAAAATTAAATTTAAATGATGTAAAATAAAATTAATTATTAAATTAAGATATAAAAGAGATTTTATATAAGTTAGTTATTTTTTTTGATATGTATAAGTTAATTATTATTTTGAATAATATGTATGTTAGTGAAATACAGTTAAATTTTAATATTAAATTTTATTGTAATTTTATATATTTAATTAAAATTAATCAAATCATTATGTTGCACTTAATAACGATAAATTAAACATATTCTAGTGTTTGTTTCCGCTTTACGTATATATTTCGAGTAGCATATTGTAACATTTGTTGATGTTTGGCTTCTCTGCACTCTTTTCATAACTCATGCTCTTTCACATTTCCTTACGTTAACTTTAGGAGTATTTAGTTGTCTGCTTATTTAGATAAATTTTTAAAAAATTATAAAATTATGCTCAACAAATAATATTTAAATATCATAATATCTAAAATATATGACATAACATTAAGATAATGTCAAATCAGGTGCCTCTTAATCACGTTACAGTTAAGCTTTATAAGAAAATTTTGAAATAAAGTATGTTTTATTATTCTTT
This sequence comes from Apostasia shenzhenica, assembly GCA_002786265.1. Lineage (NCBI taxonomy): Eukaryota > Viridiplantae > Streptophyta > Magnoliopsida > Asparagales > Orchidaceae > Apostasia > Apostasia shenzhenica. The sequence goes on along the minus strand of KZ451886.1, from coordinate 4,315,863 downwards.
TCGAGGTAAAATTTATTTTATTATTGGATTTGCGTAAAATGACTAGTAGCTTTTTGAAAGATTTGAAATTATGTTAATTTTGTTACTAAATTTGTGTATTATTACCTTTTAAAAATGTATGAGAAATTAATAATTTTTTTACTCATCAAAATATTTATTATAATTTTAAAGATTAAAAATTGCAAATAAATTAAAAAAAGTATATAGGATATACAAAATTGTATCGGTTATATAAAACTTAAATTAATGAATCATAGTTTAAAATTTTGAAAAGTAATTTTATATAATCAATTTGTTTTTCTATTAAGTAGATTTAGCACGAAAGTTATTGAGAGTTTTAATGAGAAATTTAAAGAAAAAAATTGTAATTAATTTTTATAAATTTAAAAATTATTTATGATAAAATTTCAAAAGAAATATTTTGTAAAATTTTAGGAAAAGAAAGTAGTACAGTGCTTATACTTGTTTCTAGACACGAGAAGTTTGACAAAAAAATTTATAATTATAGTGCTTAAAAAAGGCACGACTTTAATTTCATATCTTTTTGTATTTATTATGAAAATTCTGATTAGATACATTACAAATAAAGTGCTATGATATAGACTTTTTTATGAATAATATTTTTTTTATTGATCAAATTAATGATAGGGTTAAGGCAAAACTTTCATATGATACAAAATGAAAGTTGAATAGATGATGGCACATTAGTAAGATTCAAACACGATAGATTAGGAAAAAAATTATATCTAATGCATTTGTTAATATAAAATTTACATATGAGCTTGAAGATAAAATTATTTATTTATAAAAATATTTTTAATTGAGATAACAAATAAACAACAATATAATATTTTTCATTTTGAAATTTATAAAAAATTTAAAATAAAATTAATTATACTTTAATAAATATATAAAATGTACAATAAAATTACTTTTTTATTTTAAATTTTATATAAAATGTCAAATAAAATTAATTTTAATATTAATATTTATTTAAAGTTAAAAATTATATTAATTTAATGTTGTAATTTGTGAACTATTATTAAAAAAAATTATGAATGATGTCATTTATTAGACTACATTTAAACCGCGTGAAAGGTTACAGCCCGTCATTTTAAAAATAGGTAAATTACATCTAGGTCACAGAAAGTATGGAGAAATATTGCATTGGTTCATTGTTTTTTTTTTATAGAAAATGTTCAATATATTTTAGTATTATTTTTTTTTGAATAAATATTTTAAGTATTATTTTAGTACAGGCCTTTTGCTAAAAAATTAACAGCGGGGCAAAAATTACAGTTTTACCCTGATGCTCAAAACTCTCTGTCCGCAAGTGCGAGAACGGACGGCAGCGCCACCACCGCGCTGCAGCGAAGTGCATGAGCGGGACGCTGCCTGCAGCGGCAAAGGCCTGCTCAGTGACCACGCCCTCTTTCCCGCGCGCGTGCGGGGCCTCCACGCACGAGCGGAGGCAGCAGCCAGCACGATCACGCTGCAGGCCGCTGTTGCTGCGTATGCGGCCGCCGTTGCGCCGTTCACGTGGCCATCGCTGCTGCTGCTGCAGGGATAAACCAGGTGAGAAAAAAGTGACTCGCTGTCCTCTCTCTCTCTCTCTCCGGCAGACTGCAGTAGGCCCTATTGGGTTTTGCAAGCGGAACCCCTCCCTCGCGAACAGTGATGTGCCGCGTGCCTCTGGTAAACTATTCATGGAAAGTAAGGAGGACAAAACCAAACGGTTAGATCATCAGGCCACGCCAATGGCGTGAACTAGTCCAAACTATTTAGCTCTGTTTGATAATAAGAAAAAAAAAAAAAGAAGATTTGATTGAAATTTTTAGTATTTTTGAAAAATGTATATGATGTGAAATAAAGTAAGTTAATTATATTAAAAATTGTGTATGATGTGAAATAAAGTTGATTGATTTATTGAGAATTGTGTTGGATGTGAAATAAAGTAATTGTTTAATGTTGAAATTTGTGTGAGATGAGATATAAAATAATTTTTTAATATTTTTTAAAAATAAATTTAAGATTTTGGTGATGAGTAATTTTAGCCATGATTTTGTGTCCATTGCGAAACAGGGCCAAGTTAGGCCACTCAGTTGTCCTGGCACTGGATCGTCCAATCACACCATCGTGACCGCTCACCGTCCGTCCACTCACCGTTAGACAATCCACGAGCGGCACACAGCTTATCGCCATTCACTTGCAGACAACTAACGTGTTCCACGTGCCTGACCTAATAATTTCTCCAAGTTGAAGAGGACAAGCCGCCATGCCCCTCCTCTCTCTCTCTCTCTCTTTCTCTCTCTCTCTTTCTTCTCCCTTTCTTCTCCTTCAGAAAAGGGCGGTAGTAAGACGGCATCAAAGTGACAACAAATGAAGAAGTAATGAGAGAGAATATGTAATAATATATTTTAAAAAATATAAAGCGTAAAATTAAAAATCTATTAATAATAAATGTGAAGGGACCTTATTTGTAATATTAAATAAACTGTAGGAGACTATAAAATGGACCGATTCTCATGACCTGAAAATATCTTATTAGCAAGGTCATAGGCATACCGGATTCTATCGAACCAGATAGTACCTTGATGGAAACTGCTCACCATACCCATTCACGAATTCAACCAAATGTCTAAAAGGCAGCTAACTCAAAAGTCTAGAATTACACAAAAGCTCTTTCATCTGATGTTACACTAGAAGAACTAGTAAGTGGACCAGTTGTAACAACTTCTTGGAAGATTACAATTGATGAAACCAAAACTTTTTAGAAACTGCTAACTAAAATGCAATTAAAGATTAATAATAAGAACCTTTTAGTAATTAATACTATAAAGAATACATACACATCCAAGCATACATGTAATGATGCACACATCTAGATTTCACATTTGGTATGAATATAACAAGGGGTAATTACATGCATCCACTTTAAAATATGATATCTACGTATTAATCACTTCAAAATTTATTTTGGCATAAGCCACTCTATAATCTTTAATATTACAATAATGATACTTCATCAATATTACCATAGCTAAATCATGATTAATCTAACATAACTACAACGGTGGACAATGGTGGCAATAGGTGATGCTCAGTAGCAGGTGGCGAGTAGCATGGCCATTAGTGATGGCAAACGGCGTGGTTACAGGCCGTAGTCGACTAATAACGACATCGACATATGCTGACCATCTATTACAACAATTGAGAACCCGACAAGGTGCCCGTGGGACGGCATTGGACCGATGATAGCTCAAAGACAAAATATTCCACATATGTTCCGTTTGTTTCCACTTTTCCAGCGAATGTTAACCAGAATATCGCATATATATAATATTTACGATTCCAGAGTGGCACCAACGTAAATAAACTTTGAAGGTTTGTAAATATGTAAATATAATTCTACATAGTCGTATGTATGTAATTTTTCCATACAATAAACAACCTTTGCTAGCTTAACTCGTATTAACCTGAAAACCAACTCAACATGACTTAATCGTTGACAAGTGTATTTAAACTCAAATAAACACAAAATATAAAAAGAAAAAAAAGGCTGCTATCAACTCTTTAAAACTCAAATTAATTCAACTCGAACCCTAACAACCGGTTATTATTATACAAAGTGAATCAAGTGCTAAAAGCCTAGAACTATTCACTCATAATAACATCGTACCTGATCCCAGATAAATCTCTTTTTGGGTTTGATTGTGCAGAAGCCTTTTTTAGTTTTTCTTCATTCCATTTCATCTCATTTCAGTCCTGCCAGATCTTTGTACAGATGTGTATAGAGACGGCCAACGGAGAAGGAGAACCCTACAGGCTTCAGCCATCACTAACCACTGCCTTTGATTTCCCAATGAGAAATTCAATTTTCTGCACATTGAAAACTTAGGCATATTAATTCGTATAGTATGGAAGAGTAACTAAATAACACTCTGCGACTTTGAGAGGGCAAAGAACTATCAATGTTTTCAAAATCGGATCGGAATTTTGACTGTGAACTGTTCAGCCAGCTGACCTGGTTTCAGTTTAGAATCTCTCCCATGTTAAATTCCAAAAGCTGAATTGACGGACCAATACTTGTATTCATGAAATGAATGATTGTTCCATTTTTCATCATTTCATTGGTAAATAACTGTATAAAATAAATTTTATACATATGTATTGTTAATTATACCTTATTGCTTTGAATAATTAGCTTAACCCAGTTTCGACTCTATTTCAACCTTTAAACCTCAAACCTTCTTCTATTCCATCAGTTCTAAGGCCAATCAGCTCGATCCCATTTTCATAATGTACATACCGCAGTATGCTTCATGTCTTACACAATTATGACACATAAGGGCATCAATATGCGCACACGAACTGGGTTTAAGGGCCAGGTTTGTGCTATATATTATCAGGTTAGATGGGTAGGGGTTGCTCAAATCTCATCATTTTGCATATTTTAGGCTGTGTTATTAATAGGTCAGATTGGAGGGTCAATCTGAACATATTTTTAGTAGACTTAATTCTGGTGCCATGATCAGATAACCAACAAGAATAATTCAAATAGCATACTTTACAATTAGGTTATACTCTTATATTAGATATTCAAATATAATATAACTAAATTTCAAATATCAGAATTCAGAAACATAACACCTTGGTCAAATTTTTTTCATTAAAGATGCTATGAATATTTCATTATGGGTATTAACTAATGTTGGGTCTGACAATGTTTTTAGTTATTTCCTGTGCTAATGTATAGTTCATAGACAAAACTCTTTAAACTAATGAAGTTCATATTAAATTTATGAAAAAATATGATCTTAAACAATTTAGATACATAATCAAAAGCATTTAGTAATCTAGTAATCTTTTAAAGAAAGTTGATTGAGGTATTATTTTTTGTATATTGAATGATTTTGGTATTATATATATAGATATATATATTTGCCCTCAACATTAGAATTACCTTTACTGATTGCATGACTTCTTCCAGTTTAGTTAACAGCAACTCACTTGGAATCAAACGATCAGTCTCCAAGGGAAAAGCTGTGACCTGCATGCTCCCAACGACAATGGATATTAATCAAAATGACTTCAAGCAGAAAATAACATCACATCTTTGAAGAAGACTTACCAGAATCCCTTATATTGAAAGTGTTAAATTTATAGTAACCAACTAACCGAAAATGTTAAGACGGTTATGGCTGAGATATAACCTTATATTCTTATACATCCCCTCAAGGGCATGTTCATTTAGCTGTCTCACGCAGAATCAATTTAGCTTGTCTTCTTATTTTAACATGATGTGATTGGGCATTGACAAGCTCAAACTCAAGATCTCCAACTTAAGCTTGTAGGTTATAAGCAAGATTTCAACTTTTAATCCATTTTAGCAGATCACGCAGACATAATCATTAACATCAACAGCCTTATCACAATTATACGTGGTCAATTACCTAATATTCATATCTATTTCGTTCTAATTCCTTTTGCAACTCAAATAATGCAGCAAGTTGGCTCCTTAGCCGCTTAAGGCATTTTTGAGCATCATCTCTATCCAATATTCAAGCAAGAGATAAAATAATAGTAAAATTCTTATGAAAATGACTAAAACCTTGAATAATTATTGAAAAAACCAACTCAGTTCTTGGCTAATTCAGAAAAATGCCGTCAAACATTTTCAGAACCTAGAAGAATGCAAAATCTGCTTGAAACTTCGTAACACCAAAAAGTGCACACATTTAGCTGCATGTTCAATAAGTAGTCGATTAATCTCTTAAAATTCCAAATAAAAAATGGGGAAAGGTTGGGGGAAGGTGTTCAGCTAATTAAAACGGGAGAGTTTAAATGACAGCAACTAAAGCAAGAAAAAAAAAGATACGGTTCTGCTGAAATTTTATTAGCTGCCACTATTACCATGCTACGAGGTGAATGAGTAACGTCGTATGCGTGTGGCTCCGTTTGTGATCTTACACGAATCATAGAACCTCCTCCACTAGGGTGTACGGTGGCCTTCAATCTCCTGACTTCCCGGATACATCTAGCAGCTTCAGTAATGATAACCTGAGTATCATGGAAAGTAACTGCCATTTGAAGGGGCTAAATGATGTAAACTTTAAAAAGTTTAATGCCTGACTAACAAGTCAAAAATATAGAAGAAAGTCAACAAATGAATGAAAATCATAGCAAATTAATGCTGCAATGAAACTTTAGTGCTTGGGCATAAAGTGCACTTAGGTACAAACAGCAAAAGGGCAAGTAGATCAGATTATACTGTTTTTGTCATAATATAATACCTGAATATGATGGCTAAAACTAATTTTCCCTGAAAGATGGTTACTGCATCTATTTTATGTACAAAGCTATAGATATATAGGAGTAGTGCCCATCCTGTGGTAAGATAGCACCATAGCGAAAAAAATGAAACTAGATAAATGCTGGTTCCGCTAATAAGGTGAAGCTGTTTAGTTTATGTTAATTTCATTCATGATGATTGTCTTATAGTTGAATGTTTATTATTGTTGGGTTGATACATTACTTTAAATGCTGTAAAAATGCTCAAGGCCCAAGCCCACAGTATATACCCCTCAATTAGGTAATAACAATAATGATTATGGAACTAAAACAAAAGGTTTCTTAGTGGCCTTGCACCAGCTTTATCTTCAACCTTGATCAAATTGTCTTTTTGGGACGGCATCCAACAGTAGTTTCCAGATACCCATAGATGACATGACGACGTCCATGGGAAAAAGTGATTAACGGATATGAAAGGATCGTTTTTATTAATTATTGGCATGATGACATTCAGCAGTAATCTATGGAAAGACTACCCACAGGGAGGTGAAAATCTATGAAACAGTTGAAAGATAGTCAAGAGGCAAGGACTAAGAAATTAAGGGCCCTATATGAAAGAATAAAATGAACTATTAATTAAGCAGTTACTTGATGTGTTTACTGTGATTTGACATGCTTTATTCATGTTATCATCTTGATTGTCCTCTATCATGACAGATTGATTACATATCAGGTCTATAGATGCTATACATGATAATTGTTTGATTTCATTCTTGCTTTATACCTGCTTGCATATGAACTTGTATAGCATGATCCCAAGCATATAGCAATTTTATTTAAACTTCTTATTTGCTTTTACCTGCTAAATCTGTACTAACAGACTCCTATCACCACAAGCACATAGGCAAAGAACTGAGGAAATTGGATCAGGTGGAGCCAATTAGCTTATGATACGAGATTTTACTTTGATCTAGTAGTTTTGTATAAAATGGGGATTTATTTTGTTATGAATGATTAATCCTATATTAAATGCTAAGAGATATTAAAATGATACTTTGATTATAATAGCGTTTTTTCTTTTTGATAACTGATTATAATGCCTAATTAGGCATGGAGAACTTAATTGGAATTATTTTAAAACCCTAGCACCATATATTAGAGAACCAGCTTTCACCTCTTTTGCCATCACCCCCATCTATGTTAGTCCCAAGTCCCCACTTTCACATGTGCATTTTGTGCCTGATCTAGCTCAGTGAATCATGAATTTGCCCCGCCTTGAAGTGCCGCAAAAGAATGAGTTGAACAGGCAGAAATCTGATTCTGTGAAAGCCCCAACAACAGAAATATACAGAAAATCTCTAAACAGCAAGGTGCAGGAAAGTGATCATGAAAGCTGAAATCCCACCCTTGCTTTTTTATGTTTCTTTGGCAAATTTGCATTTCAGCTGTTCCCACTCTCACATGGTTGGCTAGAAGAGGTTTAGCCACTGCTGTAAACTGTCCGTGAGTCTGTTGCAAAACTGTGAATTTTGAAACTTACTCTGCCGTTGCAGATTTTCAGCTGCTGTTTATGCAGAAATGCAGAAATAACAGCATACTACATGTGCTGAAAATGCAAGAATTACAAGTTGGACTGATTTAGCACTGTTGTTCATGCTGCGCACAGAATTTACAGCATTCTGTAGCTGCTGTATATGCCAAAGCTGCATTTTTTACAGCATTTTCAGCTGCTGACAAAGCAGGAAATGCAAGTAGGAATGATTTTAGTACAGCTGATTATGCTGAACAGAAAAATTTGCAGCATTTTGCAACTGATATAAGTGCTGGAGCTGCAGTTTCGGCTGCTATCAACACCTAGTAATTTGGAGGTGAAAATGATTACTGACCACATGTTGAAGCACCCGCAGAATAGAAGCATCGTGAGATTGGTGGCTGCATGGTACTACATGGAAAGCTCGAAATGGAAAAGTGCAAGGAAGTCAATATCTGTAGCTATCTATAATTTCTACCAAATTAAGACAATGGACTTATCACCAGCAAATCATTCCAGCTCAGAGAGCTGGGATCCCAGAAGCCTTTTGGGCTCAGGTCACCACTCCTCTCAATGAGACACCTCTCCCAACCCTCCATGGGATATTCCAGACTATCCACCATTAGTAAGAAGATCAACACCTATGTTGTTTCTATTGCTAAATGCAAAGGAGGTTAGGAGGTGGCAATTAATATAGCAGATGAACACAGTTGGAAGGAGACTCACCATTGCCAATCTTTTCAAGCGTTAGGAACAGGTCAGGCTGAAAGACCAATGTTAGACATCGCCACATTAGTAAGAAGATCTGCACCTATGTTATTTTTATTGCTAAATGCAAAGGAGGTTAGGAGGTGGCAAAAGTCGCAAATAAGTGAACTAATATAGTGGATGAACACAGCTGGAAACCACCATTGCCAATATTTTCTAGCGATAGGAACAGGTCAGGCTTAAAGACCAATGTTAGACATCGCCACTTCTTTGCTTTCTTTAACTTTAAGTGCCACTCATTTTTATGGAAGTGCTAATAGAGATGCTAACTTTGGGGCTAGTTTAACTTCCAGTAGAATGTCTTAGGGGAAGGGGGAATTCAAGGAGCTATGTTCTTTCCCACTTGATTTTTGAGCAATCTTTTCCGAGGATCGCAATTTTTGTACTTGATCCTTTGAAATTTTAATAAAATCAAGTGCTGAGGCCAACTTTCAGGTAAAATAAGATATGCTTTTCCTTAAAATATTATAGCCTTTAAGAATTCATGTAAACTTGTCAACAATCCATCGTGATGTTGTAGGGTAGAAACAGAAAAACGAATAACTATCTCAGCAAGTTTCTAGATTATAATAAATTAGTCAACCGTGTTACTTTTCCATAGAAAAAAGAAAAAATGAATGAAGCAAAAGACACATTGACATAAAAATACATGTTTGCATTGTCGGCTAGTTCACGGACAAATATGAAAACATACAAGTAAATTATATGGAAGTGTAGTGGCAGAGAGGTAAGTTGGGAGGGAGAAGTGATGAGGATGAATTCATATTGTTTATTACATCACTTATCTATTTTCGATAATCACCAAAATAAATAAAAAAGAGAGTTGAATAACAAAGATCGTGTTTGAAGTTACCTTCCTCAGAAGTCCTGGATTAGAGACGCCTTGAAATTGTAGTTCATTTATTGGAGCTGCCTTCCCGCGTGCTATATTTTCAATCCTAAATGTGTGGATTCCAAACATAGATTGCAAGCATCCTATGATGACCAAAGAACAAAATTATATTGACTTTGTATGTTAGCTAGAAACAAGGAACTTCATGAAATTGATTTGTATCATCTCTTCAAGTACATGAATATGTTTCCCTGTTACAACTCCACTGAGCCTTTAAAGATAAGAAAATTACAAAAGGAAAAAAAGTTTATTTTGTGCGATAGGTAACTAGAAAAATATGAAAACATGAAATAAAAAAAATTCTTCACCGAGGTTGATGGACTCCAAAACATGCTCACTACTATTCAAGAAATCATTGGATGTTAACCTCCACAAACATGACTAGATGATGCAGCAAAACATGCCTGCACATTTATCATATGACCCTAAGCTAATTTTTTCTTTGTTTTCAAATCATCACTCCATATTTTCTAAAATGAACATAAGCATCATAAGATATCTGTATAATTTATCGACCAATCGCAATGAGCACAGATACGATGTGTAAGCACCATTTCAAGGGAAAAAGTGCTCAACTAGGATATATACAAATGTCTAAGCATGTTATGTTTTTTTAAAGTTAAGCACAATATCAGTTAAGCGTTCCTCCAACTTTGTGCTTTACAACTTCTTCAATAATAACAATCCAGAAAATACCAAAATGTTTCTACCAAATTCATTAGTGAAGGAAAATTATTCTCCTAACAAGCAACAGACTTGAGCAATCTCAACATAAGAACAAAAGATTAGCATAAAAAAGATTGCTTAATAAAATCCATTTAAATAATTGTTTAAGAATACCAACAAAAAAGGTAGCTCTCATGAATGTCTTCTAAGAAGAAAAAATGAAGCCTGACATGTTATGGAGTCATCTTGTGCTGAATTGATGGGAGATGACATAATACTAACAATTCCTTTTGTACCACGCAATTAGGGAAAAGAAGGAATCTACAAAATAGGTAATAGGTAAAGCCAAACACTCGCTTGCTCATATTTCATTTGATAATGATTGCAATTGCTCATTCTTGATGGAAAAATGCGTACATTTTTCATGTCAAATAACAAGCACCACAAATGATCATACATTGTATTTTCCAAATAGATATACTAATTACTCAAATAAAAGTATAAAGTGGATGTCCTTGCTAAAAGCACAATCACAATAGAAAAACAGAATTGTATCCTTGAGTGGGCAAAAGACATGAAGTATTTCCCCTACTTAATAATTCAATAGAACCTGACAAACCAAAATATAGCAAAACAAAATCCACAAACTATAGTTTTCCAAATATTAGCAATACAACAACAAGAACAACATCAAAGACTTAATCCCAAGCTATTCTCTTCTCCAATTATCTTTACGTAAAGTAACATCCTCCGTTAGCAGAAGTGATTCAAAGTATATTTTTATGATACTATACTAAGTTTTTTGTCTACCCTTTTAATTATTTTACATTGATCTCCTCATATTTACATACGAGGCTTCTATTGGTCGGTGACAACCATGACCAAACTATCGTAAACATCATTCTCTCATCTTATCCTCAATAGGTGCCACAACCTACATCTCTATGATACAATCATTTCTAATGTGGTCCACTATAATGTGACCATTAATCTATCTCAAAATCACATCTTAGCTACTCTAAACTTATAAATAATTTGTCACTTGGCTACATAACTATAATAAACTTAATTTTAATTTTTAAAAATTGAGGTGAGTCACACACAGCCACTACTCTTCATGAGCCAGTGGATTACTTCTTAGCTAATAGGATAGGTATTGATAAAATATATTTATAAAATATAAGCAATAAATGTTAATAGATATATATATATATATATATATATATATATATATAAAGATATGTACCTAGCCTCTGCCATCGTTCTCTCACTTTCATCCACCTTCCACCTATCCATTTTTATATCCCGTCCTAATGCTTAAGGCCAAATTCATAGTTGGAGCTTAAACTTCACCATATAAATTATTGCATGAAGATATATTTGAGCTTAGAGTTATCAATTAGAGAAATTTTGTGTTTTCACAATGTATAGAGGTCCTTTCAACAAATCTTAAGTCAAATAGATGTTTTTTTAATTTTCCCTAAAAAATTCTCAAGTCTAATTTTACATGAAGAAAGTTTGTATATGTGTATTTTTTTGTATAAATCATACTGATTGGCTGGAAATACTTTATTGAAATATGTAAATAATTTAGAATTCTAATTAAATTATAAAGATGTATATTTACTTGTATGGTAAAAATATATTGACTTTAATTGATGTTATGGGGTGAATAATCCTAATATATGGCATTAAGTTTAATTGACGCCAAGGAGGCAGGAATTTTGAGATGAGACTTGGATCATTTTTGGCTTAGTATGCAATATTCTTATATATACACCCTCCTAGTGTAAATATTTTGTATAGTATTTGTATAGCATCTAGAAAGCAGTAATCATGGAAATACAATTACTTCGAATTTCTTTGATATCATAATATTTTATTGACTTCACTATTGCAAATTCATACTTTATTTGCTCTTTCATGTGCTCATTTGTTGTCTTTGTATATTTTTCTGAGTAATTATCTTTGTATATATTTGTTATATTTGTATATTTGATACTATGTATATATGATTAGTTATATTATGAGTACATGACTAAAAGATATTTGTATATTATGGATGCTTAGGATATGATAAATCAACGTGTGCAACTAGGTACTTTTATCTAATATAGCTCATGAGCAAAATTGACGAGTCCCCATAGGAACAGTCGAGTTCATTTGTTTGACCTCATCTTAATACCTAACTGGATTGCTGTAGTATCGATCAATATAAATATGATTGTATCCATGAAATTACGTAACTATTTAATATTCTCTGATTTGCTTTGTATGTAATTATTTAATATCTTCTATTTGTGATCCATTCAAAATTTTTTATTATTATGTGTTTAAAATGTTATTCTCACTTACTTATAATAGCTTTGATCTATAACACCTCTACTTATTAGCTTTTAGTCCCGTTTGTTTGGAAGTTAAAAATTAGCCTGGTTTTAGTTTTAACCAGGCATGTCACATCACACATAAAATTTAATATTAAAAATTAACTTTATTTCACATTCTACACACATTACTAAAATAATAACTAACTTTAGATCACATCCCTCACATATCCTAACATAATAACTAACTTTATTTCACATTATTCATAACTTTCAATAAAAAAATATCTCTATCCAAGTTTAATTTTAACCTTGTTAAATTTAACCTTACAAACAAACAGACCTTTAAATGATTATATTTTCTTTAGTATCATATACTAGTCCGTTAATATCTTATCATTAGTGTATGTTTGACTATCATTTGAGTTTACTTACTCATGAGTTTGTGTTATCCCATGAATAGTTTACATTAACCCTATAATTATTCTTTTTTACAGATTAATGATGGACAAAAAGATATAAACTTAGAAAAACTTTTGTTTGTTTTTGTTATATATTTTGGACTTGTACTTTTGTAACAACTAACTTTGCAACTATATTATAGATAGTGGACAAGTGTGAGAGTTTTTCGTGGCTTTAGTAAGTTGTTATTTTTTTGTAATAGGTTATGTATATTTTTGATATTTGTATTTTGTTTTATGTCTGTCGCTTCTATTCTGTTGAGATGTAGCCAATTTTTTTCTTAATTCAATATGCTAAAGCAAGTTGTGACCCTAACATTCACCCCAATATAACATAGGTAGTTAGCAGTTATAAATTTTTCTTTCAACTTAATAGCCATTTTTTACTACATAAAACTCAGACAATCCTCTATTTGAAGCAAAATATTTTGAAGAATGTAATCATGCAAAATGTCACTGCACAATGCACCTTCATTCTCTCATACCTTGTTCGACAATGACATCAATAATATGTTGCAGCGGAATGCGTGTCTCCATTCTTTTCTTCCCTAGAAATTGCAAAAAGGAAGGTCTAGTGACCTGCAGAATTTTTTTCATTTGCACAAAGACACATGAACATTAATAAGCTAATCAGGCAACGCTATTTGCAAGGCATAAATATACCTTATAAACTATCTCTGTAGGAGTGACATATAGTTCACGTGAAGAAATCTCCTTCTGCAATACATATCTTCTGGCTGGAAGGCATAACAGCATAACAGCTCCAACTCCCCAAGCTAAAACTAGCAGCAGCGATATTAAGAACCAAATAATAGTGTCACACTGCACATAGTTCTTAGCAAGCTCTTCAAAAGAAGCTCTGCACAACACCTTTCCTGAAATTTCTGCTTCTTCATCAGCAACCTCTGCTACAGGATCTTCAAGTAGCAGCTCATTAGATCCAGTTCTTTCAAGTAGTCCAATAGTTTGTCCCGAAAGCATCCCTGACAACTCACAGACCATATAAATGATCACAAAATCAGTTCTATACCTTATAAAGGAGGTCCTTTGACACATGAACAATTGCAGAAGAAAACATCGCTTTACACTATCAAAGGCAAATTTGATCAATCCCTTCACATGGTATGACGCTAGAACATCACAGAACCTTTGAATCAATGAAATTAATCGAGTTCCTTCTCATAAAAAAGAAAGAAAGCACTGGCAGAAAACGATCGAACTAGGGCCACAAATCGAATAATTTAAAATTGCAACCGCACATTCCTAATTTTCGAATCAGTGAATAACATGAATATAGAAAAATAAATACCACGGGATGATCTTCAAGGGAAGCAACTTCCGCCAGGAGGACGCCAAGAGAAACCTGGCCAACGATCGGCTGCTTCCACGTCTCAGAGATCAAGTCGACCAATTTTGGGACGAGTCCCTAATTACGATGATACCCCTAATATATATATATATATATATTTATAAATTAATACACATAAAAAAAGGATAAAATACACAATTACATTGAAAATCGCTTTTAGATAAATGTATAATTACCATGTAAAGAAAAATTTAATATATTATTAAAATAAGAGATAAATATATTGTACATGATAATTTATTTTTAGATAAATATAAACATTTTGCATATATGACAAAATATATTTGAAAAACTTTTATGATATGTTTAAATATATTTTTATATATATGATAAAAAAAAACATATAATGAATTATTTTAAAATTATATTAAATATAGCTAAAAATATATATAATATTAAATAGCTACAAAATAATTAGCTTTTAAAGAAAAGCAGTTAATGATAACTTATTTTTAGATAAATATAAACATTTTGCATGTATGATAAAATATATTGGAAAATTTTTATGATATTTTTAAATATATTATTATATATAATAAAAAATATATAATGAATTATTTTAAAATTATATTATATATAGCTAAAAATAATATTAAATAGCTTCAAAATAGTTAGCTTTAAGAACAAAAGCAGTTAACTTAATATGCAATATATATCATTTTTCTTGTCATCTATTTTGTAAGTTGTACTTTCTTACTAGCAATTATAGATTTCTCAGTACCCTATTGTTATATTTCAAAATATTGTCTTTTTTTTTATAAAATCTATAATTTTTTTAAAAAAATAAATAATTAATTTGATGATATGTATAAATAATTTTTTAAAAAATTATAAAATTATTATATTTAGATAATATAATATTAAAATAATATTGAGCTAAATATTTTTTGAATATTACTATTAAATTTAGTTAAAATAAATAATTAGTATATTTTTATAATAATATTGTTTGAATAAAAGTAAATACATATCTAAATAATATATCTGAAAAGGCTGATTGATGGAAGGAAAAATATTTTGAGCTAAATATTAAATTCAACTAAAATTTTTATATAATTTTAAGAGTAAATTGCATCAAGACTCACTAGATTGGAAGAGTATTGTAGATAAAATTTAACTTTTTAAAAAATCATAACTTGGGTCCTTAATATTATAAAAGTATTACAATTTCAGTTCTTCTTTCAAAATCTCACAAATTTCATTATTTTTTTTAACAAAAAACTTAAAATTTGATTAATTTTTAATTATTTTAAATTATTTATATATTTTAAATGATCATTATATTCTCAACTATCCTAATATTTCTTTAAAATTTAATAAAAAATTAAATTTAATTTTTCTTATTTTTTTTTTCACTATAAATTTAAAATTAAAAAATATAAATATTAATTCTTCAAAATTATACTCTAAAAATTATAAGGTAAATAAATATGAATAATCTTATAGTGTACTAATAAAAAAAATTAGCAATTATGTTTTCATTAGTACCAAAGCTATAAAATTTTTGCAACCTCAGAAACTAAATTCAAAGTTTTTAAAAAATCAGGATCAATTTGTATTATTTTTTGACCTGAAGGACCTAGATGCAATTTATCCTAGTTTTAATTATATATAATAATATCACATAAAAAGTTCTAGAATTAATTATTGAGAATTCTCTATAATTAACTGCTAATTTGATTTCGATCCATAATTTTTAAAAAAAGTTTGATAAATTTTTATTTTAAAAATTTAATAATAATATTTTAAGCAAATTTTGTAGCAATAAATATTTCTAAACATTATGATTATTATATAGAATATTCAAACTGATATTTTTAATTAGTAACTAAGAAATATTTCATTATTTTAAAATCTTAAATTTTAATTTTATCCTCACATGCTCTCTCCTTTTTATTTGCTCATTCTCTTTATGCTTAATCCAGTAAAGGAGTAGGCTTAGCCGTTAAGGGGTGCAAGTTGCCCACACCTTTCTTTCTTCTCTGTCTCCCTTGAGCATGTTGACGAGAATAACGATGAAGAAACAAATTGAAAAAGCGAGATAATAGAGGAGAGGTGGCAATGACAAGGAGGCTGAAAAGTTAAGAGAAAATATGCGTGTTTAACATATTTTTAAAAAAATTGAAGAAGTATAATAATTAAAATATAAAAGTTATTACAGATAATTATGGACAGATCTTATTAAGGGGGCGTTTAGTTCAATGTTATTTTTATGTTATGTTATGTTATCTAGAGAATGCAGTTATTTGATTTAATGATATCTACAAATAATCTTCTATTAGATTATAAAATTATTAGTCAAAAAATAATATCTAGATGTCATGACATTTAAACTACATAACATCAAGATAACAATGAACCAAATGCCCCTTAAGTAAATTACAGGATTTAGAAAGTTTTAGAAAATATAAATTAAAGTAGAGTTAATTATAAGATTTTTTTAGTAATTAACTCAAAATTCTAATGTCTTTAATATTTATAGTTTTTTTTTTATTCTTGAGATAATTACCTACATGTCACATAATTTAGTTTTATTTATGCATTATCTATCCATTCTTAGTTAATTATGTTATGCACACTCAAACATTATAAAATCTTACATATATTTTAACTTATTTCTATTATAATGAGTAATCATAATTTTTCAATAACCTAACTATAGTTAGATTACAAAAAATTTGAGCCATTCATCATATTATTTTAAGAATATTTAAATATATTTTGAGTAAAAATCATAAAATCTTAATGTTTAGGTGACGACAAAAGAAGGAGACATCCGCGACGTGAATTAATTTTAGGACAAATCAATACTTTAGTGTAGTATTGAGAAAGAGTAAAAATATAATTTTAATGATTTACTAATAGAATATTTTTTTAAATAAATTTTTATTAAATTTTAACCTAAATGTATATATGTAAAATTTTATAATATTTTGAATGTATATAATGTAATTAATTAAAATAAATAAAATATAAATAAAATTATATTGTGTGACTTGTAAGTAATTATCTCTCCGGCATTACACAATTGTTTCAGCCCACAGCAATGTCGTCAACATCGTCAGCGCGGCCCAGTCACCACCCACTCCACGGTCTCCACAGCTGTGACACGTGCGCACGTGCGAGCGGGACAACGGCATCGGGTTCTGCACTCCGGAGCATCGAGTCCCCGAGGAATGCTGGCCATCCACTTGACAGACCCGCCATTCCGCCGCCTCCCTCCGATCTTCCAGTTTTACTCCGACGAATCCGCATTGGCGCCTTTCGTTGTCGAAAGGACCTGGCGAGCTGCTTCCCGCTCCCGGCACCGACGGTTTCGATCGATCCATCTTTTCACTTTTTTTACGAAAGGGATCGATTCATCCTTACGCACTGTATAAAAATTCCTTTTTTTTTCTTCACTTAAGTGGGAGACTGCGCCTGCCGTCGGCTCCTCGTTCCTTCTCGTCGACTCTTGGCTTTGGCCCGGCCATCGGAGAGGAGCCAAATGTGGAGGCTCGGTAGCGGGGCGTGGAGGCTCCGGCAGACGAGGAGGTTTTCTGCGGCCGTCCCGGGCCCCTGCATCGTCCACAAGCGCGGGACTGATATACTCCACGATCCTTGGTTTAATAAGGTTTAATTCGTGCGCCGCCTTTATTTTTTGGCGTTTGCGCCGCTTTTGCTTACCTTAATTGGTGTTCTGTGGCTGGATCCACGACGATTCTTGCGGAGATGACATTTCTTTTATGTGGTTTGCTATTCACTAATTTAGATTGACCGCACGAGAGTATTTTTGAATTTTCTGGTGGGTTGATTTCTGCTGAAAAGGATGTGGATTTGTGGAGTTTTCCTTTACTCTTGAGCTCGAGATCCTCTTTATTGACTTCTCGACTTCTCAATGTTGGGGCGAAGATTTGGATTTCAGCTAAAAGCTAAACGTTGATTTGCTGTCGGAAACTGGAGTTTTTGTCCTCCGTCAGCATAAATATCTTATTTATTTTGTTTGGTTTTTTGCTCTTTTTTCCTGGCAAAAGTTATATTCATCTAGAAATTGGCATTTTAATCTGTTTTCTGTCAAAATCTCTCCCATTCCACGAGTTTATTTCTCTCATTTGAACTCTTAAGATGTTACCAAAGGATGAAGGTTTTGTCCTCGGTAATTATCTGGCTATTTTGAAATCTATAAATTTATCCCTAAATCTCAATTCCATAATTTTCAACTTAAGTTATGTACTTCTATCTCTATTTGTTAATTTTAATCATGTATTATTCTAATGCACTCATTGTTATATCTTTATGTGATGTTTTTCTTTCAAAATTATAGTTAAAAAGTTTTTTTTTTGTCCAGAACGATGCTACTATGTTATACTAATTATAATGTGTAGTCTGGAATATATGCATATGTGCTATATATATATATATATATATATATATATATATATATATATATATATATGTATATGATTTTGTATACATTGGTAGGATACTGGTTTCCCATTAACAGAAAGAGATCGACTTGGGCTTCGAGGTCTCCTTCCACCTCGCGTAATTTCATTTGAGCAGCAGTATGAACGGTTCAGTAAGCTTCATCTCTCTTCCTTGAGTTATGTTTGCTATTTATTATTGAGTGTAACTTAAATGAATGTCAGACATCTTTTTTTTTCATCCAGACTGACCTGTGAGTTTAAAGAAGAATTGTAGTTGAGAAGTTCCTTGAGAAATTTATCAATATAAGAATGCAATGCAATTGTAAGAGCTTTCTTCTGCATTCATATTATGATCATATCTATGTGGCTGGAAATCGTAGGCCTGACAAAAATCGAATTTTACCACATACAAACTCTGTTTCCAAACTTTCCAAGTGAAGCCATGATGTTTGCTACTCATTGCACAATGTTATCAAATGAGCACTTTGCCTTTGCTTGTAAAATTTTGTAATGAAATAACACACTTTGTAATGTTCATGGATCTAAAAGAAACTGCCACATCAAAGTGGCATGATGAAAACTGTGATGAGCAGCAAGTCATATATATGGTCATGTTCATCAAATTGCTTGCCATTTTGTGAATCTGGTTAAACACTGTTCAAGCTAGGCCTTACATTAAATTTGGAAGATATTGAATTTTCATTTGCCTTAATATACTTTAAGTGTAATTGTACATACTCCTCTTTTTAGTGAATTCATATCACTCTTTGGAGCATAACACTCGAGGTGAACCTCCCAGTGTTGTAGCCTTAGCCAAGTGGAGGATACTAAATAGACTCCATGACAGAAATGAGACTTTGTATTATAGAGTAAGCCATATTGCAGAAGTTAAACAAAATGCTTTCCCTCACATATCTGAAGATTATGGAATAGAATGGAAAATTTAAATGTTCTTTTTTTCAGGTTCTTATTGACAACATCAAAGAATTTGCTCCCATAATATATACTCCTACCGTTGGCTTAGTGTGTCAAAACTATGGTGGCCTATATAGACGTCCACGTGGAATGTATTTTAGTGCCAAGGATAAAGGAGAAATGATGTCTATGATTTACAATTGGCCAGCTAAGCAGGTAACTATAAAGTTTACTATTGATTGCTAAAATCTACATTAATAATCTGGGAGTGCTAAACTAACCAACAGTTGAGAAGTACGTCTTTTTTCTTTTCCTTTCATTTTTATAACTAAAAATTAATTAATAGATCACAAAACTTGTCCATGCTTATATTCATATGGTGTTCCATCATTTAAATCATTCGTCCATTATTCATATGGTGTTCCATCATTTAAATCATTTGTCCATGCCAAAGACAATCTCTTTGTTTGAGTATCTTTTATTACAGCAGATTTTTGTGTTTTCGTTTTTTTTACGACTAGCTACTTTTTCTTTATTTCCATTGGCACAATAAAATGTCCTTGGACTGGAAATTATTGGCCATTTTAATATACATGTATGATGTAAAATGAAGTTTATAGTTGTATGAAATTTATGTATATACAATGTGAAATAAAACAATTTTGATATTAAAATTAATGTAAGTGTGATGTATAATTAATTTTTAAATTTTTAAAATAAAAATTTGAGTTGTAATTTTTTTCGAGCCAAATATTATTTTTTGTAAAAAAAATAAAATAATGATTTCAATCATTAAAACTATTACGAGTCTCGAGCTAGTCAGTGTAACTCATTTAGTTGTTAAAACATAGTATACAAGTAATATTTAAAACTTTGATGAGTATAATATAAATTTCAAGGATATTATATGAGTTAAATTTTAAGATTTAGGTGTGGTGTAGATGCCACTTTTAAAAATGATATACTAGTATTTTTATTTTAAAAAAAGAAAATTACATGAAAGCCTCTATATAATTTTAATTATATTAATAAGTTTTTTTCAGTTATGATTGTCATAATGTACATTTTCTTTAAAATAATATGATGAGCAAATTCTGACATTTGGCAATTAATGATCAGATAAATAAGTGAGGGAATTTAAGATGATGATGACCAGCTATTTTGTTGGCCCAGAAAGCCAAATACACTACAAAATTGTGATAATCATATACTATAAGAGAACAATGCCAAAGTAGCAGTGTTTAGTCTCAAAATTACGGATAGAAATCAAGGACCAAAACATAGTTTTCGATAAAAAGTCATTTGAAATTTAGGTTGGATAAAAAATAAGGAATGAAATTTAAAAAAATTCACTTGATTCATGTTCGCATAATTTTGGCTTTTCACGGGATCATCAATTGAATCCATCGATAATAGTGTTAATTGCATTAACCCATCATATCTAGCTAGGGACCTCCCCTAGATGGATGCCATGTGTACCCTAGTTCTATAAGCTGCATAATGACTTCTTTAGGAGTGGGGAAGCACTCTAACTGAAGTAATTAAATTTTAGGCATATAAATACTTACATAATACTGTTTCTTGGACACAGCTCACTAGTAAATTGTATTTATAGATCTGCAATCCTCTCATCAAAATGGACTTGATTCAAAGTCTCCAACACCAATCACAATGGTTTTTCATTTATTTTATGGGTTTTCATGCAAAAGTCCATGTCCCACCTTTTCTATTTCATGCATTTACTGCTCCCTTTTTGCTTCATGTTCTCAAAGCATTCTATGCACCAAAAGAAGGATTTTGATTACAATAGACCAAAAACCCTTCTATGGCA
Organism: Apostasia shenzhenica; assembly: GCA_002786265.1. Taxonomy (NCBI): domain Eukaryota; kingdom Viridiplantae; phylum Streptophyta; class Magnoliopsida; order Asparagales; family Orchidaceae; genus Apostasia; species Apostasia shenzhenica. The sequence continues at coordinate 4,294,409 of KZ451886.1, read as the reverse complement.
CAGCGATTTGGGTGTCAACAATTTTTGTGCACTTGCTAAGGCAAATCACATGGTGAGGGGGCATTCTTGGTCAAACATACAAATGAGATCTTCTGGTTGCAAACCATGGTGTAGGCAATGACGAGGAAGGGATCGTTGGGCTTGATCAAGAACCTCATGTCGATGATTTTGGGGACATAGGGTTTTTAACTAAAACTAAATGGAGAAGTAAAATTCATGTGGCCTACCCGCAACTAGTTTGAAATTGAGGCTTTGTTATTGTTGTTGTAGAATTGATGCTACATGCAATGTTAATAGGAATGAAAACAAAGCTGGTTTTGAAAGCTGACCTGTAATAGTTAGGATAGACCTACGAAATAGTGATGGTGATTATTTCATTTCGAGAAACCTGGAGGACAAATTTGTTGCATCATCATCTTTATCACATGTCATATGAGCTTTTTTCATTTCCTTAGGTCGACATGATAGTGGTGACAGATGGGAGCCGCATATTGGGTCTCGGTGACCTGGGAGTTCAGGGAATTGGAATTCCCATTGGAAAGCTTGACATGTATGTTGCTGCAGCTGGAATGAATCCTCAAAAGGTATCTCTTCCAACTCTCAATGTGCAAGTATGTGTTTTTCTTTTTGTGTAGCGGGGCAGGATGGTGTCAAGCAGATTTGTATCCCTCCCCACACTCAGTGTGCAAGTATGCGTATTTTTTATTTTTTATTTTTTGTGGCAAGGGGGTGATGGTGGCATGGTGGGATGGGGTCAAGTGGATTTGTATACTAAAATATGTACTGCATTCTGATTTTTTTTTGTACTGCATTTTGATTTATATTAAGCGTGCTTGATGTCCGGTGATATCATGCTTTCGATCCTCAGGTTGTTAACTCCGCATTATTACCAACATGGCTATGATGAGCTTCATATCTTCTATGCTTTATTTCATGCATGTGCTCATTTGCATGTTATGACAACACAATCTTACAGACATGAGGTGCGCTTTCATGTGTTCTTCCAGTTTGTGCTTATTTATGTCTGGCATTACTTCTTGTACGTTTTTGTTGCACATATATATAATGCATTTGTGTTTTGTGCTCTGAATAGAAAATGGAAGCATCCTGGGTCACATAGACATGCTGTGCAATTTCACTTCTAGGTCTATTGCATACTTGTCTAGTTGAATGTTCAGTCTGGAACTTTACTTCCGTCATGTTGCACATTTCTGTAGTATATCTGTTCTTTTTGCTCTTACTAGCAAATAATAGATGAAAATGTATTTTGAACCTCATTTTGCTTGGGGTGTTCTTAAATTGGTTTTTAGGTGATCCTCTTTAATGCTGAGATATATGTTCTAGAAAATGATTGTTACTGCAAGAAGCAAGAGATATTATTTCAGTGATATCACACTGTTCTTTCAATTTTTCTGGATTCATCCAGAATTTTTTTTATCTTTCTAGATGTGTCCTAGAAGATAAAATCTTTACTGCAGACTTATCATTTTTGTCCTTTGTGTTTTATGTTTTTGCTTACAAACCTTGGCAGATACTTCCAGTCATGCTGGATGTTGGAACTAACAACCAAAGGCTTCTTGAAGATAATCTTTGTGAGTAAAGGCCTCCATTAATTCATTTTGTGCTGGAAACAAGCCTAATGATCAAACCTAAGACTAGTTTATTTTTCTTTCAAGCTTTTTGCCTTGGGTTCATTTTAATTCCCCTCATCACAAATATTCTTTGTGAACCTCACTTGTATTCTAGTCATTCCAATTCTTCCATTGTGTATGAATTACCAATGGCTATACGCACATGTTCCTTTCTAGATCACTCGACAGAAAAATGCTTGGCAACTTCTGAATGATTATGCATTGAAATTTGGAATGGCTGCTCGAAACAAATATAAACCTTTAAAAATTGGCTTCAAGTATGATTGTGGAATGCTAAATCCTACCAATTCACTGCTTCCAAGGCGAAGCTTCATGACTTTTTGATTTGATTATCCTTAACTATACTATAAAACGAAAAGCTTTTGAGCATATAGTTCAAAATAGATAAGCAAATTATCTTGGGCAGTGCAGCGCAAGCCTAAGTTAAGATTAAAAGTTTGTTTTTCCTATGGGGTATAAATTACTTTGTAATGAATCAAACAAATCATTGGACAAGACTGTAAAGCAGTTCCACATATATGTTAAGAATCAAGTCAAAAAATAAAAAGTAATTTTTTGGTGAGAAAATTATTTGACTTCATCTGAAAATAAGCTTCACATTTTGCATCAATATGAATTCTTTAAAATAATTTTTTTACTACAAATGAGTGAAGGAATATAAGTATTAACTTTGAAACTGGATTCTATATACAGAAGGAAAATTTTGTTTTAGAGAAATAAAGTTTAGTAGATGAGATGCAATGGAGATTTTATTAAAAGCAGTGCTGTTGATCTGATTTCATTTTTAATAAGAAACTATATATGTGATCACATGTGTGTTGTGTTTATGATCTGTGTGAGGATTTGCATGCAGGAATTGTAACATTCATTTTTTTCATCTCTCTCCTAGATTTAGGATTGCGGCAGCCAAGGTTGGAAGGAGATGCATATTTATCCATTGTTGATGAGTTTATGGAAGCTGCATTTGCGCGCTGGCCAAAGGTGATTGTGCAGGTAAAGTGCTTGAATAAGGTGTAGTTTAAATTGAAATAATGGTTTCTGCTTACATTTTTTAAATTTCCAGTTTGAGGACTTCCAGATGAAATGGGCCTTTGAAACCCTTGAGCGGTATCGTAAAAAATTTTGCATGTTCAATGATGACGTACAGGTTATTTGGACTCATAGTTATCTTCCATTTTTTTGCACATGAATATATTTATTATTTTCTTTCGGAAATACTGCTTTTCACTTATTTTAATGTTTTTACCAGGGAACTGCTGGTGTTGCTCTTGCTGGTTTGCTTGGCGCTGTAAGGTCGCAGGGTCGATCTCTGAAGGACTTCGCAAATCAGAAGATTGTTGTGGTTGGAGCTGGGAGGTATTTGAGAGTTGTCTTATTTCTCTCAAAAGGATTCCCAAATATATGGAATTGTGGATATTAGTCATTTTAAGATTGAGCTTGCCTAAGATTCTTTGCAAATGTTCAGTGCAGGGATTGGAGTACTTAACATGGCCAAACAAGCTATAGAGGGATTGCATGGAAAAAATGAAAACCTGGAAGTTAAGCACCAGTTCTGGGTGCTTGATAAACATGTAAGTTTATACTATGCATTTTTGGATTTAATTAAGCTTAATTCATCCTGTCTATAGCTTTTGCATTTGTTATGCGCATCTTGTGGCACTGTAGCATTTGATGATTTTGGGGAACACGTATCTTTTTGAAAATTGAATGTAGCTAGCATCATTTTTTCTGAGACTTAATAATCAATTGAGATCCAATTTACTCAAAAAAGTTTAAGTTCAGCATGTCAGTATCATCTACTTAACATGGCTTCTTGGATTTAATCGATTTCTTTACTAGCAAGCAGCACATGACAGTATAATACAGCTCATTGAAATAACATTTTCTTTGATTGTTGTGGGTACTTTAGTATTTGTGTTGATATATATTTAAGGACTTTTTGAATGGAAGTTATTGGAATTTTAAATTTTGCTAGAAGTTCTGTTCATCTGAAACCTGCCCCTAATGTTTATTTTAGCTTGAAAGATTGATATCCTTCCTTCTACAGAGCTTCAATGTTATGATTGGCGGTTGAGGCAGGATAACAGATGCATTTGGTTGTGATTTATTGTTTATTGGATGTTTTATTGTATAATGATTCTTCAGGGTCTTATCACAAAGGAAAGGAAGGACATTGATCCTGCTGCTGTTCCTTTCGCCAGAGGCTTTGGTCCAGGTGAGGTTGATGGAATTGCTGAAGGGGCTAGTCTCCTAGAAGTGGTAAGGGCTTGTTGGAGATAACGTTTCCCAAATATTGGCATCAAATACATGATTTGAATACCGCACAACTGCAATGAACTTTTTAGCGAACAACCTTTCAGAATGACTTCTCATGGTTTTATCTCCATCAGGTTAAGAAGGTCAAGCCGGATGTCCTTTTGGGATTGTCTGGAGTTGGGGGCATATTCGATAAGGAGGTAAATTGACATTAGTGGATAACGATTCAAATATCTTTGATATGCTGAAGGAAACTATATTTTCTGTGGTTAATTCATAGTACTGAGGCAATTGGCTGGGTGCTGATCAAGCAAGCACATACCCATAGACATAGGCTACTGACACTTATCACTCACAAAGTCGAAAAGCACCTTATGGTTTGTCAAGTTCATAGTGTTGACTTCCAATCATTCGCATTGGCACTTTTAGCCATTTGGCTCTTGAAGTTATTTTATTCCCAACATGTGAAATATCTTTGAACTGAAAGTCAGTTTGTGAGAGACCTAGTAGCCTTTTCGTTTGTTTTGTCATATCGGCTTAACAATTCAAAAAGAAATTGTAATTCAATTGTTAAGTCGCATGCAAGATGGAGATGCTTTTTAAGTTTATATTTGTATTTATCTACTGGATGAATTTTGAATGTACTATAATGGAATAATCTAATGATTTAAGTTTAGTGAGTATGAAATTTACAGCAGGTAGGTTAAAAGGTTTCTTTATTACATATGCTTTGAATAACTTTCTATAGAGTTGATATATGATCATGATCATCAAACTGATAAATATCAGTTATCTGACAGGTGCTTGGGGCTATGCGGGCTTCAGATTCCCCAAGACCTGCAATATTTGCAATGTCCAATCCTACATCAAATGGTTTTTTTTCTTGAGCCCGATAAAAAATCTTGAAGATTATGCTTGAAATAGATTTGTGATTGACTCATAACTCCGTTCTCTTCTGTAACAATCCAGCTGAGTGCACGCCAAAGGATGCGTTCAAATCTGCGGGAGAAAACATAATTTTTGCTAGTGGGAGCCCATTTGAAAATGTTGAACTAGGTCTGTCTGCCTCTTTGTTTTATGCTCTTTATGATCGCCTCATCAATAAGGACATCTGCAGGTGACGGTAAAGTAGGATATGTAAACCAGGCAAATAACATGTACTTATTTCCCGGGTACGTAAGGGTCTCTCTACTTGGATATCGGTCATAATAAGGGAATGCTTCAGGTGATTAAATTGCTTCTGATCAACTTCAGAATTGGGCTAGGAGCACTTCTGTCTGGTGCTCGCCTTATTTCAGATGGCATGCTTCAAGCTGCAGCTGAGTGGTATGCAATGATATTTAACTCTATATCACCTGCAAGCTGTGAACTCACCAAACTGCATGAATGTCATATGGTATCATAACTGACAAACAGCTTTATCTTTAATCAAACATGCTCGATCTTTCATGTGGAGGCAAAGTAGCTTATTCTCTATCTTGTATGCCTATGTAGTCCCCCGCCCTTTAAGTTATGAATGCTTGCATTCTTTTTAGTTTTTTTGTTTTTTCTGGAGTACATTATTTACTTAAGTGAGACCCGAGGAACTTCATTAAAATTGAGATCCCTTATTAAACTTGCATGTCTAGTTTTGATGTTTCATCCAAATGTAACTCATGAAACTAAGCTGATATGAGGTGTTTTACCATGACTTCTGATGCTCAGTTTTATGAGTAGAAGCTAACTTATTAGACTTCCAGCTTAAAGGTTGAAATATTGAGGAATCAGTGAAGTAATTTCCAATCGAAGAGGCACAGATAATGTATGCCATGTGGCATATACTAATTGAACAAAAAACAATGATAGCTACGAAAAATGGAAGGGATTCTTGAGGGATATTGTTCAAAGTGATCTATTTTACACTCTGGTCTAATATTTTTATCTGTAGAGCGTTCAGATCTCTAACCTGTATTTGTGACAAGCAGCCTTGCTTCGTACATGACAGAAGAAGAAATCCAAAAAGGCATTCTTTTCCCTTCCATTTCAAGGTACAATGAACACTTAAATGAGCTTTTCTTTCTCTAGTGGTTTTGTTTACTTACTCTTCAATCCTAATTTGATATCACAGTTAGGAGTGCTGTTCCTTGTTTTTATAAGGCTAACTTTTTATGATCTGAACAGTAAATTACTGATCTATTTTCTCATGCGTAGTACTTATACAAATACTAGGTGGATTGGAGGACCATCATTTGGGTTTCTTGAGGATTTTCATGAATGACAAGAACTCAATTGATTGCATGATGGAATATCTGATTTTATGCAATAACTATATGAGTTTTTTTTTTATGGAATACCTATATGAGTTGGCAATGATTGGCTTTGTTTTATGTTTTCACGTGAGAAAATGCATGAATATGACATACAAGTGTAGCAAAAGTATGACCTAGGAATTGTTGCCCCTTTCCATTCTCGTGTCCCACAAGAATCTTCATCGTATAGAAGCAAATTCTTCAAATTTATGGTGATGTGGGTCAAAAAAAAGGATGTAATGTGAATTTAGAATCAACAAATTCCAATAGCAAATTCTTTTACAACAACCATGCCTTTTTCCTACTACTTGGAGTTGACTATATGAATCTATTATTTGCATTACATTCTATTTAATCACAACTTCTTATTTAACTCTAAGTATGTAACATCATTCATTATAACTTTTTATCATGTCTTTTGTTTTCTTTTTACATGGGCAAAATTCAATAACTTAACTCTTCTTACTGAAGTTTCTATTAATCTACTTTCTTTAAAATTATTTTCTAATATATTTATATGATAGATCAAGAACTTTATAATCCACAAGTTAAATTATCTTAAATAAAAATGATATTTGATAAATAAGGAGCTATCGAATTAGATTAATGCTTGTTGATTTAAATTCAAATAAGACACATCTGAGATTCAAAATAATTAGGGTCCCTAACGATTAATCGAAATAGTAATTAAATCAGTCAATATAGTTTTGATGTTACAGTATAGAGCCAACGACCAATCTAGTCGCCCAGATAACTTTATAATTAACAAATATTTGAGTCAGGTAGAAATATACCAAGACCAAAATAATTTGAGTACAAGTCTATTTGCGGGTTGAGTTTAGCTAACTCAAACTATCTTAGCCTAAGTAGGGTTGGATGTGGGATCACTTGGTTTGCGGTTAGGTTTGGTGCAGGGTTTGCAGGCGTGTGGGCGATGCGAACAAGCTGAGAGGCTGCAAGTGTTTGACAGTTGTGGCTAGGAAAGGGGATTGGCCTACATATCGTGGCAAAATCGCATGGGTGATAAGAATTGTAGTGTTGGAACCTGATGGGCAAGAATGAGATGGAGCTACGCAGGTCAACTGGTGCGAGTTTTGCACACTTGGCCACGACTAGCATAGGCTAGTGTTGTGCTTTCGCTCGATGAGTAGAGAAGTAGTCCGACATAAGCCTGACAGGTGATCAGTTTAGATGTTCTTTGTGCAAAAAGGGGAAGAAAGGCATAGCGGTGGAAGATGAGAATTGTTTTTTAACAGGTCAATTAAGCTATTATAAGATTTTCACCTAAAACTAATCATATCCTTCCACCCATCAAGATTTAACAATTCATAACTCACTCAATCCTAAATTTCATTAATCGTCAAAAACTCCATTACAATAGTAGGAGACTCCCTTATAGATCATGATATAGACACTAGGAAATAGATATAAATGTAAAAAATAAAGTGTCAAATGCATTCACGAAAAATAAAGAAATGAGCAAAATTACATTGTTATAGCAGTTCTTCGTTTTCAAAATCAGCTAAAATCTTCAATCAAATCAAATGTGTATCTAAAAATAATCAATCGACCCATATCTTTCGGACTTTTTATCATGTGGGCTATATTACCTTTACTTTCCCACAGGATCACAGTGACTACATGTTTTTGTAAGTACCATTATGTGCCTGCTAATGTTGTAAATCTCAGTATTTCCAACCCAGTAAAACTTACATCTGGAAGTTTAAGTGATTCATGCAATTCTCTATTCCTCTATCCCTCTTTCTGAGCCTCAAACTTTCTTTTTTATAGTCAACATTACTTAATATTGTTGTGTATGTCGCAGCATTCGGCATATCACGACGCATGTTGGAGCGGCTGTCGTGCGCGCTGCCGTTGCTGAAGATCTTGCCGAGGGCCACGGTGATGTCTGCTTGAAAGAGCTAATGCACATGTCGAAGGTATTCATCGGAAAAAAAAAAATGCCTTCCATTTAGATGCTTCTCTCTTCAATTCCAGCGACTCATTAAATATATTTCCTTTCACCCCCAAAATTTGCTTCTTTCAGGAGGAGATAATGGATTATGTTGCTCGCAGTATGTGGTATCCGATTTACAGTCCCCTTGTGCATGAGAAATGAACCTTCTTGCCTTCTCATGTGATTCACAAACATCCATTACTTTTACATTATGTACTCCAAACAATTTTGTTATATGATCCAATTATTTTTATTTAAATGCTATGATACATATATATATATATATTAAAAAAATGATTTTGATTATCCCAAATTTGTCGAAGTCAAATTGGTTACCACTTCACATAGGATTAGGATTCTTCGTCGAAAAATCTAAGGCTAACTCGGTTGTTGCATGTACTATAAATTTAAATATGTGAAAAAGATGAACAAAAAAAAAGGGTGAGAATCAAGCTCATAGGCCTCATAATGCTGCTTGATTGTACCTCAGATATCTTAGATGTAAAATTTTAAAAATTAAATTTAAGGTAAATAACAATTGGTCTTTGAATTTAAGATTTAAAATAATGTGTATGTTTATGTTTTCAAAATTATAATTTCTGAGCTTTAATATGATTATTAAATAATTTTTTTTATTTTTTATTATTACAAAGTTTTACTATTATCATTATATTATTTTCTTCTTTATCTCTGTCCTGTCACGTTCTCTGGCAGAATGATCCCCTTATAGCAGCACAATTGTAGAGCGCGGCCGGAGGGTCAACACAGAGGGCGTTAGAGGCCGCATGGACTCGGCCCGCACCAATTGCTCGCACCGTACGAGATTGTGTAGCATGACCGCTGGCTGCGCCACGCCAGCATCACGTGGCTTGCAGATGCCACTATGGCATGGCCATGCAGCCTCGCTGGCGTGCACAAGGGTGCTCCAACCCCACAACTGCACACAGCGCAAGCAACGACTGTGCTGCTGCGAGGCATCGTGACAACTCGCATGAGCAAGCATCACGACAATAGTAGTTATAAAAACTTTAATAATAAAAAAAGATTTTTGAAAATTATTGTAAAACTAAGTGATTTCGATGAAATAATTAAAAAAATATGAATTTATGCGTTATTAAACTTTAAAGTCCAAGAGCCCAGTGTAATTTACACTTAAAACTAATTTATAATTACCCTTTTACCTCATAGCTCAGATGCAATTTACCCTGTTTTGTCTGTAAATGATCTAACGGCCATGCATATCGGCCTGAAAAATTGGACCAACAGTGTTAGATGTAGGCCTGTCAACGAATCGGATTTAAATCAAGGTCAACCCAGATCCGTTTCATGACCCGCCACGGTTCAGATTTTCGGATCGGATTTTGGGTTGACCCGGAACCTTTTTTACATAATCGAACGCTATTTTTTCAATGACTACAATTCTTATATTTATAAATAAAATTTTGATCACTAAAATATTATACAAAAAATAAAGCGCAATTCTGTTAAAGCTAGCACTAAACATTTCATCTCAACAGTAAAAAACATTTATAGCTATTAATCTCACTTCACAATGCAAGTACTTCCTGGTTACTGCACTTAAAATAACTTGTAACTACTCTTTAATAATTATACGCCTCAATCACATTTAAAAACTTTCATAAAATAAAACAATAATTAACATATGCAATTAAATAATAAATATATAAATACGTAAAATAATTTCATACTTATAAATTTCGGGTCGGATTTTTTTCGGGTCGGATCAGCATCGACCCGGATCTGACCCGACAATACTTAAACGAAGCAGGTCAGTTTTTCGGAATAATCGTGCGGGTCAAAAATTTATTTCATTTTATAAGATAATCAGTTCGGATCATGAATCGGATCAAGATCCGACCCATTTACAGGCCTAGTTAGATGGACTCAAGTAATGCATGTAAGTGGTAATCAGAGCCTTGTACAAATAATTATTTATCAATAATATTGTCTGTTCTTATTATGTTCATTTAAGTTTTTATGTGTTTTTCTTTTATTCTGGATATTATTTTATGATCAACAAATCTTAAGTTCATGCTTTAGAACTATAGACTACATTCATGTTTGCTTAAACCCATACATTCTTCCGTAATTATATCCCTGAATCTCCAGTTAAGGCTTGGTATACCGTTTACACGGAGTTTTCCTACATGTTTTAAGAAGAGATTGAATAAAATTTTCTAGATACAGGATCCTATAATGTCAGACTCATTATCTGAATATATTTCATATTCAGGAATTGATAATCTTCCTTCTTTAATATATATAGTAATCAACATATAATATCCTCTTTAGCAGGAAATACAAGTAATAATAAACCCATATGATAAATCTTCCTTCTTTATAATTAATATAATTGAATTCAGTGGTTACGGAATGATCTTTTTCACCAAGGCGCGACGACCAATTTGTTGAATATCCAACGTTCCTTTCGCTACTGAGGGTTGAAAACGCCAGTGGTGTCTGAACTAGGCTGTGCATCAATGTGCTCGGGAGCATGGTAATGCCGCTCCTAGTCGAGAAGTCTGAGATAGTGCGAGACTCATAGGGTTTTTGATCAAAATCTTCTACTAATCATTTTATTTTTGCAATCCGTTTTGAATATGTTTTATATTACCAAGCTGTCTTATTAATCCTACATTGCCATAATCTCATTTTCTTTATATCATGTATTTAGTATGAACTTACTCACAGTATATGGTTCTCTATTATATTAGAGGAGAAATTGAATATTATATTTTTCAGATACAGGATCCCATAATGACAAACTCCTATTCATCTGAATCATTTTATATTCAGAATGATAATCTTCCTTCTTAATAAATAATAGAGAGAGAGCATATCATTACCTCTTCTCACAGGAGAAAAATACAAGTAATAATAAACTCTATTGAATAATTTTTCCTTCTTAATATATAACTCTGAATAAATTCTTCAAATAATAGAGTATCCATTGTACTATTTAGCCTACTAAAAATCACAATAAAACTTCAAATGGATAGAAAAATTTACTCAATCTCTTCTTTAAAAAAACATGTGAATTTCATATATAAATTGATGATATATCTTCAAAATATAAATATGTATCCATTGTACTATTTATGCCTACTAAAATCCAATAAACTTCAAATGGAAGAAAATTTTACTCAATCTCTTTCTAAAAACATGTGAAGAAATCCATCTAGATGATTTTAGTAGGGGTTTTTTTAGTTTATGATCAACAAATGTAAGTTCATTGCTTAGAAACTATAGTCTACATTCATGTTTATATATAATATAATTATATATATATATAATAATTATATATATATATATATATATATATAGATGGCAAAAAAAGAGATTTTTACATACATACTTCAGCTTTGATGCTTATAGAGTTATATTTTTAACATATTTTAATATTTTTAGTAGGGTTTTTTTTAGTTTAAGGATAAAAACTATCACAGTTAACGCCGCTTACAATCTTTAGATCTATAATTAATATCTTGTATTAAAAGAAAACACATAACCTAAAATCACAATTATGTCTGAACTTACTCACAGTATAATCGACAAAGCAAAATTCAGTTCCTCCTCTAATATAATAGAAATAAAAAATAAATATTTAAATGACCTTAGTGGCACCAATTTAAATAATAATTTTAAATTATTAATTGAAATGATAAATGAAACATATGAACATCTATCTAACCAGAATCAAACAAATCTAAAACTCTTATAGAAATAAAAGAATATCTACACTCTATAAAAATAAATCTGTTAACAAAACCTCATAATATAACAGAAAATTCAGATAATAATATAAAATATTATCATTGGATGAATGTTCCATTACATCAAAAATTATCAATAATTCAAGATAAATTAGAATATATAAATATATTAGAAGATTATGACTTTGAAGAACAATATGAATTATTTTTAAATAATAAAATAATTTTGAAAGATAAAATTAAAAAATATATTAAAAATCCTACCTCAGAAAACTTCAAGCTATACAACAAATTTATAAAGATAAAGAAGAATTATTTTATCTCTATAATTATACTCCTGAATATAAAATATATTCAGATAATGAGTCTGACATTAATAATTCTTCAAATATAAATAACATTTTTACGGAAGTAGGAGAACTTAGTACTCGAAAGAGAGGACATGGTGAACCACATCATAATTCACCTGCTCAACATTTCAATGAATATGCTGATCAACATTTTCAACCTAAAGAGGAAGACCTTTTTGATGACATTTTTACTAATGAATTTTTTTTTTCAAAATAAACCACATCAAAAACAAGATCCATATTTATTTAATATTGATAAAGTTCCAATGTTAGAACGAAAATAATACATTGTGCAATGGATACAACTAGTACGTTGATTAAAAAATATTTATGCTTATATGTCTACTCAACAATTATTAGAAATGATAACTTCAAAATTTACTGGATCTGCCTCTATGGTACTTAAATCATTAGAAAATTTGCCACAATTTCAAAAAATCAAAGAAGAAAGAAATAAGGATGATGCTATAGTCCTTTTAGGAAAGTTTCTCTTAGAATTTTTTGCTGATGGATCTTTAGATAATGCAGAAGATTTAGAAAGAATTGAAACAATCTTATCTAAAATGCAAATAGGCAATATATGCTTTATTGAAGATTTTTCTCAAAAATATATGAAATATGTTTGAAAACTTTCTGTGTCCCAATATGACCATTGGGCACAAATATATTTCAATAAATTACCCACCCCATGGGATAAAAAATATAAGCGTGAATATATAACATTTCTTAATAAAGCTTTAACAGAAGATATCATATACTTAAAATTTGACACTCTTGCACTCAGAGTAAAATGTGCAATGAACCTCTTTATTGAATACTGTAAAGAACAAAAACTTCGTAAATCTTTTTACAAAGATAAATTTAAAGCAAAACATAAACAATGTTGTATCAATGTATTACCAACCTATAAATTTGGTATCTTTCCTGAACGCAGCAAGCGTGGTGGACCTAAATACAAAAAATACAAATCACAATCAAACCGCTATCCTAAATCTTATAAATATCATAAACGACCCTTTACTAAATCTGTTAATACTTATAAACGAAAACCTTTTGCCAAACGATTTCAATTACGATCTAAACCTCAACAAATTAAAAAGCAAAATAAGTATTTTAAACAGAAACCAACTTCTTCAAAGAAAAATTGTAAATGTTTTAAGTGTGGTGAATCTGGACATTATGCTAACAATTGTAAAATAAATATTAAAATTATTGAGGAAGAACAATTTCAATTAATAACTGAATATTATGATATTATTCCAGGATATAAATTAGATAGCTTATCTGACATAGATTATGAGATTTCATCTATAGAAGATATTGATAATCTAAACATAAATAGTAGCTCTGAAGAGTCATTTACAGACTCTGAATCAGATAGTTCAATTGACGATGAAAATATAAATTATGTATTTATGTTACATGAGGAAAACGAAGATAATAATACAGATATTGAAAGAATTGCAGAAACATCTTCTGAAACTCACAATGAATAATTTATATTTGATAATAATTTATATCAGAAAATAATCAAATTAAAAAATAATACTAAAGGTAAAGATATATATATAAGAAAAAATTTAAGTTACAATTAACAAAACGAATAGTTCATTTTATAGAATATTTTGAAGGAACAATTGATAGTTCTGAAGAACCAACTGCCATAATAAAATTACAGATCATAACTAAAAATAAAATAAATGAAATTTTAAATAAGGTTAAATATGCTGAAAAGATCAAATATTTGCATTTAGGATGTATACAAATAACTATTAAAGCTAATTTTAGAGCCGGATTAGATTCTCCCATAACTTTAATAATATCCGATAACAGATTAATAACTACTGAACAATCTTTGATGGGTATTATACAATCTAATTTACTATATCAAGTTTTAAATTTTAAAATATTTCCTAATTTCTCTGTTAGTCTGAAAGATGAAAATCTTGACCAAAGTGTTATGATATTCCATAAACTAGAAAACATACCTATGTTAAAAGGTAGTAAACCTTTAACATTGCCTTCGAGATTACTAGGGCATTTTTCAGAAACGAATAATGTAAAAATAAAACTTATTCCATCTGACATAAGATTAGATGATCTTCACAATCAGTATTCTGAAATAATACATCCAAAACAATTAACTAATAAAGATATCCAATTACCTTCTGCATGGACTTTAAATATTGAAAAAATCAGAAAATATCAATTAATTGAAAAACCCTCTACTAAACAATTATATATTAAAGAAGAAAGATTATCAATTGGTTATAAACAGTTGGATAATAAAAACATATCAAAACGATTGCAAATAAAAGATTTAGATCAAGAAGATTTTGATCAAAACCCTAGCACTTCACTAATTAATAATACCAAATTAGATTTAAGTATTATACAAATTTTAGTTAATTTTAAGGATAAAACTATCACAGTTAATGCCCTAATAGATACATGTGCTTCTTTAACTCATATAAAATTCAAATTAATAGAAAATGATATATCACTTACAGAGAAGAAACGATATTATACATTTGATAAAATAATTCAAGAATTAAAATATAAAGCTAATATTACTAACATAATGGTCATAGATATATTTAATAACATATATAATTTAGATTTTGACACTATTTACATTGATGATAGAAACACATTCGATATGCTAATTGGTCAAGATATACTTAAAAAATATTATTCATTAAATATAAATTATGAAACTATACAATTAAAAATTCAAGAAAAAATGATAAATATTAAACAATTGAATGAATGTAATTTACATACTATAAATATTTTAACCACTCATAGCCAAAAAAATATCATTTTATAAATTAGAACATGATGCAAAATATCCAAAAGAAATCTCTATAGGATACAAATTTTATTCATATGAAAATATCCTTATTCAACCAAATATATCTACTAAAATTAGAACTGGAATAACAACTAAAATTGAAAACGACTATTATGATTTAATTAAAGGAAAAAATGGCTGGTTATTTAATAATGATATGATTATAAGTGAAGGAATAATCAGAGCCGATTATACGGGAGAAGTAAAAGCAGTAATTAGGAATAATGAATAAAATACTGTAATTAGAATAAGAAAAAATTATAAACTATTTGACTTAATAATATTCTCCATTACAAAACTTGAACTTGAATATGAATCTACATGAAGTAAACAGGCATTTAAATAAAATATGTATAAAAATAGATTTTTCAGGATATAAATCATTTCATTTATTTGCTATTCTAGATACAGGAGCAACTAGAAGTATAATTAATGAACAATTTTGGGTAGATAAATTTGCAGAAAAACTTGAAGAAAATGTCTCTTTTGTAGGCATAAATAGTACAATGAAAACATTAAAATATGTTAAAAATATAACTCTACAAGCACAAGCTGAAGATGATTATGTAAAAAAAAATTTCCACATATATATATTTGTAAGGACTTTCTTGTGACATGATTATAGGAATGGATGTATTAAATTAATATTTACCTTTAACCATTAATACTACCTATTATATTTTTACAATACAACAAACACAAATAAAAATTTCTCAAAATTTTTAATCATTTAAAATTAATAAGAATAAATTTTAGACCTGAAATTCTATCAATAACAGAAAACTTTAAACTAAAATATCTAGAATCATTACAAGAAGTTTTTTCTGATGACCCATTACTATTATTCAATCGCAGTCCACGTTTTTGCACTTTAACCCCTTTAGACAAAAATAAAATTATAAGAATAAAACTATTAGTTTATTCAACATTAGATACTGAAAAATTCAACAAGCAATTAACAGAATTAAAAAATTAAAGCTCATTGAAAATGCTACTGGACCTCATTCTTCTCCAGCATTTATGGTTAGAAATCATGCTGAAGAAAAAAGAGGGAAAGCTAGACTAGTAATAAATTATAAACGACTAAATGATAATTTAAAATTTGATGAATTTTATATTCCTAGTACTGAAAATATCTTTAAAAATATAAATAAAGCCAAATGGTTTAGCAAATTTGATGCTAAATCAGGATTCTGACAGATTAAAATACAAGATAATACATCTAAGGAATTAACTGTTTTTTCAACTCCTTATGAACATCTGCAATGAACTGTAATGTCATTTGGATTAAAATATGCACCTCAAATTTTTTAAAAATGGATGAATTCCATCTTTTCACCCTACAGTCACTTTATTCTTGTATATATAGAAGATATCCTTGTTTATTCATTAACTTATTAAACAATATCTTGAACATTTAGAAATAACAAAAAATTTATTTATAAAACATGACATTATATTAGGAAAAAATAAAATTGAATTATGTAAACAAACAATCGAATATTTAGGAAAAATTATAAACCAAGGAAAAATAACATTGCAAGAATATATTATAATAAAAAATAAAAAATTCCCAGATACTTTTGATGCTGTTAAACAATTGTAAAGTTTTTTAGGAATATTAAATTTATTCCAAGACTTAGTCAACATACTATGAATTTACAAAAAAAATTAACTAAAATTAATCAGCAATATAAAAAAGATACTGAAAAAATTATAACACGATGAGAAACTGATAAAATTAAAATACAATTAAATGATAAAGAAAAACAAAAAATTAAATATCTAAAAACTATTGTTACTAAAATACCAAAAACAATTATTCCCACTAGTGCAGACCAACTCATACTTTATACTGATGATAGCATTTCTTATTGGGCCGGCGTAATAGTAACTGATCACAAAGACATTGTAGGTTATACATCTGGTAAATTTTCCAAAATTGAATTAAATTATTCAACATATGAAAAGGAATTTATAGCAATATTAAAATCTGTCGAAAGTTTTAAATTTTGATTATTACCAAAAACTTTTCAAATTATAACAGACAATAAAGGATTATATCATTATTAAAAATAAAAAATAAGATAATAATAGTCGAAGAATTAGATGACTTTTACAATTAGATGAATATTCATATACTATTCTTTTTACTCCAGGTTTTACTAATATCTTAGCAGATTTTCTTTCACGATAAAATGGTCCTTCAACTTCTTCTTAATTAGGAAGAAGAATTTCTATATTTGCAGGTATATGGAAAATACTTGGAAAGATATACTACTGCAGTCCAATATGCATCTATCGAGGACACATAATACTTCCTCACCTACATCTTCTTATAATGCAAGGACAAAAAATACTTCGTCTCCTATATCTTCTTATATTACTACTCCTAGAGTTTATAATAAAACTATTGCCTTCAAAGAATGGACTATCACTATAGATTTTTTCGATAAATATAATCAACATATAATATCCTTTTTAGCAGGAAATACAAGTAATTATAAATCAGATATACCAATGTCTGCAAAAGTCTATGGAATCATAAATGAACTCTGGAAAGTAGTTGGAGGATTACAACATAATCCTTCTCTTATATATAATTTAAGGGAAATAATAACCCATATTTCCCAAATAGAACATTCTCTATATAATATATCCAATAAACTTCAAATGGAAGAAAATTTTACTCAATCTCTTCTTAAAACATGTGAATTTAATATATAATTGAGATAATTCTTCAAATATAAATGATGTATCCATTGTACTATTTATGCCTACTAAAATCCAATAAACTTCAAATGGAAGAAAATTTTACTCAATCTCTTCTTAAAACATGTGAATTTAATATATAATTGAGATAATTCTTCAAATATAAATGATGTATCCATTGTACTATTTATGCCTACTAAAATCCAATAAACTTCAAATGGAAGAAAATTTTACTCAATCTCTTCTTAAAACATGTGAAGAAATCCATCCAGATAACTAAGAAAAAATATATCTCATATTAGAAATCATATTTCATCATAAGAAAATTAATTCTCCCTATATGAAAAAAGCCAAGAGACGTGAATGTCTTCGAAAGGTATAGACTTTGTTACCTAAAGATCTACGGACAAAATTTATTGATATATATATGTAGACTCAACTAATATATATATCTACATAATATATATATATATATATATATATATATATATAATATATTAATTTTTCATATAAAATAAAATTTCTCCTTAATCACAAGATAGGATGACGCAATAACATCGAGCCAAACGCTGCCTAAATCACAAGCGAAGCAATATTTAATTAATCATTTATATATCATATAATAATTTTAAATTTAGATGTGCATATATGTAAGTTTTTATATTATCTATCTTACAACGTATACAAGAGTACTTCAATGTTTTGAGTTGGTTAAAACAAAAACAAAAATATTTGAGTTGAAACATCAAAATTGAAGAAAATAATAATAAATTACATAATATATATATTAATTACATAAATTTTAAGGGCAAATTTCATCCAGGTCCCTGAGTTTAAGGGTTATTATCACACAGATTCACGTTTTTAAAATCTATCATCCGGGTCCTTAAATTTTCAAAAATTATTATCTGGGTCCTTTTTTATTTTTTTATTATTAAAAAATATACAAATCACCATTATACCTTACCCTCCTCTCTTTTCCCAGATCCGGCGTGCCTCGCGTGCCCGCCGAGGCCTCGCACGGCCGCACCGCCCGCGCCGCCCCGGCAGGCCTCGCACAGCGTCACTCGGCGGTCTCGCGCTGCCGCACGAAGGCAATCGCGGCCGGCCCGGCCGTGCGAGGCCGCTGCATCCCGCGGTCGCGCGGCGCCGCCACGCGTCATAAGAGCCCGCGCGGCGCCGCCCACGGCGCCGAGGCCGCGTTGCATCGCGCCGGCAGCACGGTTGCCACGGCCGTTGGCGCGTTCAGCAGGCCGCGCGATGCAACGGCCTGCGCGGCCGCGGACGCTGCAGCGCCTCACGCGCGGGCTTGCCGCAGCCCGAGTTAGCGTCGGCGGGCCGCGCGGCACACTCCCAAGAGGACACGCAGCGTAGCCGCCGGCGGTGTCGCTTGCCCCGCGCGAGGACGCGACCGGCGGGTGTTCGTGCGCCGTGCAGAGGCACGTCGGAGGCAACGAAGGCTGCCGGATCTGGTGGAGAGAGGAAGGGTAAGGGTATAATGGTAATTTGTATATTTTTTAATATTAAAAAAATAAAAAAGGACCCAGATGATATTTGAAAACTTAGGGACCCGGATGATGTTTTTAAAAACGTGGACCTGTGTGATAATAATCCTTAAACTCAGGGACCTGGATGAAATTTACCCCTAAATTTTATTATTTATGTATTAAACATCATAAATTTAGAATTATTCATCTTGAGCGGTTCGTCTGCATTAATTGTTAGTACTTACACCTGAGAGAAAAAAAACTTGATAATTATATTTAAAATTAGACTAATTATATACAAATTACTATATATTATTATATTTATATATTAATGATCCTAAGAAATTAATACATGTATAACACTCAAAAACATAATATTAAAAAAAGTTCTTTTTAAATGTAAATAAATGACCCAAAAAATAAAATATTTTGGAATGAATTCCTTCAAACAAACACAATACATTAATGACAACTTCACTGAATCAATAAGGACTTTAATAATTTTTTAAATTAGAATATTTATAATTAATTAATCAATAATATAAATGTAATTAAAAAAATTAACAAATAGAACATATTTTGGACAGCGTTAACTTTGTTGTCGTTAATTAAGAAATCGTCGGTCCACGGGAGACTTCTTTTCAAAAAAAAAAAATAATTAATTAAAAATATTTCCATTTAATGGGATCGTAAATTTTTGAATGTAATCGTACTCTCATTTTTTTCATATTAAATAAATAAAAAATATCTTTAAAATTTTAAAAAAACTTATAATTTATATTATAAAATAAAATTTATTATTTAAAATAAATATTAGTTAATATACTTATAAAAAATTAATTAAATATAAAAATAAAATAAGATAATAAGAGTTCTAATTTATTTAAATAATAAATTTCATTTAATTTAGTTTATTTAAAATAATAAATTTTATTTAATTGAAAAAATAAATTAATGATAAAAAATACCATATTTAAATATATTAATTTTAAAAATATAAATTATAAAATAATAAATTAAATTAAATAAATATTTAAAATTAAATTTTATATTTTTTTGTATTTTTTTATAATTAAATAATTTATTAAAAAATTAATTTTAAATTAATAATATTCAAATATATTAAATTAAATAAAATTTATTATTTAAATAAATTAAAATTTTTATTTTATTTTATTTTTATGTTCAATTAATTTTTTATAAATATATTAACTAATATTTATTTTAAATAATAATTTTTATTTTATAATATAAATCACAAATTATTTTAATTTTTTGAACACACTTTATATTTATTTAATATGAAATAAAATAAAAGTACGATTACATTTAAAAATTTAAAATTCATTAAATTAAATTTTTTTTAAAAATTGCCCGTGAGCCAGAAGTCGCCCGGATACTGAATTTTAAGAAGTTGAGTCTGGCGACTTCTTAATTAATGACAGGAGAGTTAAAGTCATCCAAAATATGCTCCCTTCTTAATTTTTTTAATTATATTTATATTATTAATTAATTAATAAAACATACCCAAATTTAAAAAATCATCCACTTATTCTTACCGGAACAAGAAGCAGAATCAGTTAACACCCGCAGGCAGCTTCATCATCGCCGGCGTACTTGCCAAGCGCCTCGCCGGAGAGCCGGCATATCCTCCACTGCGGCAATACCTCCGCCCCCATCTCCTCGTAGAAGCTGATGGCGTTCTTGTTCCAGTCAAGGACGCACCACTCCACCCTCCCGTAGCCCAGCCTCGCCGCATCCCTCGCCGCCGCTTCCAGCAGCATCCTCCCCATTCCCTTCCGCCGCCAGGCCTCCCTCACGAAAATGTCCTCCACGTACAACCCCGGCCTCCCCTCGAACGACGAGTAGTTCGGGAAGCACAGCAAGTATCCGGCCACCACCAATCCGTCCCGCTGCGGAGAGGCGAACACCGTCGAGTCGGCATCCTCTACCGGCACATCTAGGGAGATCCGCCGAACGATCGGCCGAAACCCTAGCTTCTCTTCCTCGTCGGCGTCAATCCCAGCGTTGGAGATGGGGGAACCGGAGAGCTCGAGGATAAGAACGGTGAAGGAGCGGAATGGGGGAAGGGGAGGGGAGGGGAAGAGGGTGGAGGAAAGGGATGACTCGGTGGGGTGGAAGAGGTGGGTGAGACGCTCGAACTCCGCCATTTGGAAGATCAAGCGGTGGATATTCGGGACGTCTCGGCGATCGGCGAGGCGGATCCGGGCCCAAACAGCCGGTTGCTCTGATAAAGACGCGGCGGCGGCGGCGGACGAGGAGGCGGACATTTTTGCTGTTGATGGATTTGCTAGGGTTTGGCTTTTGGTTTTTTAATGGCTGGAAATGTTTTGGGCGCACGTGACTTCTTTTTTAATTGCTGGAAAAGTTTTATTTCGATCGAAACTATCACATTTTTACAAATTTATTTAAAATATAAATGAGTTGACAGATCAATTTGATTATGACCTGCCAGTACTAATATTAATGATTAAATGACATTATATAATTTAATTATATTTTGGATGCTCTTAATTAAATTTTATGATTGTGTTGCTTTACAGCAAAAAATATTAGGTTTATCAAATTTTTGTGTATAAAAAAAAGTGTAATTCCACTTAAGTTTCTGAAGTTTACTCGATTTTTCATGCAGATCTATGATTTTAAAAATATGTCAATTCCCAAAACTTACTGTATAGGCCATTGTGGTCTTTAATATTTATAAAAAGCTTCCATTAAGGTCTAATTAAACATCTTCTGTTAAATATTTCATTAAATCAAAATTTTAATTAAGAAATCATAATTTTTTAAATGTAAAATTACAATTATATTCCAGTTGGTCCTCACACGCATAGACGCCCCGCACGGGCGTTCGTATGCAAGCGGCCGGCAGCACACAGCCGCCGGCCACTGCTCGCAGGCGACTGCGTGCGCCGCCGCACGTGCCGGCATCCATGCACGAGTCGACGCAGCGCACGGCCCCGCGCACCAGCAACACTGTGGAGACTCGTGCGCTATCGCCTTGTGCACGGGCATTCCTGCACGGGGACGCGCGTTGCTGCAACCCGCGCGCGTCAGTGTCCGCGCGCAAGTCGTAGCAGTGCTTGGCTCTGCGCGCCGGCGCCCTATGTTCGGGTAGTCAGCGCGCAGGGCCGCACATTACCGCGACTTGTGCACGGACACTCGTGCAGCTCGCGGCTCCGCGCAGTGTGGCAACTAGCGCGCGAACGCCTAAGCGCGTGGCAGCGCACGCGCCTACGCATGGACGCCGGCGCGACGTACAGCTGGAGATCGGAAACATGGAAGGGTAAAAATAATATCTTCGTAATTTTAACGGCGTTTAACGGATACCATCACTGAAAGACCATAATGACCAATACACTAAGTTTTGGGGACCTATCTGACATATTTTCAAAATTGTGGACTTGCGTAGCAAGTTGTGTAAACC
Source organism: Apostasia shenzhenica (assembly GCA_002786265.1). Lineage (NCBI taxonomy): Eukaryota > Viridiplantae > Streptophyta > Magnoliopsida > Asparagales > Orchidaceae > Apostasia > Apostasia shenzhenica. Next base: position 4,271,671 of record KZ451886.1, on the reverse strand, counting down.
TCAGGGGCCTAAATGGATTACCATAAAAAATTATATAAACTATTGACGGGTTAGGTCAAGTAACTCATTGATGAATGAGTCAAATACGAGTCTTGATGCTTGACTCAATTAACAAATGAGTTGAGTTCAATTTAAACTTAAATTTAAATGAGTCAGAATAAAAAAAAATTGACTCGAACTCGACTTGCTAATCGGAATTTATTCAACAATTCTCGAACCGAGAATAATTATATGAAACCTTCAAAAAAAAAATTTTAGTATGTGGAGGCCCCACCTGCCCAGCATATAGTCCAGGTTCAGGCAATGCCATTTATTAAAGGCCTATAGCACAAGTGGGTTTTGGTCATGTGCAAAAAATATAAATAAACTGATGTCAATATCAGACCAAGCAAAATTGGCTCCTTCTTATCCATTCAAAAGCTTCTTTCATGTTCACCAAAGGTTCTAGGAGTGTCAATTGATTTAAATAAGGTTTAATTAAGTGAAGATTTTAATTAAATTTTTAAAATTGTTGCTCAAAAATCTGTCGACTTAGATAGCTAATCTCGTGCTTTGGAGATCATCAGAAGCAGGGCTCTCGATCTTTAAAATTTTTAAAGTCATGCTACACAGCTTCAATAACTGATCAATCATTGGAAAGAGAGTTGAGCTTATAATAGTTGCAGTACGTTATTCAAGCATTCTTGAATGAAAAGCTTTAGACGCTGAGTGCCGCAAGCTGTAGAGGGCATAGATGTTAAGAAGAGAGACATAGTGAGTGAATAAAAGAGACACGTACAATAAATTATAAAATATAATACGACAATGAGATGTCTGCAAGCAATATAATGCTTTTGGGGATTTGCTTCATCCAAACTCATGAAAGGTACTAGCAAATTCATGCTATCTATAAGAAGGACTTTACTGCATTCTCGTTGGCCAGTGGGCCCATGCTGTTGAGGTAAACTCTCAATTATAAGAGACTGTTGTATGAGATAATTTATGTTGTACTGCGTTATAGGCAATTTAGGAAGTAAGTTATTACGTGCCTTACGGGAAGTCTCCGTGAAATAGCTCTTCATTCTTAACCTTTAAATTAACTTTTGACCTAGCGAAACGAAATATTAATAAATAAATAGTGAACTCATGAAACCAATGTAAGCTAATAGTATATCCACAATTCTCACAAATTAAACCTAAAATAAAATTATATGTCTTTTATTTTTACTTTCAATATCACAAAACACAAACAAGTTAACTAACAAATTATAAGCAAAAAAAAAAGTAACAAATTAGATTTAAAATAACCAAGAAAAAGGAATATTGAGAAATAAGGAATACTTAAACGGGCTGAGAAAAACTACAATATTTTGGAATTAAAAAAAAAAACTAAAAAAAAAAATTTACAGAGAAATGAGGAAAAGGCTCAACAGGAGCTTCCCACCTCTGACACTCTCAACAGCTCCTCCAAGTACTCCGCCCCCAAATCTTCGAACTCCACCAGGCTCTCTATCCTCCTCTCCCCCTTCTCCTTCCTCGCCGTGGCCGCTGCTGCCGCCGTCTTCCGGCGAAGGGAATGCCGCCGCTTGAGTGCCATCACCGGCGAGCACCCCTGCTCGACGTACCTGACCCCATTGAGTGAATCCCTCACCCTCTCGACCGGGAAGTTGAGCACCGCGGTGGACCCGCGCATCGAGAACGCGGCCTGATCGTACGCCAGAGCAGCCGCCTCCGGCGTATCGAATGTCCCCAACCAAACCCTAACGCCGTGCCGCGTGGAGTCCCTGATCTCGGCGGCGAACTTTCCCCACGGCCGCCGGCGGACGCCGCGGTAGCTCCGCCTCTTCTCCCGCATCATCGGAGACGACGAATCGACCTCCTCCTCCTTCGTACGGGAGATCGAAGGCCTGGATCCTGCGTCGGAGGCTGCGGCGGCGAGCATCATGTCGAAGAGGATCATCTCGTCGGAGTCGTCGACGTTGAAGGGGAGGAGGGAGGAGTCCGGCGATGAGCCGATCGAGGAGTCCGATGAAGGCTCAGAGATCGGTGAGTGGAAAATTGGGGAAAAATTCGCCATTGTGGGGAGAGGGAAACCAGAATTTCTCTTCTTCTTCGAAGAATTTTTCTCACTAAGCTCCGCGAATGGGAGACCGGCGGGCGGGAACCTTTTATAGCGTGGAAGAGACGAGAGAGAATGGGCCGGGCCAGATGTCACGCCAGAGCCCGAATCGGGCCCGTGGGCTCGAGCACAAGCACGTGTGTCAATTCGTGCCCCTTCATTTGTCTGAAGGGCCTGCAGGGGGGGTTGTGACGTCATTAGATGACCTTAATTGGTGGAGGGGTGATCTTAATCCTATTTCATTTTTCTGGTCAAACTATTATTCCCTTAAATACAATAAATTAATTATTGGATACGATATACTTATTATTTTGATATTATATTTGATTTATCTTTAGCAGATATGCGTTTTCTTAAATGCATTTTTATAATAACTCATGACCGAAGAAAATATAAAATGATCATCAAATTATACTACAAGTGAAATTATAGAAATAAAATATACATTTTGACAAACTTTTAATCTAAATAATGAGAAAGACACGAAAATGAATTATACTATATCGAAAATGAATGAGAGTTCATGATTAATTGACCAAAAATCATAAATTATATATTAATTTTTTAATAAAATCTCATTATACTTTAAATTATGAGTCCTAAAATCTTATACCCTTAACTAACATTAACTTGATTAGTTTTAATCTGATATGTCACATTGTACATAAAATTTAATATTAAAAATTAACTATATTTTACATCATACATATAATTCAAAATAAAAAATTATTTTTATTTCATATCTTATGCATACTAAAATAATAACTAATTTTATTTTATATCATTTATAACTTTTAATAAAAGATATCTTCATTCAAATTTAACTTTTACCTTATTAAAATTAAACTTTGCAAATAAATAATCCTAGAATATAAACTCTAAATTTAAATTTTTAGTTCTCGTGAATTAGTAATATACATAATCTACTTAAAACTCAATTTAGTGAGATGTCAGCCACTATTACAAACTTGTGAATCATACACAATACGTTGAGATTCATAAGAATATAAGTAATTGTTTTCATAATTTTTTTCAAAAATACTATATGAAATATGTAATTTTATCATATTTTAGTGTATTGTATATAATTATCACTTTTTTTTAAATGAAGCGTAATTCTTAAAAAAAAAGTTAAATCTTATATTATTTTAATAAAATAAAATAAAAAAAATATTTTTTATACAACATATATTTTGATATAATAATCTTAAATTGATCAAATTCAAACATGTTTTGCATTATGGCTTGTGCTCGACTCTAAATTATGAACTCTTCCATTAGTAGTGTTAGCATTGAGTTGAGCTAGTCAAGTTTGATTTTAGATTCAACTCAAACCACTATTTCTCACACATATTTTTTGATGTATAAGATATATTTCATAAAAAAAATTATATAACTAATTTTATTTTTCGAAAAAAATAAAGTTGTTGCGTTACATTGGGTAGTCTGTAGACAACAACAGACGTCCCAATCCTTACTGCTAATTCAATCTCGTCCTCCAACCCGATAATTATATTGAAGAAGATCAAAACTCCACATAAAAATATTTTATAACATGAGAAATTGAAATGAAGTAATATAGTTTGTTGATGACATTGAAGGTAATTAAAATACGTAATTTGTGATGAATTCAATGTTTTGTATATAAATTCTCTTAAAATATTATCTCCAATAAAGTTTGCATTAAGATTTTTAGAATATTATAAAATATTTATGCACATTGGGAATGAGTAGGTCAAGGTCTTATATTCTTTCAACTACAGAGCCAGGGATTAAGACAGATTCATGGAACCGGGTCTTCATTTCCTTCCCCTATTTTTTGAGGTCATCTTTTTTACGAAAATTAAAATTTACTCGTATTTTACTCGACTAAAAATTAACTCAATTTTTTTCAGCTCAAAATTATCTTACTCAAATTAACATCGATTCAACTGATAATCAACTCAATATGTGTATAAATATACATATTTAAATTTTTTTAAAGTATATTTAAGATATTTCTATGTATAAATATGGTGTAATATTCTAAATAAAGGAGATGATTTTAGAAATATATGAGTAGAAATTAAAAGTGAATTTATAATATTATATTTTAATATATTTAATATGAATAATGTTATTTTTATAGAAAAATATAGCTTATAATTACGCTTGACTTAACTTGAAAATCGACTTAAAATTAAAGGAATTCTAGTAGGCTCGAATCGAACTCGACATAATCGAAATTTTTAATTTTGATTTGAGCCCAACTCGCTCAAAATCGATTTGAAACCACCTCTACTTTTATCCTAAAACATCGTTATATTCTGAATTGTGTTTGATGAAACTTAGCATTGCCACGTATTAAATGAAATAACAGTACAAAAAATACGAAAGTCATCTAACATTCCATTTGAAAATATTGTAAAAATAAAAATAAAAATAGTTCTCCCTTCCAACAAAAATTACTTAAAATAATATAATATGCTAAAAAATCAGTCATACTATTTACGTAACATACTAACACTATTGAATTATCTTTGAAATAAATTTTGAGTATGAATACTAAAATATTTGAATGAATCTAGCACGACTTAAACTCAAAACCAGCTCATTTAACAATAATAATAATAATAATAATTAATTGATTGAAACATAAAATTATGGGATCCAACCTTTGTAGTTGTATGCTTGAGTCATATATTATCAGTTGTTATCAGCTAATGTAACGCTAATTAATACTCGAATATTGTGTTTTTTTTTATAGCAGCTCGAGTATTGTGCTCACCCGGAGCTAAATTAAGTTGAATTTGAGTTAAATGACCTCAAAATCGAATAAAAGCAGAACAAACGTTATTTGATTTCTAGCAAATCATTTAAGTCAAAATCACCCTTACATTTTAAACAAAACATGAGTTAAATAATATTTGAATATTTATTTACATCGAAATAGTTATATATACAATTTACAATATATATATATATATTTTTTTTATTTACACATTTTGAATATATTTATAAATTATAATTTTAAATATTTAATACTGGAGTGTGTGGCGGGTCAATTTCGACTTTTGACCTTCCTGAAGCTGAAGTAGCGAAGAGAGGAAGCTTCCTAACTCAAGAAATTTCAAGTTTACAACTATTCAATGAGATTTATAAGCGTTGCATTCAAAATTATTTTAATTACATATTTGTCCTTTAAATAAATATATATATATATATTAAGCTCCAAGGTTTATATATTTCCATAACTATCATATTCTTCACTAAAATAAGATAAACTATAATTATTAAACATAAATATTGATCTTTGTTGGGACTAAGAATCAACCAGAATATCTGAAAATAGATTTTTTTTTGCGTGAAAATAGGCTGAGCAAAAAATCACGATGCCAAGTTGGCGGCTTTCAAGAACTTTAACTATATACTTATTATTTTTACAGGAGTCGAACCATAAAAGGGGGAAAGAGAAAAGGAGAGAAAGTAAAACAGGGAAAAAACTGACTCCCCTTTTTCTTGTTACAGTAAGATTTATAGTCTAAATTGCTCCGTGAAAAGCTATTTTAAAGGGGATGGTCTCCACCTCCAACATCAGGCCAATGATGACTGCTAGTCGGCGCGCCGCGATCTCGGTTGTACGGATCATGCGGACCAAACAGGTGGACAATGCTTTTTAAAAGCAACATGGGAGCTAGTACTTTATGTTTCCTGCGAGTAGTTCGTCATGGGTATTTCGGCGTGAACTCTTCGGCAACAGTCTTTCATCCGGAGGTGCCCTTTCGACCTTCGCTCATCGTTGAGCTCTTCTGACGTCGGAGCGATGTAGGTCTCCATGTGTATGCTTCAGATGCGCCAGCGTAGATTCAGACGTAACAATCTTTAGAATTAAATTAATGATAAGGTTAATTTGAGAGTGATAAATGTAATTATTCTTTGTTTAATTTAATAAAGTATTGAAAAATATTAAAAAGATAAAAGAGATGAGAGATTATTGTGCTCATGCATGACTTCATCTGAAGTCAAAATTCTGGAAGCTTCGCTTCGCCCAAAAAGAATAGCAATTTAAAAAAAAAATTGGAAGCTGGAAATGGACTTGATATCTAAATTTTTAATTGAGTTTGACTGAAAATTATTAAAATTTTTAATTTGTATATTTATACATATATCAAGCAATTTACTAATTAAATCCATTTCATTTTAAATAAATTATTTATCAGCTCAGAATGATTAAATCAATTTAAAATTAAGTAAATTATAATTGAGATCTGCATAATTTCGATCTACAATCGAACAAAATTATCAGCCCTTTTAGTACATAAGAAGTCATTTGGTTTAGCGTACAATATTTCAATGAAAATAATTAGCATATAATTTTGTTTAGTAATACCATAAAATTTATAGCTAATTTTAACTAAAATTAATTATTAAAAAATCTCCGTAGTTTATTATTGACGTGAGAAGGAGGGGTTCCGAGAGGCAGCGGTAGCAGAGGGCTAAGCCTGATAATTATGGCTTAAATGAGAGAGAGAAAAACATCTAGAAAAGTACACAGAAGTTTAAAGTGGTTCAGGGATGAAATCTCCTACGTCCATCGGATCAGCTTGAATCTTCCACTATATACCTCAAGAAAGAGAGTCGCTTGGGCTCAGTACAAGGATAAAAATAGTAGGGGAAAAAAGACTCGACGGATTCTCCCCTCTCCTTAAAGTCTGTACAAGGGTATTTGTAGGCGGAAGGAAGAGGAGCCCCGTCCAGCTTTTCCGAAGGAAAGAAATATATACATTTTCTGAGCCATTGGTGGTCCCACTTCTCTCGGCCACCAGAGGAGCTGGAAGCAATAGGTGAAGAACTTATCCCCTTGATCTTCGTATTTCTTTTCGGGGTCCATGATGGCTGAAACATACGGGCCCTTGGTTTGTGTGACTAGAAGGAGCGTGCACGCATTGAAAATGGTGCGGTCGTGGCACGCTGATAGTGACAGGTGCGGCTGCGAAATATCATCACCAATGATGTTGAAGATGGCTCGAACTATCGTCCCTGATGTTTGGGAAGAGTTGGGATATATCGTCCACAATGTTTGGGGTGAGCTGGGATATATTATTCCCAATGTTTGGGGAGAACTGGGATACATCGTAGCTCATTCCTCGTCGACGCGGTTTGGTGAAAGGCTGAATCGACGAGCCCGATATTTGAGATCTACAAAAGCAAAGCTCATTAGTGAGTAATTATCAAGACGGAGAATTAGCGTGCCTCTCGAGATACCACGTGTACGGCTGAGATGCAACGCTGGAACCACACGTTAATATTTATAATCTTTAAAAATCTACTGAAAGGTCCTTACTATTTACCCAATATTACATAGAATATCTCTCTGCAATCAAATTCAACAGATTTTTAATTTTATCATTAATATTTTTTTAAATTTTCATATTTTTACTATTTGCTGCTGCCTTATCGATGCTACCGCCTTGCTGAGAGAGAGAGAGAGAGAGAGAGAAGGAGGGAGGGAGGGAGAGGAGAGAGAGGATAAAATTTAAAATAAAATATTCTCTAAATACTAACAGAAATTATTAATAGAAATTTGTTATATAATAATCATAATATATATTGATCATTAGTGTTAAAATATTTTTAGAATAAAAACATTTTAACAAATTTTAAAAATAATGGACCAAATATTTATTACAAATTAACTATAAGAAACTTTCAATTATTTTATATCTAGGTAATAATTTTATTTAATTTTTTTTTAATTTATTTCATATTTTTACATAAATTATAATATTAAATAATTACTTTAATTTTAATCTAATATAATTTATAATATAAATAAATTTTTTTATTTTATATCATACATATATATATATTAAAAATAAAAAAAATTCATCTATTTTATTCTATTCTGCTACCAAACATGGCCCTAATGTAAGATATTTAAAATTTTAATGAACCGTAAGATAGCGATTTAATAAATATTGAAATCAATAAGGAATTTTTAAGTTCTATTACATATTTTTGGCACGTGTGATTAGTAGCCTCATTAAGCCTTAAACATTGATTAATGAATCTGTCCTTTTTTGGGACAAATGCATGAACATCACAACTTGTGAATTAATTGAATTATAGATTAAGACCTTTGTTTTAAAGAACATTAGTTAAGCATTTTTTTTATAGTATTAATTAAGCAGTTTTGACTGAATATATTCTTTAGAATTAATAACAATTAAATCAACTTAGTTTGAACCTATATGTAATTTATAAATTAATTAAATAAATTATCTACTTTAAATTAAAATATAAATAAATTTTTTAATATTAATTAAAATACTTAATAAAAAAAATTTTTTCTAACTGATAAATTAATTTAGATTTTATCTTCATTTAAAAAATTGATTTAGTTTTTAAATTAATTATATTAATTCGTTAATTATAGAAAATATTTTCCTTTGACATCAATTATTAATATTAAAAAATTTATTTACATATTACTTTAAATTAAACAAACTACTTAATTAATTTAAAAATTAAAAAAAAATTGAATACGCATAAGCCTAGGCTAGATGTACCTATTTGCTATTAACTCTATTCTTTGGGTCTTCTTTATCAAATTACAAGCATTTTCATATTTCTCTCAAAATTGCATCAAATATACAAATGATGCAATTTTGAGATGCTTGTAATTTGATAAAAGGTAAATTACACTCAAGTTCTTACATTTAAACATATTATTATATAGATTCATATTTTTAAAATTTTAATATTTAGATCACTTAGTTTTAATATAATTATCGAATAAAATCTTTTTAAAATTATTATTCTACCCTCCTCTCTCTCATCTCTCTCGCGATTTCTCCCTGTGTGATGCCAGTGACAACAAAAGGGATCACCAAGAGGCACACTCGCTCGCGCTGGCCCCCTCCCTTCTATGCTCTCTCTCTCTCATCCCCCCTCTTTCTTACCTCTGGCTTTTTCTTTCTTGCAGCATCGCTCAGTGGAGGGCGTTGACGACCCACTCCCATCCCTCCCTACTCTCGCGTTGTCACCAGCATCGGAGAGGGTGGGGACACCTGCCGACGTAAGTTGATTAAATATAAAGAACTGAATTTAACAATTTGTTAAGGGAAAGAAAGGCTCATGATACTTTTAAGTCATTTGTCTTGCACATATATTATATAAAAAAAATACTAAAAATAACCTTAACATGATAGTAGTATGCAGTACTGTGCAGTATAAATAATAATAATAGTATTGATTAATAATAAAAAATAATAACAGTAAAGAAGTTCTTTGCAGATTGAATCAAAGAATCTTTTTTTTTTTTACATGATACATTTAAATTTGAACCATCTTTATGGAAAATGAACCATCTTTAATTTTGAGTTTTCAATTTTCAATTTAAACATTGGCTAGATAAGCTGGAAATTAGCTCGGTATTAGCACCTTTTTTTTATTGAACTGTAGTCTAAAATACTATAAAAATAAAACATAATAGATTAAGTACAAAAAGATTAATTCTTGTCGAGAATTACGTAAAAATTAGCCAGGAGAGACATTACACTAACCCATTCGATTATAAAATTTGTTTTTTTATTCACAGCTTTATATACATGTGATCCTGATTGTGATAAGGCATAAAAAAGATAGAATATTGAGCTGTGAATCTGTCAGGGGGTGTCTTCTTGCAGTGCAGTGAAAATCATCAATGGTTGTGTCCGCCTAGTACTCTAACCAAATCTCGTCTGTTGTGTCCGCCCACTTCTAGGCAATTGTGATTACTGCTAAGGTTTTTAGAACCTAATTGAATCGGCTGGTTCAACTGATTTGACAGGGAACCGGCCCAAGGTCCGGTCTGGTTCAACATTAAAATCAAAATCGGATAAAAACCAGATTGGACCGGTAAAAATCGGCCCAACCACCAAACTGGATGAACCGGTTATTAACTGGTCAAACCAGAATTAGGCGAGGGCTCCGGGCTTGAGGTTGCTAGAGCGAGGCAGCGAGAGGAGGGTTCAAAGTTTCCTTGGGTTTCTCCGTTTCTATCTTTCTGAGTTGCGTTGCCCGACTGTGGCAGCCCGCCTTTCACTGCGCTACACTCTGGCGACTCCGCAGAGCACACCCAGCCACCTGCACGCTTCATCACCTTCTGATCTAGGGTTTTTGCTACTTTGTCTAAGGATTCTGAGCCACACTGCTATGCCGATACTCACACAAGCCTCCAATTTCCATCCTTTTGTTCCCACCGGCTTAGAATTTTCACCTCGCTGCTACCGCATCAGCACCCTTTCCGGCCACAACTCCATCCTTAAGGCTTCACCGCACCTATTGACCTTCAACACGGGACGTACGCGGTACAACTCCACCCTTCACCGTGCTTGCTGCGTGACTATAGAGTTTTTACTTTTCAAATGTTTTACTGGGATACACTTTGGCTTCCATTTGGCCCATTGGGATATTTGCACCATTTAACATGCTCATGATCAGAAAACTAATTCTGAAATTATTTTTTTATAAGTGTGAATCTGTTGGTCATGCTTATCATGCATAATTTCAATATTGAGGTTTTATTTGTTAGAGAATGATTCATGAATTTCTAATTATTATAAATATTTTGAGTGTTCTGTGTAAATTTTTTTGTTTATGTTAATTTATTTTTATTCTATTTATTGATGTAGTTATATTTATAAAATATGTATTTCAAGTTTTGCATGTGCTCAATCTTCCCAAAACTCAATAGACCTCCCCTCCCCATCTACATTAATTCGCCAAAGAACAGATATAACATAGAATTATGTTGCTGATATAAGAAACTCTGATAGAAAGAGGTGGATCAAATGTGAGTTTTGTCAAAAAAAATTTAAAAGTGGAGACATACATAGAGTAAAATTATATCTTGCAAGAAAAAATGATGTTGAATAATGCAAAAAGGTTCTTGATGAGGTTCGTTTTCAAATAGAATTAAGCTTAAAAGAGGTTGAGCAACAAAAAATCAAAAAGTAAGTAAATGACGAAGAATTTGGTGAAGCAGATGATGTTGAACAAATTTCACTTACAAAAGCATCATCTTTTAAATAATTTAGAAATGATGCATTACTAAAAAAGAGAAAAAATAAAATAAGAATTTGGCAATATTTTTCAACTGGGACAACTGTTGAATCTCAACCCACAATTAAAGCTGCATTTCAAAGTAAGAAAAAATAACACCAAGCTGATATGACTATTACTAAGGCATTATTCGAGTATTATGTGTCAATGAATTTTATCAACGCTATCTATTATCAACCAAAAATAGATGCTATAGGATCTATAAGATTGGGATATAAAGGCCCTTCGTATCATGCATTAAGGTGCACCTTATTATAAGATATGAAGAATGAGATTCGATTATTTGTTGACTCATATAGAAGTGTTTGGGCAGATACTGAATGCATTATCATAAGAGATGGATGGAAGAATTCTCGTTCAAGATCATCAATTAATTTTCTGATATATTGTCCAAAAGGGGTGCCTTTTATTAAGGTAATTTATACTTCAGATTTTGTAATCAATACACGAACTCTTTGCAACTTGCTTGTAGAAATTATTGAATTTGTTGGGCCACATAATGTGGCTCATTTAGTTACTGATAATAGAAGTAACTATAAAGCTGCAGTAAGATTAGTTTCTTATAAATTTTGTCACACTAGTAGGTTGTCATGTGCGTCTCATTGTTTAAACTTAATTTTAAAAGATATTGTAGATATGCCTCATGTGGAGAGTTTGGTAGACCGTGCTTCATTTATTAGTGTATTTGTTTACAACCATAAATCGATATTAGGATGGTTGAGAAAGCAACCAAAGATAGAGACCATAAGACCATGTCCAACTCGTTTTGCCGCAACTTTTATTGCTTTAAAAAGTGTGTATGACCACTATTATGATTTATAAACCATGATAACAAGTAGAAAGTTCAACCTTTTGAGTGGTTCCAAATCATGAAGAGGAAAGGAAGTTAAAGTTGTTGTGTTAGATAAGATGTTTTTAAATAATTAGTTGATAATAATCAAAATTGTTGATCCGCTGCTATGACTATTGAGGATTGTTGACTCTGATGAGAAACTATTTTTTGAGTTATATTTATGAAAGCATGTACAGGGCACACAAAGGCATCAAAGAAATTTTCAGAATAAGAAAAAGTTATATAAGCCCTATACTAAAATAGTAAAAGAAGGTAGGACAAGTTATTACGTCGAGATACTCATGCTGCGGCCTATTGGCTTAATCCTGCTTTTCAATATAATCAACTAACCTTTTTTCTCAAGCCAGAAGTGATGAATGACCTTCTTGAAGTCATTGAAACCAAAGCCACATATAAGATGGTGAAGTTATTGGATGAAATAAGATTATTTAGAGAGTGTGAAAAAAGATTTGGACGAAATCTTGTATTATCTACATGTCAATCAACAAGACTTGGTATAGTTGATACTTTGAATATTAATTAGCTCAAATATAATATTATATTTGTATTATAATTTTTCATATTTTTATTTGTTCAGATGAGTGGTGGAGAATGTTTAGCAATGATGTTTAAAATTTAATTATAATGTAATTACTAAATTATCCAGTCAAAATCACAATTCAACCAGTTGAATCAATGAAATCATGAACCAGTTGATTAACCGATTCGTTCTTCGGTTCAGTCCTGAAAACTTTTATTGCTATAAGTACTCTCACGACTTTCACTGTGCTAACAGCATGCATGCATAACTTGATGCCGACCGCTTTGAGGAGGTTGCTATGGAGATTCTTAATCACACCTCCCGCACTCTCCACGCCAATTTATTTAGCAGAATCGCAAAATTTGTGCATATATTATTTATTTATTTATATTTATAAAATTTCTTTTACATCAATGCAACATAGCTGCCCATTTAGCCCCCAAAAAATTTTGAATTTTTAAATATTAATTTTATTCAATAACTATGGTGATCGCCTCAACTATTAAATAAAATTAACACCCCAATATTCAAAAAAATTTAAAAAACTAACTGTAAGAGCTGCATATCACATTTTGTTTACATATGAAACATATAACATGTATCAAGGCGAGCCTAACAAGCTAGTATGCGGCTCGATATTAATCTCAATGTTTTAATTATTCTACACAAATTTTAATATAAAAAATAAAATATTTTACTTCACATACCCAATAATTTTTAATAAAAATATAAACTTTATTTCACATTTTAAATTAAAATACTTGATTTGAATATTTTGGTCTAGAATATGAAATAAATTTGATATTTTTATTTTAAATTGTTGAGTATATAAAGTAAAATAATATTTTTTATATTTAAATTTGTGTAAAATAATTTAAAATATTTATATATTATTATTATTATTATTATTATTAAAATTAGTATCATTTTGGTTCTGTTTTGATCCTCGTGCCAAACAGGGCTAATTAATAGATGCAAACTTATCAAGTCTTAACCTTTCTTATACAAATTGTTTCAAAACTTGCTGATTTTAAGTTATTTATTTAAAATCAACTAAATAATATTTTTCATGATATAAAAAAATTAAATAATATTTTAGTGAGACATATATATATATATATATATAATGCATAAATTTTAATATACTAAATTATATGCATTATTTTTCACTATAAATTAGTTATTTTTTTTGTAAAAACAAATGTGTGATATAATATAAAGGAAAAATTCCATTTAGCCCCCTAGGTTTACTTGCTTGGACACAAAGATTCACAAACCTTAAAATATGTCATTCAGGTCCACAATAATTACTATATAGTTCGGTCCTAATTATTTTTAAAATTCTTCCAATTAGGCCCAAAATAATATTTTTTTTTAAAAATATCGTTATTCCATCAAAAAAATAAAGTAAATTTAAAATAAATATTTGGTCAATTACGATTTTACTCCTGACCCAAGGCGTCCGCGCTGCAGCCAGCGTCCGTGCGCAGACGGCTGTAGCTGGCCGCCTCGCGCGCAGGACGTGCGCAAGCGTCCGCGCAAGGATCGTCGGCGCGCGAGGCCGCACGCGAACACCCGGGCACCACGTTGATATGAACTTTGGGAGAACAACACCCCAAAAGCTAACTCATGGGAGTGGAGAGCCCAAAGTTCATATAAACCCCACATTAGAATCCCATACTTCTAATATGGGACTCAAGTCTCATACCTTGCAATTGGATCGTAACAATCCACCACGCTCTGCAGTTCCAGCGCCCACGCCGGCTGGCTTTGCGCTAGCTCTTTCTAGCCCCGTACCGATGTCACCACCGGCGCCGCTCGATTGCAACTCAGACACGTAGTGTATGACTCTGATACCAATTGATATGAACTTTGGAAGAACCACACCCCAAAAGCTAGCTCATGAGAGTGGAGAGCCCAAAGTTCATATAAACCCCACATTAGAATTCCATACTTCTAATGTGGGACTCAAGTCTCATATCTTGCAATTTGATCGTAACACAACATTTGCGGGTGCAATGGCATCCGACGGTCAGCGAGCTCTCTCTGCGACAATGGCGTCCGCTGCGGCGTTGAGAGAGAGTGCAGCGAGAGAGGCGATGGAGGGAGAGGGGCGGATACTCATCGGCGGCTAGGGCAAGCCGGAGCGGTGCTAAATATTAAAACAATGACAAATGTCATGGCGGTTAATCGCGCGGGGCCGGCGGACACGCTGCGCGGCAGCCAAATCGTCGTCAGCCGCGCGGCCACGCCGGATCGAGAGGAGAGAGAGAACGTTAAGGGTAAAACTGTAATTTTAAAAAAATTAATAATAAAAATTTTTAAAAAGGACCTATTTGATATTTTTTTAAAACTCAAGGACTCGATGTTATAATTTTAAAAATATGGACCTACACGATATTAAGTATTAAACTCAGGGACCTGGTTGTAATTGCCTAATAATTTTTAGTTAGGTCCTGAGTTTGATATAAATATTTCCATCAAATTTATTTTTACAGATTATGTTAGTTGTCTATTAATATTTAATCTGATTTCATTTTTAAATTAAAAATTTAGTTTTTAAATGACAAAAATACTATTTCTTCCTAAAATAGGACACAACCTACAATATTGTGATGTAACTACACATTAGCAACACACTGCTTGCCAACGACAATATCAGAAGCATGATGATCATTTTATATTTTTCTATTAGTTTTTTAATGAAAAAAATATAACAAAATATTTTAAAAAGTTCAGAAACTAAAATAAATGATTTTCAAAATCATAGATGATATTTGCCTCAAAAGTAATTAAATGACTTAAGGATGGGAACTTAAAATAAAACAAATTAAGTGGCAATTTTTATTGTGCATGCTGGACGAATCGCATCGTGACATATGGAAAAGAAAGTTGCGACGATCCTATTGAGATGTCATCTTTTAAACGTTGTTGTATAAATCATCTGCAACAGCGAAAACAACCATCGTGGATGATTCCTATAATGGCAAAGGTGTTGTCGTAGAAATCAACTATTATTTTTTTGGAATAATTACTTACATACCACACAATTTAGTTTTATTTATGTTTTATCCATCCATTCTTAGTTAATTATACTATGCACACCCAAAACATTATAAAATCTTACATACACATATTTTAATTTATTTCTATTATAATGAGTAATCATAATTTTTCAATAACCTAACTATAGTTAGATTACAAAAAATCTGAGTCATTCATCATATTATTTTAAAGATATTTAAATATATTTTGAGTGAAAATCCTAAAACCTTAATGTTTAGGTGACAGCAACTTTAGTGTAGTATTAAGGAAGAGAAAAATATGTACTATTAAGAATAAAAAATATAATTTTAATGATTTACTAACAGAATATTTTTTTTAAAATAGATTTTGATTAAGTTTTAACTCAAATGTGTGTATGTAAGATTTTGTAATGTTTTGAGTATGAATAGCGTAATTAATTAAGAATGGATGGGTAAGGCATAAATAAAACTAAATTATGTGGCATGCATGTAATTATCCCTATTTTTTTTATATTAATTGAAGATTGATTTTTTATTTTTTATTTTTATTTTAAGCATAATTATATAAGTTGGATCTTAGAAGTGTTAGGATGGTATGGGTTATTTGATGAGCACTAAGATGTCTTGATAGGTTGATTAGAACGTATTTGATGAGCACTAAGATGTCTCGATAGGTTGAATTAAATGCCTCAACTAAGTCATGGGTTTGTAATTAAAGTCGTTTAATCATTCATTGATCGATTAGGCACAATTTGATATCGATTGTTGAGGTTCTAACTATCAGTTATTTAATTGATCAAGTGGTAAATTAAAAGTAGTATAATAGTAACTTTTATTAATCGTTAGAGACCTTTCTTTTTTGAATTAAGTATTACTTAAACCTATTTCAATGAGTGATAATTTTCTCTGGTGTGAGAAATTAAAACCTAATTAAAGAGTCGTTAAAAGATGATTAAAAAAAATCGAAGTGATTACGTATTGTTTTGTGATCAAACCTCTTCCAAGCGCGTTAATGTTTCGATCCTAGGAAGGAAATAGATATTTTCATTTTTGCATAATTCTATAACCTTATATTTTGATTTATTTTTCTTCATCCTTGCTCTTTAATCAGGGTTTCTTGTGTTTTGCGTTCACTAGTAAGAGTTTAAAGTTAAATTGTATTCTCTTCGCTTTAAATGAAATGACTGATTTGATATAGAGAATTGATACGAATAAGGTTGCGACAAATGTAGATCTGGATTAAGCCGAACCACGTCATTGTTTAGTCTCATTTACTTAATTGCATACGTTACTTATCTTTTTGTTATATTTGTAGTTATATTATACTGAATTTGTTGCATAAGTTGTAATTATTTAATGTAAAATAGTGTTAAAATGTAGTTATAGTTGTTGATTATAGTTGGAAATTGTCATTAGATTGTAGTTGTAGTTGCTTGATTGTAGAATATTGTTACTTGTTTGTGTAGAATTTCAACTGCTACATAATTTGTTATAAATGAATATTTATGTAGTTCATGTTTGAAATGTTTTTCTTTTTTCTTTTTTTCGTACAAAGTTTGAAATGTTGTTGATGTGAAATGAAAATGTGATGTGGAATATTATGAGTTTAACATGACTACTTTTTTGTTTCTAACACTCAATTATTATATGTTTTTATATAAAAATTAAATTTAAGTTGTGGTTAACCTTATCAAGTGCTATAGAAAGTGTTAATATTATATTGAAATTAATATTATTTTTGAATTAAATTTAAAATTTAAGATTAAGATATTTTAGAGATACAGGTAGAGAATTTATTTAAGACGACCATCTTAAAATAAATCTTTTAATAATAGTTATATGGAATCCACTATACAAAGTTAAATTGTGACACTTAGGACAGAATAGGGCTGTAAGTAATCGTCGGAGTGATGTCTATATAAATAAATTAAAATTACACAGACAAGAAGCAGCTCCTGACTAGACTTCTAAGTAGAGAGGCATTGGATTAAATTGTCTCATATCAAAAGGAGTGGCAAATACTGAACTATATAAATAGATAATATGATTCTAAATAATAAAAGCATTTTTTAGGGAAAAACCAAGTGAAAGTTGGTAGGATTATAACATCTAGACTAAAGAGAGTGACAAGTGATCACCAGGATAATGTCCATATGAGTAAATTAGAATTATCCGGACAAGGAGCAACTCTTGACAAGGCTTCTAGGTGGAGTAACACGAGAATAAATTATCTCATATCGAAAAGGGGGAGATTCTGAGCTGTATAAATAAGCAACATAATTCCAAATAGTAGAAGAGTCTTTTGAAAAAAAACTGTGAGGCTAATGATGAGAAATTTCATAGTTAAGCGTACTTGGGCTAGTGTAGTACCGGAATGAGTAACCTCACAGTTCTCTAAAGCCAATGTAAATAATACTTTTACATTTAAATCACGGAATGTTACACAAGTAACTTAGCTTATGAACCATCATTCGACCATTCGTTGACTTGACCTTTTACAATAGTTGGCCTTATCAACTATCGTAAAAATTCAGCTTTTGCGATAGTTGTCAGATATTATAAAAGATTTCGGAGATTTTATAATTGTTACTTATGCAATGGCTTTTACTTATTTTTTACGATAGTTTTTAACTGCTATAAAAGATCTTTTTTGTGCTAGTAGTCTTTCTTCATATGTATCCTAAAGGAAACTTGAATTAATGAAGAGAATCATAATCTATTATATTTGATACTCTATTTTTTTTCTATAAGGATAGATGAATAAGAACTTAAAAGAGGACATCCGATCCATGCTTTTTGATCCTCGAGTATCCATGTTGCAGATGGAGAAGTAGTAATGTTTGTACGAAAAAAAAAAAGAGTAGGAGATTATTTATAGTTGATAAAGATGCTTCCAAAGGCTACAATTAACATCTCCTAACAGATATTCTAATCATAAATAATATATATTTATATACAAGTAATAAATAATTAAATCATTATTTATATTTAAAAAAAATTAAAGATCGAGCAAATCAATTCGATTATATTATGGCTCATAGTTTGGCTCAATAAATGCGTGACAAGCTCAATTCAAACTAAATAATTATCTAAATATCGAATAATTATCGATTTTTGAGCCAAACTCTCGCCCCATATGCATGTGATATAAACATTGCTTCCCGTATTATGACAACCCATTGTAGAACGTTTGTTGCTTGTGCATTGATTTTAAAATTCTTGCAAGTTAGTTCATAAAATTTATATTATTACAAATATATATATATATGGGCGCGAGCATGAATTTCATGTTTTATTGTGGTCTATTTTATTTGTCATGTAGTCTTTGGCATGATTAACTCATTATAATTGAAATTCACTTTCAAAATTAATTAAATGCCTCGCTAAATTGGTTAAAATCAGTAGGTGCCTATAACATTTGCGTGCACGATTCTTTCCGATTGATAAATTTTAATATTAAGCGAACATAGGAGGCGCTAAAATAATTTACTTATCGAGATATCTGGTTTGACTCTCAAATTTTATTCAAAATAAATAAATAAAATTGTTCATTCGCATAAATATATAATGCAAAAATAAACGATCAGCGAGATGACGGTAAAATTTGATATTCGAGATGTTATATAGAGCGATTCAAATTTTACGAACCAATGTAACACGTATTCGATAATATAAATTTTTTTTGTTGATTATTTCATTAATATAATAATTTAAAAATAGAATTAGCATATTCCGAATATCTAAATAACAAATCGTGAGCAGCTTGAAATGTTATCCCCAACTAAAAGATTTCATAAATCGATCATCTCTTATTCTTATATAAGCAACCAGAGATCATCATCGATCGACGGAGCTCCGACATGCCTCCTCTTCCCAAGCTCAAGGTCCTAGAGAGATGCCGGATCTCGCCGGCGCCGGAAAGAACCGCCGACTGCCGCCCTGTCCTTCCCCTCACTTACTTCGATCTCCTCTTCCTTCATTTCCCCCCTGTCCAGCGCGTTTTCTTCTTCGACCTCCCGTTAACCAAATCCCAGCTCATCGACTCCGAACTCCCAAAACTAAAGCTTTCCCTCTCCCTCGCGCTCCGCCGGTTCTACCCCCTCGCCGGCAGCATTGTCCTTCCAGGCGCCGGCAAGGCCCCCTATATCTTCTGCTCCAACTCCGACTCTGTTTCCTTCACCGTAGCCACCAGCAGTGACGATTTCTACGATCTCTCTGCCTGCTACGCCCGCGCCGCCGCACGCTTTCGCCCCATCGTCCCGCCGATTCAGGCCGCGGCCTTATTCTCCGTGCAAGTCACCCTTTTTCCCACCGCCGGGGTCGCTATCGCCACCACCGTCCACCACGCCGCAGCCGACGGCTCTGCCTACACCCATTTCATGAAAACCTGGGCCGCCATCGCCAAGCTCGGCGAGTCGCCGGCTCTCTCTGTCATCCCGCCGCCGGTATTCGACCGGGATCTGGTTACTGATCCCCTGGGTTTGGAAGAAACCTTCCTGAAAGAAACAGAGAATCTCAAGAACGACAAGAGCCTCGAGGCGTGGGACATCTCCGGCCGGCAGGATTTGGTGAGGGTGACGTTCGTTTTCCGGCGGGAGGACCTCAACCGGCTTGCCCGTCGGGTGGCGGTCCCGTGTTCGCCTTACGCTCTTGTCTGCGGTCTGACGTGGGCGTGCCGAGCACGTGCGCGAGGGGATCGGAGCGCGAAGCGGGAGAGGTTTGGGTTCGTGACGGGCTGCCGGCCGCGGCTCCGGCCAACAGTTCCGGCGGCGTACTTCGGGAACTGTTTGGGGATATGCTGCGTGGAGATGGATCGGGAGAAGTTGGTTGGGGAAGGAGGTGCGGCGGCAGCGGCGGCGGCGATATGGGAGGTTATAAGGGGGTTGGAGAAGGAGGAAGGGCCGTTTAGGAGGGCGGAGGGGTGGGTTGAGGCGATGAGAGAATATGCGGCGGCTGCGGCGCTGACGGTGGCAGGGTCGCCGAAGTTGGGGATTTACGGGGTAGATTTCGGGTGGGGAAGGGCGAGGAAGGTGGAGTTGGTGTCGATCGAAAGGACATCGGCGGTGGCGCTGGCAGAAAGCAGGGAGGAGGAGGGAGGGATGGAGGTGGGGATGGCGCTGCCGGAATCGGAGATGGAGGTGTTCGTCGCTGGGTTCGTGGCTGAACTCGCCGGAGATTAGCCACTGTTTTATTTTCTTTTTGTTATTTATTTCAATAATAAATTTTTTTATTAAAAAAATTTGATGAGGTACGTACGGCTGTGATGGAGTACGTACGGCTGTGATGGAGCCGAGGACTCTGTGCGATGCTGGAATTTATATAAGTACAAATTATACTTTTAAATTTTTTAAAAACTTTTATATAAAAAAAGATAAATTACATATGGGTTCCGATGTACAGGGTTTTGTTACAATCAGGCCTGAACTTTTCAATTTAATTGTGATTTGGTCCTCTGTCCATTCTTTAAAATTGTTAATAATAATACCTTTGCTCTCTATTTCTTTCATCTATCACCGTTAGAGGATTTTGAGAATTATGATTCTTCATTTGAACTTTATAGAAATTTATATACAACTTACTAGAATTACATTTAAACTTAGCAAGACAGGTGAATGACTCGAGCAAGGATGAAGCATTTCACAAAGAAATTGAGAATGAAGCGACAGTATTAGAGTTGATATGATCGATGTTCATGGTGGCGTACTAGGGGGGTGGGACAAAGAGTAGAGAGGAAGGAGAATATTGTATAATATTATCATGAAATGTGACTGATTTCAAAAAATTCTAAACATTCATGACCAGTATGTAATTTTCCTTAAAAAATACGATTACCTACAGCTTTCGTGAGTTACATCCTTGAAAAAGAAAAACAAAAGAAAAAACGAGCTCCAACATATCAATAATAGAGTCTGCTTTAAAAAAAAAAACAAATCTCACATAAAATATTTTTTAAAAAATAATCATATAAAATATATATTAACACGTGGTTTCAGAGCCGCATCCCTGCCATACATATAGCGCCTACCTGGCATTTAGCTTTTATTTATTTACTAATCCATCCATCTGTTCTCACAGGTTTCTGACCCCGGTCAAACCTCGGACACGAAAGTTCAATCAAATCTCGGACACGAGTGTCAACCAAGTCTTATCCACGACGAGCCAGGACCATCCCTGATAACGTCGATGACGATGTTACAAAGCGGTGCCTGTCACAATCAGCTAGGCCCGATCGCGCCGTTCCCCGTACAAGGTCTTCTTTCCAAGACACGCAAATCAAGGGGCCATATGCCCCAGCTGTTACGGATCCTCAGAAGCAGTACCAATATTAAAAGTTAGCATCATCCTTCTGCGACTTTTGGTCCCTTCGGCGGCCGACAGGCGGCGTGAACCCAGGGCTTGTTCACCCCATTTCCTCCGGAAAACCAAGACAAAGCTATGCAATCCATCGCCTATAAATACCTCTGAACAGTCTTCAAGCAGAGGATCTGG
The DNA here is from genome assembly GCA_002786265.1 of Apostasia shenzhenica. Taxonomy (NCBI): domain Eukaryota; kingdom Viridiplantae; phylum Streptophyta; class Magnoliopsida; order Asparagales; family Orchidaceae; genus Apostasia; species Apostasia shenzhenica. The sequence goes on along the minus strand of KZ451886.1, from coordinate 4,249,601 downwards.
CATCAAACATCCAAGATCGGAGATCAGAGAAGAAAGAATCGATAAGGGTGACCAGGGTGCAAGCAGCTTCTCTGGTTCTCTCATTCTCATTGTATTAAAGCCCCGACTGAGAAGCTCTTTTCTTCTCTCTCCCTCTTTTTTTTTCTAAATATTGTATTAGCCCTCACGGGTACCTTTTTTCTTTTAGTGAAATCTCTTCGTTAATCGCTCGGTGGACGAAAGGGATTTCCTCCCTGAACCACCTTAAATCTTTTTGTGATGTTCTGGGTGCCCTGAACTCCCTCTCTCTTAAGCCTCAACTAACGGGCTTATTCCTCTGTGCGCCGCCATCTCTCAGGACTCTCTCTCTTTTTCGATGTTTTTTGAGATCCCCTACATTCTACGTCAACAATATATGTTTTATTTTCATACAAAATATTAAATTCTGTCTCCTGACTCTTTTCTTTTTGTTAAATTATGTGTTGACTGTCTTAATAAAAATAAATAAATAAAGTTAAAAGTTTTCAACATGATTATTAATAATTTCGAAAGATCATATTTGATCAACACTATCAAAAACAAATTCTTTATTGAAGTTGCATTGTGACAAATGTTTATCTTAAATCAAATTTAATTCAAATTTATTGAGCCAAATTAAGAATTATAATAATTTTATGTATCCAAACTTAAGTAGAGTCAAATTGAGACTATTCGTATCGAAATTGAATTCACTTTTATCTTTTAATATTAATAGTATAAATTATTTATATTTCAAATTTACTCAAAATTAATTAATAATTAAATTAAGTTAACTTGAATTTGAAAAATTCGAGCCACGATCTAGCCAATGTGATATCTTTAATCGCATTTCTTTGAAATATAAGGCAGATATTATTGCTTTTTTCGCATATACAAATAGCATCATTAATTAAAGTTATTAGATGTTTTTCACATGAGGGTCCTGTTTGTAAATAGTAAAAATTAGTTGTAATTAAAGTTTTTTCTCAATTAAAATAGTAAAAAATTTAATTTTATATCTAATGATGTATATATTTTAATATAAAAAATAATTTTATTTCATTTTCTATATATATAGCTTTTAATATAATTATTAATTTAATTATATCTACAATTTTTTAGAGCAATTTACTGATAAATTCTTATAATTTATTTATAATATGTGTGTTTTTAATATTTTTTAAAATTCTTTTCTTAACTCCATAGAATTTACTAAAAAGAAAAACTTTTAAATTTTACAATAAGTATGATAAAACAGGGATCTATTTAGGTCCTTATGATTTTAATTGTAAATTTAAGTTTTAAAAAATATAAATTAAAATATAATAAAAGTAAATTGTAGGGTCCCATCAGTAATTTATTTGATTATTAACAAATAATTTCATTTTTTCCCCTTATTTACACCTAGAAATAAATTTTATAAAAATGAAAAGGACTGCGGCAGCTTTCCTTTAAAAATACTTTTTTAAGCAGTCCTTTAAAGATAATTGAAAAAGAACAATAAAAGGGATAATTAACTATATGCCACACAATTTAATTTTATTTATGTCTTACCATTCTTTTTTAGTTGATTACGTTGTACACACTTAAAATATTATAAAATCTTACATACACATTTTTAACTTATTTTTATTATAATGAGTAATCATAATTTTTCAATAACCTAACTATAGTTAGATTACAAAAAATCTGAGCCGTTTATCATATTATTTTAAAGATATTTAAATATTTTTTGAGTGAAAATCCTAAAACTTTAATATTTAGATGGCAACAAAGAAAGAAGACATCCACGACGTGAATTGATTTTAGGACAATTCAGCGCTTTAGTGTGGTATTGAAAAAAAGAAAATACGTACCATTAAGGATAAAAATATAATTTTAATGATTTAGTAACATAATTTTTTTTTCAAATAGATTTTGATTAAGTTTTAACTCAAGTGTGTGTACATAAGATTTTGTAATATTTTGAGTGTGCCTAGCTAGCGTAATTAACTAAGAATGAATGGGTAAGGCATAAATAAAGCTAAATAGTGTAGCATGTAGGTTATTATCCTATAATAAAATGGACGAGTTTCCGGTTTTTTTTATAAAATTAACTTAAAAAATTACATTTAATTCAATTAGAAATAAGCTCAGTTTTTTATAATTTAAATGCTTCTTCTTTAATTAAATTGAATTTAACTAGTAATTAACTCATTATATACATTAATATATATATATATATGATTAGGGTAATTTAAGAAAATGTATATTTCCTGCAGCCTGGAGTTGTATACATCGAAGAGATCAAATACACAAAAAATATACATAGTACATATAATTCATTGCTAGTAATATGATTAAGATTAAGAAATATAAGGTTTATAATTAAATTCATTTAGTAAACTTTTAATTAAGTTGGAATAAATTTAATTCAATATCTGTTAACATGTGGTTCTAACGCTGTATTTCTGCCGTACACATGGCGCCTAGCTGGCTCTTGGCTTTTATTTACTTACTAACTTATCTATCTGTTTTCACAGGTCAGATCTCAGTCAAACCTCGGACACGAGGGTTCAACCAAGCCTCGTCCACGACGAGCCAGGCCACCCCTGATAACATCGATGACGATGTTACAAAGCGGTGCCCGTCACAATCAAGCTTGGTCCGACCGCGTCGTTCCCCGTATAAGGACATTTTTTCCAAACCCGCAAATCAAGGATCCGCATGCTCCAGCTGTCACGGATCCCCAGAAATAGTACCAATATTAAAAGATGACATCCCCTTTTGCGGCTGATTGTCCATCCGGCGGCCAACAAACGACGCGAACTTAGAGCTTGTTCACCTCCTTTTCTCTGAAAAACTAGGATAAAGTTGCACCATTCGCTGCCTACAAATATCTCTAAACAGTCTTCATGCAGACAGATCGGAGATCAGAGAAGAAAGAATCAACAAGGGCGGCCAGGGCGCAAGCAGCTCCCTGGTTCTCCCATTTCTATTGTATTAGAGCCCCAACTGAGGAGCTCTTTCCTTCTCTCTCCCTCTTTCCTTTCCCAAATTTTGTATTAGCTTTAACGGGTACCTTTTTCCTTTAGTAAAACTTCTTCGCTGACTTCTCGGTGGACGTAGGGGATTTTCTCCACCTTAAATTGCTGTGTTTTTCTGGATGCCCCGAACTCTCTCTCTCCTTTGAGCCTCAACCATCAGGCTTACCTTTCGGCGTGTTGCCGTCTCCCGGAACTCTTTCTTTTTCGGTGTTTCTTGAGATCCTCTACATCTCACGTCAACAATATCAAATAATCTTTTGAAAAACTTTTATGATTCTTTCGAATAAATAGTTAGTTATATTAAAAATTATACTGAGTGTAAAAATAAAGTTAACTAATTTATTAAAAAAAAGGAGAATTTATATCATTTATCTTTAAAGAAGTTGTTTTTATAGGCGGCGCCCCCTGTTTTAAATATGAACTTATAGGCAGCACCCGCATAGTCATTTTTGTTTATTGTTTTTTTAATTAAACTATGATTAACACATATAATTAAGATTATATCTAACCTATTTTAAGACGATTACAATAATAAAGTTACGAAAAAAAATCAAAATCTTAAAAATGGACAAAAAATTTAAATAAAAGTAATTTAGAAAAAATATATATGAAAAACATAAACGGTGAATTTCATTTAAGGGATAAACTACATTAGCCCTTAAATGAAAGGCTACATATAATCTTACTTATACGTATTAATCCTTATTAGATTAAAATAATAAAGGGGGTTTTACCCGTATGACACAAAAAACTTCAATATTTACTTATTAGACACCCTAAAGTTAAATATTACATGACACACACTTATTTATTTTAATTTTACAACCAACACACCCTAGTTAAAAAATCCTTACATTTTATTTAAGTAGACCATACTTAAGTTATGTTTTAACTTAAATAAGGTTCATAGGAATAAAATCTAACCCCTTTTGTTTCTTAAATTAAATCTAATCGTTAAGATGAGCATCTAACGATTAGATTTTAAATATTCTACATAAATAATAGATTTAAATAGTTTTTAACATGTAAGATTTAAGTTAAGGTGCACCGAGAGTTAGATTTTATTCTTATGAATTTTATTTAAGTTAAAACATAACTTAAGTATGGTCTACTTAAATAAAATGTAAGGATTTTTTAACTAGGGTGTGTTGGTTGTAAAATTAAAATAAATAAGTGTGTGTCATGTAATATTTAACTTTAGGGTGTCTAATAAGTAAATATTAAAGTTTTTTGTGTCATACGGGTAAAAATCTTAATAATAAATAATAAATAAAAATCAATACGTGGATGCTACATATAAATTTACATTCAAAATAAAGGATGCTACTTATAAATATTCGACTTAATAATTTGTCTATAAAAATATTATTTTTGAAGACGATACATATAAATTTTCTTTAAAAAGTACAAAATATAAAATAAATTAATTGCATAATATTAAATTAATTTACGTTGAGGTATAAAATATTTTAATTATTTTTTAAATTAATCATGAATTTTTTTACCACTATTTAATTGTTTAACAAACAAAACCTTTTGAGTGATTACTACTAGTTGTATTAAATAGGTCACTGTATATATTTGCCAGAAATTTTGTTAATTATATTTTTAAAATTATTTGAATGATTTTAATTGTAAAATTTATGAGATTTAAATCCACCATGAATTATGTTTAATAGTTGTGATAATTCTATCGACTTATTGGCAGCATTGGTGGTTAAGAAGTCGCTTTCCATCTTGCCTTCTCGTTAGGTCCCGCATACAGACATATCACATGTGTATAAGTCGTTGAACATATAATATGATATAATGTGCTATTAGATTCCAAAATTTTAAGATCTACTAGGTTCCCTCAATAATGATTGCTCAAAAAAATATCAAATAAATAAAATAAAAAATAGTGATTGGTCAGATTGAGCTGGCTCCCCTGCAGATTTTGCTCATTACGCTGGCACAGACTTCGAAGATAGCTCAAAATTTCAATTGAATTTTGAATCGAATGCTAGATTCGATCTAAATGAGCCAACTAACAAGTTTTTTTTTTGCCTCAAAAAATTTATCAATCCAATCTTCATTCGGAACAAGATCGAATCGAGATGGCTCGAAATTGGATCGATTAAAAAATAAATAATATTATATATATATATATATTTATATATGTAACTAGATTTAGTATGTAGTTTTTTTTTAAGTAGTCAACTGAAATATTTCATTACACTTTCATTATAATTTTCTTTATAATTATTTAGATTATATTTATTGTAAATTATTTTTTTTGTTTTTATCTTTAAATATTAGAACAAAGCGAATAGCCATAGTTTAAACTGATTGACTGAACAAATATATTTATACATAATATTTGAATAAAAATTTGAAAATTAATCGAAAGTCGGATCGATTTTGGCTCGGATCGTGCTTGAATAGATAACAAGCAAGCCAAACCTAGATCGAATCGAGATCGGATAGAACTCACCTTGTTCATTATTTGGATTAAATCGAGATCGAATCGTGAACGGCCATAGCATTAATTAATGTTAGGGTTGGCAGTTTAGCTCAAAAACTCAAAAAACTTAATTCTTATATAATTTAATGTCAATTTGATCAAAACAGAATTAATTGGATCCTTAACTGTAATCAATTCATATAATATATTATTAAGTTATAAATAAATGTTTAATAATATATTTTAGTGAGAAATACATATCACTATTAAAGAATTTTTATTTACTTATTTAATGACTAAATTTTAATATTTATATAAACAGTCTTATGTTTTAAATATATAATTGCAAACTATATTTTTTCGTGATGATAAATGGTTGGATCTTTTTCTTCTTAAATAAAATAAATAATTAGATCTTTTTCAAAATAATAAATGAGATATAATTTATAATTATGCATTCAAGATATGCAAAAAATTATATAAATATTCAAGTTTAGGATTAAAAGGATAATAGATATTTTTGGTGGGTGACATATATAATTTAACTTATATTTTAGAGAACAGATTACTTTAGGTCCTTGAAATCGCTTTGAGATCTAGAGCTCAAAGTGATTTAGGTCCTCGAAATCTAGACCTAGGCAATGGGCGGGCTGGGTTTAGCATGGGCTCGGCTTAATCGGGCTTTGACTAAGTCAAAGCGGGCTTGAGCCAGGCTTAGCCCAATTTACGGGCCTATTTTTATGATCAAACCCGCCTAATGTGCGGGATAGGCTACCCCGCCCAATATCCAAACATAAATTTAAGTTCTGGATATTTTGGCATGTTATATTGCTATCTACACCTTTGATCATGACTATATATTAATATAAGAACATCAATTTAAAATAATTAAATAAATCAGTGAATAGCGATGTCTAATAGATGTTAAATTAATATATAAGAATATTTAATAGTAAAAATTTAAACAAGCAACACAGTTCATCAACCAGATTATATAAGACTTATCTAATAATAACATCAATAAATCAATATATTTTAAAAATATAAATTTTAGCTTAAATTTATCATTAATTATACCATAGACACATAAATAAACTTTAAAAAAAAGTTTAATATTATTATAAAAAAATACATATCAATAAAGATAATTAATTAGAAGTCTGAGATATGAAAAGTAGACCTGGGCAATGGGCAAGCCGGGTTTGGCATGAATCAGGTATAACTGGGCTTTAACTAAGTCAAATCGGGTCCGGGCCGGGTTTAGCTTAGCTTGCGGGCTAAAATAGTTAACAAAATATGTTCAAAATTTATCGGGCTTTGGCTAGCTCATTGGGCCACCAACCCAATGACCAGGTATATTGAGATCACTTGGGTCTTCAAATAGGTCCCTAAAATTCAAATTACATCAAAAGAGTTCTCGATCTCTAACTCTAATATCAATTTGGTCCTTTTAATATAATTATTATATAATTATTAAAAGACAAAAATACTCCGCCTCTCTCTCACCTTCGACAGACAACCGTAGCAGCGCCACCTGGGCGCATGCATGGCCACTGCGGCGCAGCCTATGCATGTGCGCATCGGCCATCTGCTGCCAGCACGAGTGCATTAATTGCGCGCACAAGCCGCGCCGCGCATGTTGTTCACCAAAGGTAGGAGATAGTAGGAGTATTTTTACTTTTAAATAATAATATAATTATTAAAGTGACCAAATTAAAACTAGAGTGGACCGTGCAAAGTAATTTAAATTTTAAAGAGCGTACAAGTAACCTCAAAGCCTCAGAAGCAATTTTCTCTATATTTTAATTCACATAATAATTTAATATATTTTTTTAATATATATATTATGACTAATAATTTGATTTAACTTTAAATTGAATGAATTAACTTTAAGTAGTTGGAGCCAAATTAGATTTGAAATCGAAATATTCAACTTCAAATTGGCATTAACTCGATCGAAATGGACTCATTGCCGGCTCTAATTAAGATAAATTAATGTAAGATAATATTTTGATTTCTATTAATAGATAGAAAGCATCATCATCATCATCAAAAATTAAACTTCCATGTGATGTGTGTCCACCTTTAAGGGAATTTCTTTGGATTTCTTCTTATGATATTATTTACAAAAACTTATTTGTATAGTTAAATGTCTTTTATTGTTTAAAAAGATTTTCTCTTCTTTTTCACATTATTTAATATTTTAATAACAAATAGGGAAGAAATAAAAAAAGATATTTCATACTTGTGAGGTAATATATATATATATATAATTAATAGTGTAATAAAAATTAAAAATCCTCTAAATAGTTCACCAACTTCCCTTAAAAATAGGATCCAACCAACTCCTAAAAAGGAGTTATAGTCTTGGCTACCCAAATCAAGCACAAGGCTTAAGATCAGGCTGAGCTTTGGGTAGAAAAAAAAAACATTTAAACCCAGATGCGGTGGGTGCACTCAATAATAAGGTCTAATTTTTTTCTTTCTATATCTCCCTTTATTAGGGTATTTTAGTAATTCTAAAAACAAAAATATTAAAAAAATTTATTTAATTAAATAATAATAAAATTTTGAAAAAAAATATTTAAAAGTACTATATGAAAATATTTAAGTCATACATAAGAACTACTTAAAAAAATAAAGAATTCATTTGATTGTAACTTATAATGTGGGGAAGTGTATGATGTTGTTCAATTAAATAAATAAAATAATTTTTTTTCTCAATTTTTTTCTCATTTTTTATTGAAGTATGCTCAACAAAGATGCCACCCAAATAAAGACAACTAACGCACCAAAATAGAATCTATGCCTAGTTAAAAAATAAATAAATAAATAAAATATAATCTATGCCTAGTTAACTTCCAATTTGTGTGATGCTAATCCCATAACAAAATTTTTGGGAGAATTTATGCATATGACAATAGGTTTGCATTTATAAATTTGATGATAAATTAAATCTCATTGACAAATCAAAATTTTCAATTAGCCTGAGTTTATTCAATATTCAAAAAATATAACTACCTAAGTATTTTACATATTATTTATTTTTATAAATTATAATTTACAAATTTAAATATATAGTATAAAAATTATATTCATATCACAATTATAATATATTCAGTGTAATATTTTTAGTAATTTAGGGGATTCAATATAATAAATTATTTATAGTATAATTTATTAAATATTGATAAGTAATGAGTAATATAATAAAATTGTTAAAGCAAGCAATTAATTATTTTAAAAAATCCATAAGTATATTTTGCGGTCCTATAAATACGAGTATGCGGAAGCCCGTACCAGTCATCTTCGTCTTCCCCATGGCTTTGAGAATAATCGAGCAAACCCTAATTTCTCCTTATCCGCCATTAGCATCCCAGCCTCCACATCTCCTTTCCTTCCTCGACAAAATATGGCTCCGTGATATTTGGATAGAGTGGCTGTTCTTCTACGAATTCCCCCACGCAATCTCCGACTTCATAGACCAACACCTCGCAGCACTCTCCGCCTCCCTCTCCGTCACCCTCCACCGCTTCTACCCTCTGGCCGGCACTGTGCGCCGCTCCCCTAACTCCGAAGATGGATTCGAGATCTGGTATAAAGAAGGAGACGCGGTCTCCTTCACGGTGGCCGAGTTGGCCGGAAGCAACTTCTGCGACATCTCCGGCGACCACCCTAGAGAAATCGACAAGCTCAGGCTGCTAGCTCCAAAACCAGCTTCCACCGGCGAACAATGGCCGGTGCTGTCGGTGCAGATGACTCTGTTCCCAGACCAAGGATTCTGTATCGGCGTCGCTGTGCACCACGCCGCCTGCGACGGCGCCGGCGCCATCCAATTCATCAAGTCGTGGGCGGCAGCCTTATGCCCGTCCGGGAATTTAACCGGAGATGTTCCGCCGCCGCCATTCCTCGATCGTTCCGTGATTGTCGACAGCCACGGGGTGCGACGGAAGCTTCTAAGAGCTAGTCAAGAAGTTTCAGAAAAGAAGAAAAAACAAAGAACTGGAGCGGAGCCGCCGCCGCCGGAGGCACCTCATTCAAGCTTGGTCTTCGGGACCTTCGTTCTTGGTCCGGCAATGATCGGGAAGCTAAAGAAAGGCGTGCTGGAAGCCACGGCGGAGGAAGAAGGAAAACCCAAATTCCATTGCTCTTCTTTCATGGTGGCTTGCGCCTACACATGGACATGCCTCGTTAAAGCTCGAGGATACGACGGCGACTCCACGGTGGTGTTCTGCTACGCCGTGGACTGGAGGAGGCGGATGGCGCCGGAGATCCCGAATGGGTACATCGGCAACTGCCTGGGGTTCAATACCGTGGAGATGAACGTGGGAGATATGATCGGAGGAGAAGGTTTTGCTGCGGCAGCGGCGGAGATTGGAAGGAGCATCGACGGCCTGAAGGGGATGGACGTGGGGCAAAGCATTGAAAGGAGGATTGATATGGCGGTGGGTTCCGAAGGGGAAAGGAAGCCGAGATTGTGCATCGGAGGGTCGCCAAAGTTTAGGGTTTATGAGACTGACTTCGGGTGGGGAAGGCCGGCGAAGGTGGAGATGACTTCCATTGTAGGGACAGCCGGGACGATATCGCTGGCGGAGAGCAGGGAGGAAGAGGGAGGCCTTGAGATTGGTGTTGTTCTTCCTAATGTTGAGATGGATCGGTTTTCTGCTCTTTTCGTTGGTGGTCAACTCTCGGGTTGACTCATAAATAAATTAATAACTGCATTCGAGTCGCACTCTACACCAATTATTTTTCTTTCTTGGAACATCATCTAGTGAATACTTCCCGCCCTTTTCGGCCATGTGCATCACAGTCTACCTTTACAAAATTAGCAATTTATTATTTTTATGTCATATGTACGTTTTTTTTACCCATTGTCTATAAGGATTGATGATAATTGTTGTCTACGTGTTTTCGTAGTTATGCCACTGGTTATCGTTTTACTGAATTATGAGCTGAATCTGTTTATGTAGAAGGTGATGCTAAATAAAAGAAATGGAGATCTCTTCTTTTTTCTGAAAAGAAGTGAAGAAAAATTTCAACCTTAATGACTACAAAATAGGAAACTATATTATCCAAAACCAACTTCTACCGGAGATATCGCAGAAGTTTCTTTCGGCCAACTCAGGCACCGTGAAGGAGACAACATCGCCTAATAATGAAATTATGTAAACGATGATTTTCGTATTATCACCTGCCTGCAATATACCAAATATATTTTTTCTTTTAAGAACCGTCATTTCTAGCATATATTTTGTAATTATGATTTGATTTACATATTGCTATATAAAATGATTCTCTATTAAAGAGAATTTAATTACATAACATACTGTAATATGGACTTCTCTTTATAAAAAGGAGATATCTGAGCAATCATTTCACAACTTCCCAATGTTCTGAGCCCGGATTTGCCATAAACCTGCTCATAACTCCCACTGCAAAAGCAATGTCTGATCTCGTACTTACCATGACATATATAAGGCTATCGACCGCTGATTTATATTGTACCTTCGCCATGAGTTCTCATTTCTCATCTGTCTTTGGTAATTATTCTTTTGTCAGTTTAAAATAAACTCTTAATGGAGTACTTCTGAGCTTTGCATCCTTGACTCCAAATCTTTCAAGTACTTTATAGATATACTTTTTCTGAGACAATTTACGAGTTTCATTAGATTTGTCCCTTGTTATTCACATTTCAAGAATCTGATTTGCAGCACTCAAATCTTTCATCTCAAACTGCTCTGATAACTGTTGTTTTAGCCTAAAAATCTCCTTCTTGCTCTTACTAACAATGAGTATATCATCTACATATAACAATAATATAATGTAGCAATCACCAAAAAAACTTGAAATAGCAATAGTAATCTATTTCATATCGAGTGAAATTCTTGTTACACATAAATATGTCAAACTTCTTGTACCACTGCCTAGGTGTATATTTGAGATCATACAAGCTCCTTTTCAATTTACATACTAAATTTTTCTTGCTAGATACTTGAAGACCTTCTGGTTGTGCCATATAGATATTCTCCTCCAAATCACCATAAAGGAAAACAGTCTTCGTTCTAATTTTTGTGAAAATCATTTGCTTAAGTGGGAGGTCGAATAACAATTCGTTAGTGATTACTGGGTCTCTTGATTTGATCATGATTATTCTAATTGAGTTTAAGATGAGATCATTACTATTGGGCTTAATAGATTAACTTAAGTTAAAAATACTGATTTAGATTACACAGGTGAAATTTTGTTAAGCAGTTTAGTTTGGATTAAGTGGATCAACTCAATTCAAAAAAGTCAATTTGGGTTAAATAGGTGAAATGGGTCAAATAGTCTAGGTCGGGTCAAATAGTCTAGGTCGAGTCAAATAGGTTAACTTAGTTCATCATAGGTCAAGCAAGTCACCTTAGGTCAAATAGGCCAACTTGAATCAACATGAGGTAAAACAGGTCAGCTCGAGTTAATAAACAGGTTGCCACAAGTTAAATGGCTTGATAGGGTTAAGCTAGTTGACACTACTTAAATGAGTTAATATGGGTTAGACATGTTAATCACAGGTTGAATGAGTTAACTCAGGTTAAATTAATCGAGTTGAGTCAATAAAAGAAACTACAAAATATAATTTAAATTCATTAGGGTCGGGATACTTATCTCCTATGCAGTACTTCGTCACTGGAAGATGAAGTGGAGAAGTTGTACTAAGACAGGCTAAGATATTTAGGAGAAGGTAAGAAATATGAGAGAAAAACTAGAGGTTAGCCCTTTTCCTTGGGTTTTTTTGCTTAGGCATTTAAAAAACAAAAAAATCACCCTCCAGACAGAAAAAGAAGGGAGACATTTTTTGTCCTCATATGTGTCATGACCGTTTCTGTCTGGCTTTATAGAACGACTAGACTTTCTGAGTTAGAACATTAGGTGATTTCTTCTGAGAAATCTGAAGGCTGTTTATAAAAAAAGATAAATTTTATAGAACAAAACCCACTAGTGATTGGGAAGATAGCTGATGGGAGAAGGCAGTGATAAGCTTCAATTTAATGGGAATAAGATAGTTTAATATTTTTAGAATATTTTATTTACAATAAAAGCTTCATAGAACTAATTTTTAACTTGATACTTATTTTAAAGTCCTCAAATTACAGATGTACTTATATTAGATTTAAAAAAATATATCAATAATTATTTAATCATATTACTAGGCATTTTTTAGGGGGTTATCATAGTCTTGGCTACCCAAATCAAGTGCAAGGCTTAGGATCAGGTTGAGCTTTGGGTAGAAAAAAAAAAACTTTTAAACCCAAATGAGGTTGGTGCACTCAATATAAGGTCTAATTTTTTCTTTCTATATCTCCCTCTATTAGGGTATTTTAGTAATTCTAAAAACAAAAATATTAAAAAAATTATTTAATTAAATAATAATAAAATTTTGACAAAAAATATTTAAGAGTACTATGTGAAAATATTTAAGTCATACATAAGAATCACTTAAAAAAATAACGAATTATTTTGTCACACCCTCATTTTTAAGAACTAATTATCCATAAAATAAGGGGAGACTTACAGTCAGAGTCACAGAACAAATTATAAGAAAAAGATATCTTTATTCATCTCAAAACAGGGTTACATAAACTCGAACACTAAGCAGGTCACCCAGAGTAATCTTAGATTAGTAAACTGAAAGGTAAAATAATTAAACTAGATAAGGGTAAATATCAGTGAGACCATACGAGATGTAAAAAAATATCTTTCTTGAGATTTTGCAGTTTTCTCCTGGCAACAAATTACTTACCTGAAAAACAACAGTCAGTTACGAAGACCGAGTAAATGACCTCCACCTTACCATAGGCCAGGTGAGGTCTTATAGCTCAATTTAATGACAGATCAGAATATCAGATTAACTTGTAATATCAATTTGTCACCTCATAATATTATCATATTTTATACTATGCATATATATTAATATGTATAAATCTTATAATAATAAAGGATTAGAATCCACATATATACGTCACTAGTGTGACAATAGAAGTAGCAGATATATCACCAGTGTGACAACAGATTTATCAGATATGTCACTAGTGTAACATCAGAATAACAGGATGCAGGTACATCCCCCACACGATGCCACACGTCCAGAAGGTGGTTTATCAACCACCGGGATCCTAGCTCATCATATTATCATATATCTCAGGATACATGGGTCCAGTATAACCCAGTATAATATCTCGGCACAAAGCCCAAAAGAATATCGGCGCAAAGCCATGCAGAATATGCAGAATATAGCTCACAGAATATAATTGATATCATTTTGTATATTAGTTATTTTTATTTAATAATCACGATGTCCTAAATTCAGTGAAAATCGTTTATCAGAATTAGAGGCTGTAATAGTTTGCTGGTGGATGACGTGTTCTCTGATTAAGTTCAGTGTAAATAATTACTATTGTGCTTAATAGTTTAAAATATTGTCTTAAGTTACAAAGGCTAAATAGGTAAGACAAGTCAAGTGGCTAAAAACTAATCAATATAGGTCAAACCAGTTAAAATGGATCAGACCAGATCAACTTGAACTAAGTATTTCAGGTTCATGGGTCAAATGAGTCAAATGGGTCAAATAGGTTGAATTGGGTCCAACGGGTTGAATCGGGTCCAACGGGTTGAATCGGGTCCAACGGGTTGAATCGGGTCCAACGGGTTGAATCAGGTCAAACGGGTTAACTCATGTCAAATAGATTAACTCGGGTTAAAATGAGTTAACTCATTTTTAAACGGGTCAACACGAATCATCTTGGGTCAAACAAGTTAACTTGGTTTTAAATGAGTTGACACAGATTTATCGGGTTTGATATGGATTAAGTGGGTCGGCATATGTTTAAACAGGTTAATCACTAATCTAATTGAGTTAACAAGAAAAATTACCGAATGTAATTTAAACTTAGTAAAACCAGAATTCTTACCTAACAGAGTTTCGCCGCTGGAGGTGAGGCGTATCAAGATGAGCCAAAGACACAGAGGAGAACTAGAGGTTGTGATTCTTTCTGAGAGTTCTGAGGCCTATTTATAGGGAGAGGTAAACTTATTAGTGTGGGATCGTTGGTGGGTAGTAGTTGGTGATTGAGGAGGTACATTTAATAAGGCGGGACCGTTGGTGGGTTAGAAAGTGGGAGGAAGGCAAATGAGAAATAAATATATATAGATATTTTATTGAAACTGATTGCAGGAAATGTTTAGTTAATATAGCAATTATTTTGAATTCCTTATATGACAGATGTACTTATATTAAATCCAGAAGGATATATATATATATATATATATATATATGAATATTAACAGATATTTCTTAAGCGGATTATTACACATTTGATTGTAACTTCTAATGTGGGGACATGTATGATGTTTGTTCAATTAAATAAAAAAAAATTTCCTCAATTTTTTTCTCATTTTTTATTGAATTATTCTCAACAAAGATGCCACCCAAATAAAGACAACTAACGCACCAAAATAGAATCTATGCCTAGTTAATAAATAAATAAATAAATAAATATAATATAATCTATGCCTAGTTAACTTCCAATTTGTGTGATGCTGATCCCCATAACAAAATTTTTGGTTGACTATATGCATATGACAATAGGTTTGCATTTATAAATTTGATGATAAATTAAATCTCATTGACAAATCAAAATTTTCAATTAGCCTGAGTTTACTCAATATTCAAAAAATATAACTACCTAAGTATTTTACATATTATTTATTTTTATAAATTATAATTTACAAATCAAAGTATATAGTATAAAAATTATATTCATATCACAATTATAATATATTCAGTGTAATATTTTTAGTAATTTATGGGATTCAATATAATAAAATTATGAGATTTTTACCCGTATGACACAACAAACTTCAATATTTACTTATTAGACACCCTAAAGTTAAATATTACATGACACACACTTATTTCTTTTAATTTTACAATCAACACACCTAGTTAAAAAATCTTTATATTTTATTTAAGTAAACCATACATAAGTTATGTTTTAACTTAAATAAAGTTCATAGGAATAAAATCTAACTCTCGGTGCACCTTAACTTAAATCTTACATGTTAAAAACTATTTAAATCTATTATTTATGTAGAATATTTTAAATCTAATCGTTAGATGCTCATCTTAACGATTAGATTCAATTTAAAGATACAAAGGGGTTAGATTTTATTCCTAGAATATTTTAAGTTAAGAGATAACTTTAAGTATGGTTTACTTAAATAAATGTAAGGATTTTTTAACTAGGATGTGTTTGTTGTAAAATTAAAATAAATAAGTGTGTGTCATGTAATATTTAACTTTAGGGTGTCTTAATAAGTAAATTTTGAAGTTTTTTTGTGTCATACGGGTAAAAACCCCAAAATTATTTTTATAGTAAATTTATTAAATATTGATAAGTAATAAGTATTATAATAAATTGTTGAGCATGTATATATAATTATTTTAAAATCCCTAAGTTATATTTCTGCGTCCTATAAATTACGATATGCGGAAATCCGTACCAGTCTTCTTTCGTCTTCCCATGCTTTAAAATAATCGAGGCAAACCAAATTTCCTCCATTCCGCCATTAGCATCCCAGCTCACAATCTCTCTTTCCTTATCGACAACTCTGGCTCCATGATTTTTGATAGAGTGGCTGTTCTTTCTCGAATTTCCACACAATCTCGGCGACTTCATGACGCAACACCTCGCCGCACTCTCCGCCTCTCTCTCCGTCACCCTCCACCGCTTCTACCCTCTGGCCGGCACCGTGCGCCGCTCCCCTGACTCCGAAGATGGATTCGAGATCTGGTATAAAGAAGGAGACGCGGTCTCCTTCACGGTGGCCGAGTTGGCCGGAAGCAACTTCTGCGACATCTCCGGCGACCACCCTAGAGAAATCGACAAGCTCAGGCTGCTAGCTCCAAAACCAGCTTCCACCGGCGAACAATGGCCGGTGCTGTCGGTGCAGATGACTCTGTTCCCAGACCAAGGATTCTGTATCGGCGTCGCTGTGCACCACGCCGCCTGCGACGGCGCCGGCGCCATCCAATTCATCAAGTCGTGGGCGGCAGCCTTATGCCCGTCCGGGAATTTAACCGGAGATGTTCCGCCGCCGCCATTCCTCGATCGTTCCGTGATTGTCGACAGCCACGGGGTGCGACGGAAGCTTCTAAGAGCTAGCCAAGAAGTTTCAGAAAAGGAGAAAAAACAAAGAACTGGAGTGGAGCCGCCGCCGCCAGAGGCACCTCATTCAAGCTTGGTCTTCGGGACCTTCGTTCTTGGTCCGGCGATGATCGGGAAGCTCAAGAAACGCGTGCTGGAAGCCACGGCGGAGGAAGAAGGAAAACCCAAATTCCATTGCTCGTCATTCATGGTGGCTTGTGCCTACACATGGACATGCCTCGTTAAAGCTCGAGGATACGACGGCGACTCCACGGTGGTATTCTGCTACGCCGTGGACTGGAGGAGGCGTATGGCGCCGGAGATCCCGAGTGGGTACATCGGCAACTGCGTGGGGTTCAATACCGTGGAGATGAACGTGGGAGATATGAACGGAGGAGAAGGTTTTGCTGCGGCAGCGGCGGAGATTGGAAGGAGTATCGACGGCCTGAAGGGTATGGATGTGGGGCAGAGCATTGAAGGGATTATTGATATGTTGGTGGGATTCGAGGGGGCAAGGAAGCCTACCTTGTGCATCGGAGGGTCGCCAAAGTTTAGGGTTTATGAGACTGACTTCGGGTGGGGAAGGCCGGCGAAGGTGGAGATGACCTCCATTGTTGGGACACCCGGGGCGATATCGCTGGCGGAGAGCAGGGAGGAAGAGGAAGGCTTTGAGATTGGTGTTCTTCTTCCTAAAGTTGAGATGGATCAGTTTTCTGCTGTATTCGTTGGTGGTCAACTCTCGGGTTGACTCATAAATAAATAAATAATTGCATTCAAGCCCTTAGATTCCTCCGATATTGCAGATATGTCCATCATTTTTCAAAATTTTGATTTGCTCCGTAAAATTGTAAAAGTATTACCATTTAATCTCAATTAATATATAATTATTAATTTTTTATTATATATTTTAAAACTATTTTTAATTATTATTTTTTATTTTTTTTAAATATAATTTTAAAGGAATAATATTTATACATTTAGTTTTAAATTTATAGGGAGGAGAGAGTAAGAGATAAAGAAAATTAAATTTTAGATTTTTATTAAATCTTAGAAAATATTGAGGATATAAGAATAGGATAATATTTTAAAATAAATAAATGATTCAAATTAATTAAAAAAATGAGCTAATTTTATGTTTTCTATTAGAAATGGAAAATAAGAAAAACAAGAATCAGAAAAAAGGACTAAAATTGTAATATTAAAGTTAATTTATAATATTCTTAAGAAACTACAGGGTTGACTTGTTTGTAATGAATTCATGCTGAACCAAAATCTATTTTTTTTTTTTGCATATATAATTAGCTTCTAGAGTTGTGGAGAATAAAGTGTTGTAAAATATCAAAAACTTTGATATAAAAAATTTAATATTGTATATTAATTATTAAAATTATATAAAAATTATATTATATACATGCTCATGTTATAAAATTGTGATATATTTATAATAAATATTATAATTTTATTTAATTTTAATATTAAATGTATATTATTAAAATTTATGTATTAAATATATAAAATAATTAAATTTAAGTGATATATATATATAATTGCTTCTCTATTTAATTAGTAGGATATTATTTAATTTGAAGAAGCATCCTGCATTCTTTTCGATTCCTCTCTTCCAATCTTAGCTGACAACCAATGGATGATTGGCTTGTCCGATCATGGAGTTTGGAGAAGATCGAACCTTTGTTTGAAAACATGCGATGGTCTACCTTTATAAAATTAGCAATTTATTGTTTTTATGTCATATGTACATTTTTCTTACCCATTGACTATAAGGATCGATGATGATTGCTGTCTACGTGTTTTCGTAGTTATGCCACCGGCTATCGTTTTACTGAATTATGAGCTGAATCTGCTGATGTAGAAAGTGATACTAATTGGGCAAGTTTTACCACATTTCTGTAAGGTTTGATTCCAGCAATTTCCTTTTATATGTCCAAACTTTTTGCAATTGTAGCATTGAATAGTCCTTTTGTTAGAAAAATGATAACCAATGGCTTGCTTTTCTTGTCCATCAAAATGACCTCTTCCTATGCTTCTGCCACGTCCTCTGCCATGAAAATTTCCTCTTCCACGTCCTCTTTCAACAAAATCTTCCTTTTTGCTTGTCTCTCCCTTCACTTGATGAGAAGCTTGAAATGCCTTTTCTTCATGCTTCTCAACCGATCTATTCCGCCTTGCCTCATGTGCTTGCAAAGAATCCATTAGTTCATCAAATGAAAAACTAGAAAGATCTTTAGTCTCCTCAATTGTAGTAACAATATAGTCATACTTTGGAGTTAAATTTCATAAAACTTTGGGAACTACAGTAGCATCAGTAATTTTTTCTCCATAGGATCTCATTTGACTAACAATTGTAATTACCCGAGATAAAAAATCATGCAAGGTTTCATTACTTTTCATAATCAAAGTCTCAAACTCATTTTGAAAGGTCTGAAGTTTTACTGCTTTTACCTTTGAAGAGCCTTGAAATTCCTTCTGCAGTGTTTCCCATGCTTCCTTAGAAGTAACTGCTGCTGCGATTCTTGAGAAAAAATTTCATCCACTGCATGTTAAATGAAGAACAATGCTTTGGAATCCTTCTTCTTGTTCTCCCTCAGTCGGCTTTAATCTCCATCCATATCATCATACCCAATCTCCACCAAATCCCAAAGATCCTGAGATTTGAATAAAGTTTTCATTTTAATACTCCAAAATTCATAACCTTTTCCTTTGAAGATGGGGATCAAAGGCCGAGAAAAGCTCATGGAACTTCCACTAATTGCCATAATCTAAGTTCCCTCAACTCAAAAACAGAGACACACCAGGATTAAGAGGGCTCTGATACCACTTTTGAAGGAGGAAAAGAGAAACTTTTCTATCTAATAACAAAGGACAAGAACAATAATAAAAAGATAGAAATTATACTTGACAAATTGCTCTCAATAGTTCATCAGAATACAAAGACTTATATTAAACTTATATCAATAACTGACACAGAACACCTCAACAACTACCATAGAAAAAACTGAAACTTGACCAAGAAAATAGCGTACGTGGAGATGATCGAGCAAATTAACAAACCAGACTTAAAAAAGAAATAAATAAACTTTTATGAAAATAAAACCTGCAATTTTGAATTACTTCTCAACAATTACGCAACTCATTCATTTACAAGAGTTCTGAGGTATTGTAAACTAAAATAAAAGAAATGGAGATCTCTTCTTTTTTTTTCTGAAAGGAAGTGAGGAAAAATTGCAACTTTAATGACTACATAATAGCAAACTATATTCCAACAAAGCCATTGCTATTTGTAATCATACCAACATGATTTTACTGCTAATATCAGTTCACTGTTTTACCTCTATCCAATTCATTTGCATTATTAATGGTCAGATATCCTCTTCTTTTCTTCTCATCCTCCTCTTTTTTCTTTTTTTTTTCCATTTCATAATCGGTATGTCTTGGCATAAACTTCCTTCTCTTGTCAGTATCAGACTATCAGTGTACATTTAGGCCTCGTTCAGTGGCGGAACTAAGACCTCAAGTCAGGGGGGTCAAATAAATTATTTATAATAACAGCATAAAAATTTAAATTTCAAAAATATTAAAAATTTAAAGTTCTTACTAATATAAATAATCTGTCTTACATAAACTCTAAATACAATAAAATGATATTACAATTGAGCTCGACGACTTTTCATATTTTGAAAGCATTGCAGAATCAACTCATTATCAACTTTGTTGAATATATCTCTTTCAATAAATGTAACCAAGCAATCATTCATCCAGAGATCACCCATCTTGTTTCGTAGTCGACTTTTCACTATATTCATTGCTGAAAATGCCCTTTCTATAGATGCAGTGGCAACTGGAAGAGTCAATATCAATTTTATAAACAAATAGACTAATGGATAAATGATATGTCTATCTATTTCCACCAATTTTTTAGCAAGATTACCAATTCCTTTCAAATAAGCAAAGTCATCGCTGTTGCGCATATCAAATATATAATTGTCAAGTTGATTATCAAGCTTCAAAAGATCAACTGAAGAGAAATCTAGTGGATAAAATCGAGCAAGTTTAACCAACTTAATTTTATCGAAAAGACAAAATAGATTGCTTGGGTTTAATGACTCCATACAAAGAAGCAATTCAGTAGTTGTCTCAGTAAAACGACCATTTAACTCTTGAAGTTGCATGTCTATAATATTATAGAATAGATCAACTTGATAGTGATGCAAATTTGTAATCTCTAAAGCTTTTCTCATTGATCTTTCTCGAAGTATATGCATATCATTCATACAAGCAACTTCGATACCATGATTGCTGCAAAATAAAGAAACTTCTTCTAGTAAATTTTTCCATCCATTATCTCTCATTATTTGTAACTGTTTTTTGGAAATTTCAACTTATTTCATGCTATTTACAATATCTTGATCTTTTCTTTGTAATGCAATAGATAATTCATTGGTAACTCCCAATATTGCTTTCATCAAATGCATATTGAATATAAAATCAAAACTCAGTATCACATCTAAAAGGCCAGTAGCTTCAGCTTTTTGCTCAGAAGTCAATCCATCTTCTCTTATAAAGTCGAGGACATCAATTATAGATAAAAATATGACAATAATATTTAATATAGTTCCATAATGAGAACCCCAACGTACATCTGCTGGCCTCTTGAGACTTCTTTCTTGATTTAAACCTCGTTCACTCAAAATTGTGTCATTTCCAAGTGCCTCTTTAACTTCAGCAATTCTTTTTTCTCGAAGCATATCATGTCGTTTGCAAGATCCTCCAACAATATTTAGTAATATACCAATTGAATTGAAAAAAGATGCCACTTGGATGTGATTTTTTGCAACTGCCACAAGTGTAAGCTGTAATTGATGAGCAAAATAGTGCACATAAAATGCAGATAAATTTTCACTTAAAATTAAACTTTTAAGTCCATTAAATTCACCTCTCATATTACTTGCACCATCATATCCTTGGCCTCGAATTCCAGAAATACTTAGTCCATATTTAATCAATAATGACTCCATTGATATCATAAGTGATAAAGATGACGTTTCATTAACATGTACTATTCCAAGAAATCTCTCAACTATCTTTCCTTCTTTATTAACAAATCGTAAAGCCATAGCCATCTGCTCTTTATTTGACACATCACGTGACTCATCTATTATAACAGCAAATAATTCATCTCCAAGCTCCTTGATAATAGCATTTGTGGTTTCAGTTGCAGCAGCATAAACAACATCTTTTTGAATATCTGGAGCAATTAATTGAAGATTTTCTGGGACATTTTGCAGAACATTTTTTTTATAGCTTCATCATGATTAGCAAGGAATTTAAGAAGTTCAAGAAAATTTCCTTGATTGCTAGAAGTTGTAGACTCATCGTGACCCCGAAAGGCGAGACCTTAACGTAAAAGAAATCGAATGCAATCAACTGATGCAGTCAATCTATTTCTGTATAAGTTTCTAGCCTGAACTGATTGTCTCGATAAAGCAATATCAATATGTTGGCTTTGCTTTATTAAGTCTTCACATTTCTTTAATGCTTGATTATGACTACTATTTGGTCCTCCAATATGCTTCTGAAATCGATCTTTTTTATTCCAACTATTAAAACCCTCTGAAACAAATGCATCTCCACTTCCTTGCTTTCCAAAATCAGGCCTAAATAAATAACAACATAAACAAAATGCAGCATCTTTTTCTATACTATATTCCAATCAATTTCCAAACTCATTAAACTATGAAGTGCAAAATCTCCGTGATAACTTGCCAATTTTTATTTGTGGAAAGTTATGTTGACGAGGTTGACATGGTCCCTTCTGTAAGTATGCTCTTCGTATATTATCTTGATCATTTGGATGATAACTTGAAATTTTTTGACGTAGTTCTGGATCAGCTGGGAGATCATTTAAATTAACATTCATCGATTCCAGCCTTTGTTTTTTGTTTTTTGAGCAACTCAAAATATCTTGACCACTTTGTTTAGTTGATGATTCTTCATTGAACATTGATTTTTCCTTGAAAATTTTTTCCATTACCTACAACAAACATATGAATTGAAAAAACTTAATTTAAACATAAAAAATAATAATATTTTATAGAATACAATAAATATTATTTTGTAGCATTCAAGGGTGACTTTCTGCAATTATACTGATAAAAATCATAATAATATTATTTAACCTATTATAATCTTGTTGATTAACAGTTTTATTTCAAATTAATACAAATGATCAAAATATATCTCCACTATGCTTCCAAATAAACAGCAAGATTCTTCAAAAAATTACACAAATTTCATTTTAGATCTTATTTGCTTGTTTTCTAATATGCAGTCACTTTAAATTGCTTAAATTTGATGACTGATGAGGTCTTATCAGTAGTAACGTAGTTGTATACATTGACTCATTGAGCAGTGAGCACAAAAAAATTCTCCAGTTAAAATTTGAGTAAAATGAGATCTTTTAACAGAGCTGGAGGAAGAGAAACTCACTTAATAGGGATTAGGGAGCTGCTCGATGAGGGAGTTGGGAGCACAAGTCGTCGAGCGTTCCGTTGGAGGACGGTCAACAGTGACCGTTGGATCAGCTTGCAAGGCGAAGGGGCGGAGCAGCCGAGCACGACCCGTCAGATTCGTCGCCGGAAGCCGGGAAGTGAACTAGCGAAGGGGCGAAGGGGCCGAACAAGACTGCGCGGACAACTTGCCGTCGGTGTCGCCGCGAGACAGCAAGAGCAGCGTCGGGTGGCCGTGAGCATCGCCGCGAAAGCCGCGTTGGGCCGTTGACGTCCGGGCGTTGCCGCCGCCACTGCGAGAGCCGCGACCCGCGAGACAGCGAGAGTCGCGTCAGCCGTCGGCGAGAGCCGCGAGAGCAGCGTCCGGCGATCCGGCCGTGAAAGGGAGCCGCGAGACCTCGTAGGGCCGTCCAGTGGCCGGAGAGCCGCGAGAATAGCAGTCGGCGTCGCTGGCTCGCTGCGAATCGCCGATTGCTCCCGCGGGATATGGAAATCGCAGAGCAGGCGGCGGTTGGGCTAGGGTTTAGAGGGTGCAATTTTTATATTGTTAGTAATTTTATGATAAAGTCCCAAATTTAAAAATTTATTAGGGGTGCAGTTGCACCCCCTAAATTACATGTAGGTCTGCCCCTGGCCTCGTTTGATTCGAGATATTATTTTTAGCTCAACACAAATTTCAACTGTAAAAATTTACTTTATTATACAACCAATACAAATACGAACATTAGAATTAACTTTATTTCGCATCTTATACACTTTTTAATATTAAAATAAATTTTTTTGTTATTAAACTTAAAAAATAAAATATTTTTTTTCTCTTGTCTAAAAAAAATGTCATGTTTATTACCATATAAACTCAGTTATGTACTTAAAAATAATAGTTTGACCTAAGTTCTAGGCTTCAAACTTGGCTAGTTATAATTGAGCTGAGCTAAATAATTTTGCACACGATATTTTTAATACATTTTAAGTAGACAATAAAAAAATGATGTCGTTTCATCTTTTCATCACTCGTAGAACTTTGTATAAGTATTTGTATCGAATTAGATTTCAAATATCTCGATTTATGATCTGAATCCAATAATTCTTCGTAATTCAAAGGTCTATCAGACCGCTTTCAAAGAACGCTCTAAAGGCTTCCATATGAACCCTGCTCAACACCATACCGATCTCAATACCTCCTGCTTCCTCTCTGCTCTCTGCCAGCGACATGGCGTCCGTCTCCGCCACGGAGGTCACCTCCACCTTCGCCGGCCTTCCCCACCCGAAATCTGTGTCGTAAACCCTAAATCTCGGCGACCCAGCGACCGACAATGGCAGGTTCCTCGCCAGCTCCACGTACCTATCCATAATCATCAGGACGTTCTCTGCGACGTCCATCCCCTGCAGCGAATCTATGCTCTTCCCGATCGCCGCCGCCGCCGCCACAAACCCTTTGCTCTCCATCACCTTGCTGGCCTTCATCTCCGTGAAGCCGCCACCCAAGCAGTTGCCGAAGTAGTTGCTTGGGATCGCTGGCGTCGTCCTCGGCCTCCAGTCGACGGAGAACCCGAAATGCACCGTGGCTTCGCCGTCGATATTTCGAGATTTAACGAGGCAGCTCCACGAGTAGCCGCAGGACACCACGAACGCAGAGCAGTGGAACTTGGGGATTCCTTCTTCCTCCGCTACTGCTTCTAGAACCCGTTTCTTGAGCTTCTCGATCATAGCAGCGCTCAAGACGAAGGTTGAACAGACCAAATTGGAAGAAGACTGGTCGGGCGGCGGCTGCTCTGTTCTCCCCTGCTCCTTATTCCTCTCGGCCACGAATCGTCGAGCTTGCTCTAGAAGCTTCAATCGTGCGCCACGGGTGTCGACAATGATAGAACGGTCCAGCAACGGCGGCGGATCGGCGGCCGAAGCCTCTCCGGAGGGGCCACCTTTGACCGACCGGCAGGCGGCGGCCCAGGACAATCGGAATCTCATCAAACTGGTGCCGTCGCAGACTGAGTGGTGCACCGCGAGGCCGATGCAGAGGCCTTGATTTGGGAAGAGCGTCACCTGCACAGACATCGCTGGCCACCAGGCAACGACCTCGGGTGAATTGGGGGGGGCGGCAGATTTTGGGACCATCAGACGGAGCTTAACGAGCTCACGGGAGCGGTAGCCGGAGAAGTCGCGGATGTCGCCGCCGGCGTACTCTGCCACCGTGAGGGATACAGAGTCGCCCTCGGTGTACGCGATTTCGAATTGATCGGCGGACCCTGGGGACCGGTGTATGATGCCGGCTAATGGGTAGAAGGTGCGAAGGGTGACGGAGAGGGAGGCGGTGAGGGAGGGGAGGTGGCGGTCGATGAAGACGGAGGTCGGGTGGGGGAAGTCGTAGAAGAAGAGCCTCTCGACGGGGGGAACAGCGAACCAGACTGTGTCGAGGAAGGTGAGGGGAATCGGGGGCTGTGATGGTAACGAAGGAGAAACTTGGATTTGCTCGATTATGCGGATAGCCATGGGAGTGTGCTTGAGCTTCTCTACGGTTGCTGATGACAGTGAAGGAGATGACGGTCCTCTCTTTTAAGCCCAATTATTGAAAAAATTATTGAGTGCAAACACCGCATCTATTTGGTTTTACACAATAGGATGGCCATATAAAACATGTGGCACACGATTATTCTGTCTTTCATTCCACAAATGGGAGGCTTAGGTTCGATTTTTTCATTCCACAAATAACAGGCCCCACGTAATCCCCATTCTCTCTCTCTCCCTCTCTCTCGATTAAACGACTAACTCATGTATTTACATAAAAAACATACGACACAGAGAAACAGTGAAAAAACGGTGCCACTTTATCTTTTCATAATCTTTTCATCACACGTAGAACACATATGCATATACGCTCGCATGTAATTGAAGTCCAAATTACTTAACAATCGATCCGAACTCGATAATTTCTCGTGTCTCAAAGGTCCATCAGACCGCTTTCAAAGTGAGCACTAAACGCCTCCATCTGAACTTTGCTCAGCACCATACCAATCTCAATGCCTCCTTCATCCTCTCTGCTCTCCGCCAGCGACATGGCGTCCGTCTCCCCCACGGAGGTCACCTCCACCTTCGCCGGTCTCCCCCACCCGAAATCTGTGTCGTAAACCCTAAACCTTGGGGACCCAGCGACCGACAATGGCCGCTTCCTCGCCAGCTCCATGTACTTATCCACCGCCATGACGATGCTCTCTGCGACGTCCATCCCCGGCAGCGAATCTATGCTTCTCCCGATAGCCGCCGCCGCAGCCACAAACCCTTTGCTCCCCAACACCTCGCTGGTCTTCGCCTCCGCGAAGCCGGCACCCAAGCAGTTGCCGAAATAGTTGCTCGGGATCTCCGGCGTCATCCTCGGCCTCCAGTCAACGGAGAACCCGAAATGCACCGCGGCGTCGCCGTCGGGATTTCGAGCTTTAACGAGGCAGCTCCACGCGTAGCCGCAAGATACCACGAACGCAGAGCAATGGAACTTGCGATTTCCTTCTTCCTCCGCCGTGGCTTCCAGAACCCGTTTCTTCAGCTTCCCGATCATTGCGGCGCTCAAAACGAAGGTGCAACAGATCAAGCTGGAAAGAGAAGGACCAAGCGGCGGCTGCTCTTTTCTCCCCTGATCCTCGTGCCTCTCGGCCGCGAGTCGTCGAGCTTGCTCCAGAAGCTTCAATCCTGCGCCGCGGGTGTCGACAATGATAGAACGGTCTAGAAACGGCGGCGGATCGACGGCCGAAACCTCGCCGATGGCTCCGCCGTTGACCGACCGGCAGGCGGCGGCCCACGACTTGACGAATCTGCTGGAGCTGGAGCCGTCGCAGGCGGAGTGGTGCACCGCGAGGCCGATGCAGAGGCCTTGATTGGGGAAGAGAGTCACCTGCACCGACATAGCCGGCCACCCTGCGGCGCCATCGGATGAATTGGGGATGGCGGATTTATTGATCAGCAGTCGCAGCTTGTCAACTTCACGGGAGTGGTGACCGGAGAATTCGCGGATGTCGCTGCCGGCGAACTCTGCCACCGTGAGGGATACAGAGTCGCCCTCGGTGTACGCGATTTCGACTTGATCGGCGGAGCCGGCGGAGCGGCGAATGATGCCGGCTAATGGGTAGAAGGTGCGAAGGGTGACGGAGAGGGCGGCGGTAAGGGAGGGGAGGTGGCGGTCGATGAAGGCGGAGGTCGGGTGGGGGAAGTCGTAGAAGAAGAGCCTCTCGATGGGGGGAAGAACGAGCCAGATTGTGTCGAGGAAGGAGAGGGCAATGGGTGGCTGTGATGGTAATGGAGGAGAAACTTGGATTTGCTCGATTATACGGATCGCCATTGGAGGCCGCTAGAGCTTCTCTGACGACCGCAGATGGAAGTGAAGGAGATGATGCTCCGCCGCCCTTGAAAAGACTAATTATTGCGATCGACTCAACTCTTTGTAAAATTATATAGGAGAGCCACGTGCTTGTGGGCCTCATCATCACAACTCGACATATATAGTAATTTTTATCACATATCTTAAAATATCTCATACATACTAAATTTTATTATATATGTATCATAATATATCACATACAGAGTAAATTTGCTCACATATGTATCATAATATATTTCATATGTATCATATTATATCTCATATGTAGTAAATATATCATAAAATATCTTATATATAGTAATTTTGGTGGACTATTATGATACATATATGATAAAAAATTTTATGTATTAAATATATTTATAATATTTCTGTATCTGCAAGTACCGATATGTTAGATACAAATAAAGTCTCCACATGGTATAATATTTTTTTTAAAGAAAAACATATGCTTTTTTGATTCAATTCTGATGCTTCTCGATACTTTTAAGTAAAGAAAAAAAATATAAGGTACCAGTCGATAATCGTAATAAAAAATTTAAAAAAATTGCTTAGTATAGCTATAGCCTCGACTATTCATGATGATAAGTGAGTACATGCGATTGATTAAACAAAGGGCCAAAAATATTTAGTCAACCCAGGCTGAAGTTCTAATAATAGAAGTAGGCTATTATTATATTTTGAGATAACTTTTAAATAATTATCTACCAAATATTTTTTTATTTTTAATTTATTTTTGTTTATGGCAGGTTTATTTTTTTAATGGTAGTTTATTTTTGTAAGGGGCGTTTGGTTCAGTGTTATCTCAATGTCAATGTTATTTAGATGTCATGTTATTTAAATGTCATTGTTATTCATCAATAGACATTTGTTTGGTTCAATGTTATGATATTAGAAAATATCAATGCTATCCAAATTATTTTTGTTTAGTTGAAAGTTATTGGCATTACAATGACAAATTGATGATGTTATCTTGAGATGTCGCCCAATTTGGAGTGACATCTAGTTGTCATCATGTAATGACATTTTTGTAATTAATTGTAATGTTATTTAAAGATGTCATTAAACCAAACAATTAATTTCTAAATATAACATAACATAACATTGAGATAACATTGAACCTGCAATTTGTCATATTTCACAATTTTGTAAATGTAATCACGACAAAGTTTCATCCTTGACCACTATCTTTCTCCACCCAAGATTTTTCTTTACAATAAAAATTAATATTTTATAGAAATTTTTACATATAGAACTTAAAATTTTCACAAAATTACGTATTTTATCATTAATTCGTAAATATTACTACTATCACACTTTATTTATTTAAATCTTACACATGTCACATATTTCACATATTTCCTATATTTTATAATATTATATGTAAATTAAAATACATAAATTTATTAATATTTAAATTCTAATATATATTTTTATTTTTTACTGTAAACATATCAATTTTCTTACTTCAATTAAAAATTATAGTCATGTGAATTTAAATTCGGCACCCTAATTGGAAATTTTAAATAAGATAAATAAATTAAAATACATAAATTCATAAATATTTAAATTGTTATTTATATAAATTAATTTATTTATAGTATTTAATTAATATATTAATAATATAGTTAAGATCAAGGCTAATTTAGAAATGTGAAGTTCACCATCAAAGAATATGATGTGAAATATGTGAAATGCGTAAAATTTAAATGAACATGGTGTGATATTGGTAATGTTTATGAATTAATGGTGAAATACGTAATTTTGTATCCTATTTTATATTAAATAAAATGTAAGAAGTTACAAATGTTACCCATTAAAAAGCTTTTTTACATATTTAATTTTTTAAATTAGATAACATTATTTCATATTTTAAAAGCATAATTACGAACTATGTTTTTTATTAAATTAAAAAATTAAAAACTTTAAATTTTTTTAATTTAATGAAGATCTAGTAATTCAAAGTTAGAAGTGATATTTAAATATCTAAATTTAAGAATTAAAATTAATAAAAAAAATATTCTTCAAAAGTGGCATATAATTCACTTAAATTGTATCAGATTTTGTGATTAGATGGTTATTGCAGACTAATTTTAATTTTTAAAATTTTAGCTTGGGTCTTGCGAGTCGTATTTTATGATATCGTTAGGCGTTAGAAGTAGATGATGCGATGCCAGTAATATCGATGCATATTCATTTGATATGCTCTATAATACCTTGAATATTCTAGGGAGATTGATGTGGAGAAAGAATGGAGCAGTAGTGATATTTTTTTTTTGATCAAAAAGAAGAAAAATTTTATTTAATAAAATTTCTTCGAGTTGGAAGATTATTACAGATACATTGATGTATAAAAAAAAGAAGATAATTATTTCATATTATATCATGAGCTAAATTGATAATATGAGAAGCAAGTTGATGAGCAATAATATTCGCAGTTCGAGAGCAGTGATTTACTGAGCAGTAGTGATATTTTGGCCCTTAAAAAAACTTTTAAATATTTTTATTAAGATATATGTTTGTTTTTTAAGAAAAATTTGAAGATCTTATCTAGAGTACATATATAATTTGTGGTCACGATGACAATTTATTGAAAGCAAAGATAAAATCTAACAATCTGTGACATTATTTTTAATTATAATAATAGATAATTTTTATTTTTATTTAGATATTTATGAAAAATTCTAAAATAAAAATAATTTTATTTTCAAAATATATATGTATAATATGAAATAAAACTAATTAATTAATTTTAAATTTTATGTAAATCATAAAATAAAAGTAATTTTAATATTAAAATTTTTATAAAATGTTAAATATTATTAATTAATATTATAATTTATTTGTTACGTTACTAATAAGATTAATTTAGATTAATTTTAATTTTTATTAGAATTAATCTTAGAAAACAGACAGCCCTTTTTTTGTGATATTGAACTCGAAGAGAGAATCATGCTTTCAGCGGTTCACAATCAATGAATCAAATATCCAGAATTCGACTTAGGCTTAAGATTAAATTAAAAAAATTTAATTTATTTTTGATTTGATTCAAAATATAAATGAGAAGTATTTGATCCGATTTAAATTCAAGCTAGGCCTGAGATTATTATTGATTCAAGCTCGTTTCGAGCTAAAGTTGATTGACTTTTAATTAATTTTTTGATCGTTCAGTTAAAATCTTAAATATAAATGTTCAAATTAAATTATATTGTTCAACTCGATTTATTGATTAGAAATAAAATTAAAACATTAATTTATAATTAATAAAATTTTAAAAAAAATTATGCAGAAAATTCTAATGTAGTTATCCATGAATTTATTGCAAAACTACTAATATTTTAAAGCAAAATATATATATATATATATATGGAGCTGGCTGATTTGATTCTATGCCAGCATAAAATTAAATTGATACGTTTAACGTCAATTTCGAAATCATTCGTGTTGATGAAAGTTTTTGTCAACAGTTAATCTTGTGAAAAAGATGCTTCTAAGTTAAAACGAGGAGGAAAAGAAAGAAACTATGGAAAGAATTAAAAGTTTAAGTAGAACACCGAATTTGAAAAACCGCATAATTAATTGTAGGAAACTAGAAGAGTATTAATTAATGTTTTGCAAGTTAAGCTGGAGGTAACGGCAAAGTCAGTTAAATGTGCGGCTTCAACTTAAAGTTACTACCCTTTATTACTGCTAACGGGCCCCCAACTCTTGGTCACCATACTGAACATTATAGTTAATAGTCTAAGCTATTGTGGGAGCCACTAGAACAGAAATGTCCTTATAAGGCTTTGTATCCCCACCTATGATTTTTGGAGTTCTCCCATTATCTAGATAGATTAAAGTTAATTTTGATGATTCAGTACAAGTTGGTGATATAGCTGGAGTTAAGTTTATTATTAGAGATCATCTGGCTAGTAAAAAAATTATTACGAATACTATACTTATTTTTGAAAAATGGGAAGCACTTGAAGGATTAGAGACTATTGCAAGTGATAGGTCAATGGCAAATTAACAATAGTTTTTTAGCTAAAGGGTGACTCTATGGAGGTATTAAAGTATTTCAACTTGTTCATAATAAATAACTTGAAGCTAGATAGACTTCACTTTATAAGATAAGAGTTATTTGGCTCAATAACTTTAAAGGGGGCAGCCAGAAGGAATGCATTCACAGAAGGATTATACATTCGAGCATATTATTAACATTAAAATTTTTTTTAAGCTCTGTAAGATTACAAATGTACAATTTTTAACGCAATATATTACACAAGTTGATTTTTACTAGAAAAGAGATACTTCTCATTGAGTTTAGTAACATACTCCAACAGGATATTAGTTAGCATTATAGTCATTTTATAATTTATTTTAGTATAATGCTACGGTGAAACTATTTTTTTTTTTAAAGAAAAACTCGAAGAATACTAAAAGAGAGTATGTCATCGTTGATATATTATCAAATTATCCTTCTCTAGATTCACATAACGTAACAGATTTTTTTTTTAATGTCATGTAATTTAGAAGACATTTGATTCATTATTATCTTGGTGTTATATTATATAATCTAGATTTCATCTTTTAACTGATAATTCTATTATTTTATATATGATTATTTATGAATATTATTAAATTAAATAATTATTTTTTCTAAATAGCATAACATAAAATCAAGATAGCATTAAACTAAATGCCACCTTAATTAATTTTAAACTATTTTCTTGCACATAAATATTAATTAAAATTATAAAACATTTCTCATAAATCAATCTTTGGCTTGATTTAGTTGGTTTCATCTCAATTAATTACCTAACATACTTTCATAATATCTGTTATATAAATGAGTCATTGCTGAATGGTTTGATCCAAATTTAATGTACGTTAGATTCGGGTTAACCCACAAGCTGTGTGCCAAGATATCCAGCTAATTTATTCATTTGATGTAATTTAACACAAAAAATAATCATTTTTATATATTAGATATCTAAAATATTCATAAAATATATCGTACATCATGCTATACAATTTCATCTACATCTGATATACTTGAAAAATATTAATATTATGTGTTACATGTTGTAACATCTCATGATCTCATTATAGAGGTATTGTCCGCTTTGGCTTTGAAAAAACTGGATGCTTGAGTACTTCCCAGGAGATTACCCATCCCAGTACTACTCCAGCCCAAGTATGCTCAATTATAGAGTTTTTCATCATTATCCTCACGGTTTTGCCCCAAAAGGCGTATTTGTTGGTTCCTCCCTTATGATAATATTGTGATTTTGATGTTTAACAATATGTTTAAGTTAATTTGTACTAACTTAATTATTTAGTGTTCTTAATCTCAGGTTTATTAAAATTGCATCTTAATTATATACTAAAATTGAGATCTAATTAAGTTGGAGAGAAAGGTTTGAGCATTGAAGACTAAGTGAAGCAAATTACATTATTGTCCTTTTTATTCTATTTGAGAGTAGAATTATTGTGAGGTTGATCTTAATTGCTAGAATAGCCTAGATATGAGTTTGAGCATTTAGAATCTTTACGAGTTAACTAGATAATGTTAAAAGGTTAAATTCTCCTAATTATGTGGCCTAGTAGTGGTAAGATTGTTCTAGATGTTTTCTTCAGTATTTACCATTTGAGATTATGTTATCTACTTCAGCTCATGATCTCCCTTCCTTTCTGATGTGGGACGATTCATTTCTGGGCCCCTCACCACTCATTAGAATATCACTCGGCGATTACTCCCCGCCTTCTTCGGCCACGAGCGTCACACATATCCTAAACTATAACTATTGTAAGTTGTTCACCCAAAATCTACAAATAATTACATATAGTAAACTTTTGTGCTGCACACTCTGAATCTATATAAATTACCAATTGCACATCTTAAAATAATAAATAGTATTTATTACGTGCTTATTTTAATGTTAATTCTCATAAAATTTAATTTAGAGTGTGCTACATATAATATTTACACAATCAAAAAGTACTTCTTGTAATTATTAAAATCTGATATTTCTAATATATAAATAATTTTTTTAATATGAAAATCTCATAATTTTAATTTATTATTAATTACGATGTTATAGTTAGACGTTCAAATCTCAAATCTAATCTGATCAATTTTAACTAACTCCTATTCGTGTTTGGTAATACCTCAAAACAATTGGTGCATAAAAATTTATTAGGTGCGGGTAGATGTCACCTATTTAGTGACCAATGGGCACGAGCCACATGGGCAGGCGAGGATGATCAACGTGCACCACTTTGGGCTCAATTCGAGAATTGAGATTAAATCAATGATCAGACTAATAGATTTTGCCTAAAGCTAATCTTGGATCAGGTCGAGTTGGGTCAGCTTAGGATACATTAATTATCATAACTTTCAGTATTAGTTTAAAGTTTTTATTATTATGTTAAAATCATTTTATGTCATAAATGTTATATATTTTTTACATAACATGTATGGCCTAACTTTACAGAAAATTTTCAATTATTAATATGATTGGACTTTATAAGTATATTTTTTAGAAGACTTTAAAGATTTAACTTGTTATATTGTAAATTATCATATAATATCTGTAATGCATCTATTATGCATATTTTTATAATATTATTAGCACAAATAGATGAATCATAAAGATTTAATAAAAATAAAACTAAATATTTAAAATTAAATATTTTAGTTGTGAGATATCTAAATTAAATAAATTATAAACATCAAACTTTTAAATTACTAACAATATCGAATTTAGATTAAACTAAATGAAAAATGCTTGCAGATTAAATCAGCAGACTATAGTATATAGTATAACTATTTTCATAATTTACTTTTATAAACGAAGTTTTACAAAATATATGTATATATTATAAATACTAATTTTATATTGAAATTCTCAATAAGTTTAAAAATATATATTATTATTTTTATTTCATTTTTAATAAATTTAATATTATTCTAGCCTTGGATTATAAAAAATATTTCAAATAATAATTTTTATTATAAATGAATCAAATTCAAAAACTCAAGCTCTAATTCGTTCAGATTTTTGACCTAAGTGAATCTGGATTGACTATGATCTAATTCGTTGTATAACTCGATCAAATATATATGAATTTAAATCCGAATTAAGATCAACTCGACGCAAATTCGGTTCGTCGATAGGCCTATAGGTTTCATTAGAATAATTGATTAGTTGACTTCAATTTAATTTTGATTGCAACCTGTATTTAAATTAATGCAATTGGAATTTATTCAATTTTTAAGTTGAATAAGATTAGGCAGCTAATTGAATCAGTTAAAACACGAATTAGTTTGATTTGAGTCAATCTAACTCGAAATCGGTGACATCGAATATGTTCTACTTCCAAGAATAGAAACGTATCGATTATGATCGATTTTGGTTCTCAAAATATAGACGGAGCAGTTTCTACAAAAAATTATTTGTAAGGTTATTTTAAAAATTACATGCCACTCCTAAAATATAGTATTTTAATTATTTAATTCTAAAAATTATATATTTATATATGTCATATTATGCTTTAAATGTATAATAAAGAGCTACATCTCTTTATATTAATAAATAATTATATTTTTTTCTCTTTGTATAAGATGAAGAGCTAGATATTTCATCACTTAATGAAGAGAGCGTAATTTGTAATGCATTTAATATATGACTAGGTTAATAAACGTAAAAATTTTGGAAATTAAATGAATAAAAAGTCTTTTTTATGGTATCATATATAATTTTTTTTTTAATGAGAGTAAAAAATAGCTTTTGATGTGATATTTTATTTTAAGATTTCTCAAAAATCTAAATTAAATAATGTGTATTTTTGGAGGCCTATGAAATAATTGAATTTTTTTAATTAAATAATTTGGGCTCAGCTTCTTATGTTCAAAAATCAGACTAACTGAAATAAACGAAATATCACATACGATCATTTAATAATATTATTGAAATTATAAATTAATATTCATTAATTTTTTAAAAATTATGATATTTATTTTTTTAAGTCATGTTCTTAGTTTTTATGATTGTAAAATTTTATAATATTATATTATATTATTTTAAAAATTTTAAATTTTTAAAAATAATTAATTAAATAAAAAGAAAATTTTGATTTTAATTAAATAAAATCGAATTGACTGAATTTTATTTAGTTATTTTAGTTTTCAGTTTATAGTATTATTTGGTTGGCTTGATTTTTTTTTTTTTTCAGTTTAGTCAACCAAACTGAATTAAAAGACTGAATACACAACCCTAATCATTGGTCACTTGATTAAATTGAGAACTCATTAATAGTAATTATGTACCTCTAGCTTAGACTTCTCTATAATAGAGTCACTCTAATTAAAAAATTAAATAAATTAATTTTTTAATTTGAGATAACATATAAACTAGTCCTTAAAGTATTAATAAAACTAACTAATAGTGATTATTAAATTAATATATTTTTTAATTAATCAAATTAATTTATTAATTAGAAAATGAGTTATTTTTTTAATATCAATGAACCTATTTGCATAATATTTTAAATTAGAAGATTAATTTGATTAATTTAGAAATTAGAGGGACTAAATTGCATATCAGCTAAAATTAAAGGGACTCCATTGCAATTAACTCATATGAAAAACCATGATCAAAAATCACTTGAGAAGTGCTTGGCGTACTTCCCAATCTGATCCACGGGAAGAATGATGCCAATCTCCACCCCTCCTTCATCATCTCTGCTCTCCGCCATTGAAATGGCTCCGGTCTCTCTAATGGAGGTCACCTCCACCTTCTCCGGCTTCCCCCACCCGAAATCCGTCTCATAAATCCTCAGCCTCGGAGACCCAGCGACGGTCACAGGCTGATGAGGTATCGCCTCCATGATCTTCGGAAAAATTCCGGCCGCCTCCGCGTAAACATCGGCACCTTCGAGGGCTTCGATCTCCTTCCCGATGGCTTCGCCGGCGACGAGAACTCCGTCCTTCCCCGTGAGCTCGCCAGCTCTTGCCCTCACGAAGCAGGCGCTTCCCAAGCAGTTCCCGAAGTAATGCGCCGGAATCGTCGGCCTTATCCTCCGCCGGGAGTCAACCGCGAAGAAGAGACGGGCCTCCACGTCGTCGGCGGCTTGTGGCCGGGATTTCACCACGCAGACCCACGCGTACGCGCAGGAGACAGAAAACGTGGAGCAGTGGGAACAGGGCTTTCCCTCCTCTGTCGCCTTGTCGTGAAGCCGCTGCTTCAGCCGCCGGACATGCTCCGCCGCCACCGTGAAGGTGGCGCTCATCATGCAGGAAGAAGAGCTCCTGCCGACGGCCGGCGGTGCTACATTTCGATGTATCTGTTGTCGAATTTCTTTCTTTTGGAGGATTTCATGATCCTCTGCCACTTTCCAGTACAGACTGTCGGGGGCGGAAATGACGGAGCGGTCTAACGATGGGGGCGGTGGGGTAGGAGATCCGCCGCCGCAGACGGCGATGCGGCAGGCGGCAGCCCAGGACTTGATGAAGTGGGTGGAGCTAAATCCGTCGCAGGCGACGTGGTGCACCTTGAACGCGAGGCAGAGACCCTGCGATGGGAAGATCGTGACTTTCACGGCGAGCAGCGGCTGAGCCTCCGGCGAGGTGGGGAGATGTGGGATGAGCGGCAGGAGCTTGTCCAGCGACCGAGGGTGGCGGCCGGAGACGTCGCGGAAATCGACGTCGAGGAACTCAGACACTTCGAGGGGGACGGAGTCCTCATCGGAGCAGTGGATCTCGAAGCGGCCGTCGGAGGGTCGGCGGCGCGCGGTGCCAGCGAGAGGGTAGAACTGGTCGAGGGTGATGGAAAGGGAGGATTTGAGATTGGGGAGCTGGGATTCTATGAAATGGGAAGTGGAAATCGGTAGGTTGTAGAAGAAGAGGCGCTCCACGGCGGGAAGATGGAGCCATGGAATGTCTAAGAAGGTGAAAGGAAGTGATGGCCGGCGGGAGGACGCCGGCGCCGGCGCCGGCGAAATCCGGCAGTGTTCGAGCTCTCTCAAGGCCATTGCTAGACAAAAAAAAAAAAAGTTTAATGAGTCAGAGGCCATCAAGTGGTATATAATGAAATGAATTCGATTTTTTTTATAATAAAAATTAATTTGGATTGAATTTTTAAACGAAGAGCCGTTATTTGTTAATTTATTTAATGATCTAAAATTCATTATTTTAATTAGGATAAGTAATGCCGACCTGCTTATAATTAAAAATTATAAAAATTATAAAATAACTTTTTTGGATATATATTTTTTAAACAAATAGCCGGCTTCTACTACAATATAATTTTTTTTTTAATTTTGAATTTTAGTCCAATATAATTAAAGCACATCAAATTCAGCTCAGGGCTACAAAAGATATCTAAAATAATTTTTTAAAAACGGATGATCAATTTTTTATATTTATTTTACCTCTAAAATAAATTCTAAATTAAATTTATTTTATATACTATATAAATCATAAGAATAATTATATATATGTCATTAAAATTTAATTATTTTACATATTTTACATTGAAAAAAGACTAAAAAATTATATAAAAATTACAAAATTTATTACGTATATGCTATAATCTTGTGCTATGAGTTGTAATTTTTAAATAATTTTTAAGATCAATATGTATTATTAAAAATTTAGATGTTAAATATAGAAAATTTTTAAATACACCAAATTGTTAAAAATTTAATGACATATTTTCTAAATCATAACATTAAATCCAATATCAAGCAAAGTGTTAATTTCTTTGGGCTTAGTGAAAAGTCCAGAAGTGTAACACAGGAGTCTAAGGCCAATGTGGCATGCTAGTACTCCTCACATCATTCACAACTTTCTTCTGATTAGCTTATTGTATTGGTCTTTTGGACCACTCTCTTTCTTTCTCTAGTGAAATCAGCTCTCACTGACCCTCTTCCTTTCTCTAGTGAATTAGCTCTCACTGACTGCTCAGTGAACGTAAGGGATTTCCTCCCTAAATTACCTTAAACCTCTATGTATTGCTCTGGATGCTCTCTCTCGCCTAAACTCTAACCGACAGGCTCAGCTCTCTGCGTGCCGCCGTCTCTCAGGACTCTCTCTGTGTGTTTCTTGAGATCCCCTATATCTCACGTCAACACATATTAAACTCGTTAATGTCTAATCCAATATTTATTGTATCATGGCATTACTTGTTAGGTTAATAATACTTTCTTACTATTATTCCTTCTTGTTTTTTTGATCTCTATTACTATCATTTTTGGGTAAGACCTTTATTACCAAATTTATCCTAAAAGAGTCCATCGTGTTATCTCCGAATGACATCAAGATTTTTGAAATCCAAATTAAGTTGAGGGTGTCGCAGAATGTTACTGTAATATTCAAGTTTAATATTGATATTTAGTTAAATATTGCATTGCAAGTATTAATTAGAGAAGTGAAAAGTATAATATTGGAAAAGTATATAAAAGTAATAATATTGGACTTATTTGTAAGAAGTGAAAAGTAGGGGATCAAAATGCAAATGATCCATTAATTTGGATAAGAAGAGAGTTTAATCCATCTTTCCTATGCAACCTACTGGATTTTTCTGCCGTGACTCGGCCCGTGAGTAGGGCTGTTACCGATCCGATTTCGAGCCAAGCTAATACCGGCTCGAAATTGGATTGATTATATTTTGATCGACTCAAAATCGACTCGAGCTCGATTGGGTTCGACTTCGAGCCGGCTCGAGTCGATTCCAATCGACTTCGAGCCGGCTCGAGTCGATTCCAATCGACCTCGAGCCGATTTCGATTCATTTTCGAGCCGGCTCGAAAATAAATTAAATCTCAATTTTTTAAGGCGATCTCAAGCCGAGTAAGCTCGACTCGATCCGACTCGAGATCTGCTCGGTTTATAATATATATATTATATAACACATATATATTATATTTAATATATATTATATATATATATATATTATATATGTATATTATAATATAAAATATATTTTAATTCGAGCTAATTTCGAGCTGGATCGAGCCGAGCGTACTCCGGCTCAAAATCAGCTCGAAATTATTATCGAGCCGAACTTTTGACTTGTTAGTCGGCTCATTTAGATCGACTCGATTTTAATTTAATCTAAAATTGATTCAATTTTTGATCGATTTTCAATCTTCGATCCATATTAACACCCTTATCTGTGAGCCTGAAGAAAAAGGGGAAGAGAAAGAAGGAGAAGAAGAAGAAGAAAAAAAAGGTGAGAATTTGTTTTATATATTTAATTTATATATATATATGATAGTAATGATTTGCTAAATATGAGATATAATTTCAGCAAGTGGTTATATATAAATGTACAGCAAAACTCATAATACAACATTTGTATAGAGAGAATTATAAAAATATGGAATATATATATGGGCTAATATTAATTAAAATAAATAAATTTTAATTATTTTGTATTTTTATTTTTCGGAGTGTACACGTAAAAATAGGTTGTCAAACAGTAAAAGAAGTATGTGGATCTACTCTAACTGTTTATAAATTAATTTATCAAAGATAAATATTATATTTTAAGTATATATTGTGTGCTATGTAATTATTATGTGTTATTCATAATTTGATGATTTATTTATTGTTCGACTCTATTCTTATATATGGTGGTTGATTGTGATGAATTAATTATAATGCTTTTATGGGGCATTTGGTTCATTGTTATCTTGGTGTTATGTAGTATAATCTAAATGTCATCTTTTGATTAATAATTTTATAATATTATAGAAGATTATTTATAGATGTCATTAAACTAAATAATTACTTTCTCTAGATAACATAGCATAATGTTAATATAACATTGAACCAAACGCCTCTTAAGTTCAATTGAGTTATATGACAAGTGTAGTCAATTGATATTGCATTTTATAATATATAATGATGATATAATGAAATTAACTTATATATTGTGTGAAAGAAAAGTTAATTTATTTCTCTTAGCAATCACACCCACCATGGTTCGAACTCGATGATGATGTTAATGTGACGA
The DNA here is from genome assembly GCA_002786265.1 of Apostasia shenzhenica. NCBI lineage: Eukaryota > Viridiplantae > Streptophyta > Magnoliopsida > Asparagales > Orchidaceae > Apostasia > Apostasia shenzhenica. Next base: position 4,209,064 of record KZ451886.1, on the reverse strand, counting down.
CATCCAGTGATAGTTTATGGCTACCCAGGGTAATGACGGTCACAAAAAATGATTGTGTATGAGTCACCTGTTGTAATGAGGTACTTGTAGATTTGGATGCGATGACATCCGGTGGTAAACTACGGAAGAATATTAGGTGGTTGATGTGACGATATTGTGGTGACTGTGTGTGAGTCACTGTGAATGTGGTGGCGTGGTTATAGTTAACTTAGAAATAAAACTCAAAATATGATAAAAAATTAAAATAAATTTTTGATATATTTTTAATATAATTATGATGTGTGCAATTAATTTATTTAAGAAATGAGATTGACCACACTCTGGCACATTATGCTCTTAATATAACAGGTTTAATGTGCTAAATTTTCTTATTGATAATCTAAACAAACACTGCAAATCATATCTTCCAGTTGTATGAAATATATTCCAAAATTATTATTAAAAAAAAGAGACAATTACTTGCATGTCACACAAATTTTTTAATATTATACCACATATATTTTCTTCATAAAATTTACACTATAAATTGTGAAAAAGTGTGTGTGATGTAATACATGAAGATTTGTGTAGCATGCAGGTAATTATCCCTAAAAAAAAGCACAGCAAGGATCAAAATATTGATATTTTGTTTCCCATTTTCTATTCTGCCTCCTGGCTCTCTGCTCTTGCTTGCAAGCAAAATACATAAAATTCGATTCAAAACTCGCTCGTATTTTATTTGGTTTGAACTCAACTCGATTTTTTTATGGCTCAAAGTTAGCTTTCTTAAACAAAATCGATTCAACTCATAATCAGTTTGATATCTGCAAAATTATATGTATATAAGTATTTTAAATGTATTTTAAAATATTATATATACAGAAATATATTATATAAGATATATATCGAAGAAATTTAAAATATATACTAAAAATATTTTTGTATGAATAAGTATATAATATATATAAAGTTAACTAAAAATATAATATATAACATATATTATATTCAAAATAAATTTTTAAATAAAAAATAATATAAAAATTATGCACCATTCAAGTTGAAATCAATTAGATTTTAGTCAACTGAAACTATATGAATTAAAATTTGAATCTTCGAATTTGAGTTGAAGCAAATTCGCTCAAATGCACTGTGTTGCCGGCTTGTATTGGTCAAATCTATGACCAATACTTTAAAGTCGATAAGATTAAAATTAATTTCACATGTCAGTTTTGATTCATTCAGCTAATTTAGATATGAAATTGAATAATATTTTGATTATTGACTTGAATTAATTAAAATTTATGTTAATTAGATTTAAGAGCACATCAGAATCAGTTAATTCCCAGCTCTTTAACCTGTGCTTCAAACTCTGCATTTCTTTTTTCTCGTCCTCGAATGATCTTTCTAAGCAAAAAAGACTGTTTCTACTTACGACTTCTCTTGTTTGATATTCGTCTTTTCGAATCTTCGTTTTAAGTTTTTTCGAGGTCACCTCTGGGTAGTCAAATGATTTCCTCTATTTTAGTTGTTGTTGAGAAAAAAGCACGGTTAATCAGGCATGACCACTTCGTAAGGCAATGCGGGTGGAAAACATAAACGAGAATACTTGGTGATTTGAAGAGAGCAAATAACAGAGAAGAGTACAAAGGATCTGGTTACTCCTGTAGAGTGGGATTTACAGGTATTTATATATCTTTTGGTTGGGTCTCACTGATTCTTACAATAAGTGAGATCTAGTAATCGGAGATAATAATATGCTTGCAAATCATGATTATATTGGAGGGCAAACGGTGACCTTCGAGCACCAATAAACACCTCTACTATTGGGATTTTGCAAATGTCGATGCGATTAAATTGTTTTTCTCAAAGAGTCTTTGGATGGTCAAAAAAGTTGCTATTGGTCAAAAGAAGGTTTGGGTGTAGATTTGAGTCCCCGTCGTAGGGGTACGACTGTAGGTTTTCACTTTGCCACATGTGCACCTCTTCAATAGCTTTGTGTCCAAATACTATTCTTTCACATATCTTGTGATGGCGTTATCATGCCATTCCAACATTAAGCCCCCCCCAAACTCTTATTGGCTCATCGCTCGACGTTAAATGATTTGAATTGAGCTCAAATCAATTCAAATTTTGAGCAAATTTTAAGAGAAATTTGATATATATATATATATATATTGACGATGAAGAGTAGAGTGATACTCAGTCTACAAAAATAATTGGTAACTTGAGAATGACATGATCGATTAGAATTAATAATATTGTTTGTAATTCTATTTTTTTTAGACATTTTATCTTTATTGAGAGGAATTAGCATGTGTGTTATATTTCACTGTTATATATATTCGATGTGCTCGAAAGGTTATAAATCGATTGACAAACCTGCTCAATGCTGTTTATGCAGTTGATCTCCAACGACAAATTTAAGAGCGTCGAGCACCGGGTTCGGGCGAGCCGGCCGGGCCGGCCGGGCCGAGAATTTCAGTCGCCAGCTTCTTCTACACCCACCTTCACCCATCAACAAGACGCCATGGGCCTATCAAGGAATTGCTATTTTCTGAAAATGCCCTTCCCAAATAAAGAAATGTCTCAGTGCAGGAATATGTAACGCACTATAATTCAAAAGGGCTTGATGGCACATCTGCGTTCTGTACTACATGTGGGAGGGTAATTAAAAGGAATCATAGAGGGTCATTTGGTCTTTTTTCCAGGAATTATAAATGGAATGAGGAAGGGCAAGTATGTCTTTTGCCAAACCTCATCAATTGGCAGCGGGGCTGATCCTAGCCGTTCGATGATGGCTGATCAGCGGCGGTGAAGCAATCTAATGACACCCGAGCTCTCCGCCGGTGATCTCGCCGATCAAGCACTCAGCTCTCGATTAACTTGATCAACGGTTCAGATTAAATTAAACTTAATTTGAACGGATTTTTTTAAGGGCAACTTACACCCAGGTCCCAGAATTTAAATGTTATTATCATAGATCCATATTTTTAACATTATAACATCGAGGTCCCTAGATTTTAAAAAGTTATCATCTAGGTCTTTTTTTATTATTAAAAAATATTAAAAGTACCATTATACCCTTACCCTCCCTCTCTCCTTCCAATCCAACAGCCGCGCGATCGCGCGCAGTTGCCGCACCACCCGCGCAGCTTAGGGACTCTGATAATAATTCTTAAACTCAGAGACCTGAGTGTAATTTGCCCTTTTTTAAAACATTGGACAAATTTTAGACGCTTTTGATAGAGGCATGATGGAGAGGATCGGTCAACAGTCCACGGAGAGCGATGGCCGCCTATGACAGAGAGAGCGAGCTGAAGGCCTTCGACGACACCAAGGCCGGCGTCAAGGGCCTCGTCGACGCCGGCGTCTCCAAAATCCCCCGGTTCTTTCACCATCCTCCAGACCCCGATTCCATCAATCCTCACCTTGCCGTCCCTCAGGCGATCCCAGTCATAGATCTGCGGTCTGCCCATGGCGAGGCGGCGGAGCGAGAGGCCGTGGTGGAGCTCGTCAGGCGGGCTGCGGAGACTTTCGGGTTCTTCCAGGTGGTCAACCACGGCGTTCCTCAGATCCTTCTGGACGAATTGCTGGAGGCCGTTCGGAGGTTCAACGAGGAAGACGACGAGGTGAAGAGGCGGTACTACACCCGCGACCAGAGAAGGAAGAAGGTGCTCTTCAACACCAATTTCGACCTCTACAACTCTCCGGCGGCGAACTGGAGGGATACCCTTTTCTGCGTGATGGCGCCGGAGCCGGCGGCGCAGCCCGACGATCTGCCGGCGGCTTGCAGAGATGCTATTCTGGAGTACACGAAGAGAGTTCAAGAACTGGGGAACGTGCTGTTGGAGATCTTGTCTGAGGCTCTCGGACTTCGCCGGCAGCACCTTGTGGAGATCGGCTGCGGCGAAGGTCTCTGTCTCGCGATCCACTACTATCCGCCGTGCCCGGAGCCGGATCTCACCCTCGGAACGAGCAAGCACACCGATCCGGGCTTCTTGACAGTTCTTCTGCGGAACGACGCCGGCGGCCAGCTTCAAATTCTCTTTGAGAACCAGTGGCTCGACGTCCCGCCGGTCGCCGGATCCCTCCTCATCAATATTGCGGATCTTTTGCAGGTAAAGCATAATTAACTTATTAATTTTAATTAGAGATAATTAATGATGTTTAATTTATAATTAAATATATGCCTTCACATTTTAATTCCGTATAATCGTGTTTAGGATATTAATTTAGCTTCAAGGCCGAAAATTAAAAAAGAATTGAATTAAAATTATTTTGATATAAATGAGTTGAATAATAATTTATTTTTATAGCTTGAAATTATTCTCAATCCATATTGACTCACGTAAAATTAAATCAAACATACTCAATATCAAATCAATTAAAAAATAACAACAATACGATTAATATTAATAATAAATATTATTTACATATAAAAATAACTAACATCATTATATTAATTTTTAAAAAAATGATTAATGTCTAAGCTACCTTTAAAATTCTCTCATGACTCTCGATCAAATTGATAAATATTTTTTTTTTTAAGAATTTAGTAGTCAGTTAAGATTGATATCTAAGGTTTTCGCAAAAAGTCAAAATTTAATTAAAAATTAAACGTACTTTGGCTCAAATCGAATTTAAATCAATAATTAGTGAGCCAAGACTAGCTCTAATAGTGCTTAGATCAAACTCTCGTTGTTTAAATTTTGTATTAGATCAAGATTATGTTAGTCATTTTTAATTAGTTTTGACTCATGTCGAATCAGCTCAAGATCAAATTAGCCAGTTGAGTTCAAGTCGACTCATTTTTTGATCTATCCCATTTAAGCTTAATACAAACCTAACTTATTTATTAAATAAATCAAGTATCAAGACTCGTACTCAACTTGTTTACTAAACAGATTACTCTACTCGACCTGTCAACCTATTTATTATAATTTTTAAATGTAAAAATTTAATAAATTAAAAAAATTTCTTTAATTCAATATAAAATTTAAAAATATAATTAAATAATATAATATGTATTTAATAATTAATATTAAAAAATTATAATAATTATGATAAATAATATATTAGCTGATTATAATGGGATTGACCTGCTAACTCATACTTAAATTCACTTAAACTGATCAAATTTAAATCTATTAGTTTATGATTTATATTCGTATAAATTCGACTCGCTCCTAATTAATTTGAGTTAAATTCGAATTTACAAATTTGGGTAAAAAATTTGCACGCGTAGCTGCGATATCCTCAATGCTATTAATGTTGTGAAATAATACACAACGGAAAATTCGGATTGCTGGCGTGTAGTTAGTCAAATAAATAGTGTCAGATAAGTATGAGAAATAATGATAATAAAAGAACGAAGTAACCACAAGAACACCAAATTTACGTGGTTCGAAGGTATTCCTCCTACATTCATGGAGAGAGCAGAGAGAGACTTTATTATGTAAAAAATCAATCACTTAGTTCTTGATCTCAGACGAGATACAGAAATTAGATTTTTTTTCTTCTTACGAAATCACCTCCGTAGTCGATGAAGAAGATCCAAGAGAAATCACTGCTAAAAATATCTAAGTGAATCACTTATTCACGTTTCCCAAAAAGAAGCTTGAGAACTTGCAGCCTTCCAACAGAAATTTTGATAATCCCTTTTTTATTTCTTTTTCTCTCCAATTTTTCAGCTTACTTGATCATCCTGTATTTATAATGGTAGCTTATAATAAATTTTATATTTGATTTTCATAAAAATTTTAATAGCTTAACAAATAATTCTTATAATTAAAATTATTTAATTATTATTCAAATCATATTTTACATTAATGCAGTTGATCTCCAACGATAAATTCAAGAGCGTCGAGCATCGGGTTCGGGCGAGCCGAGCCGGGCCAAGAATTTCAGTCGCCGGCTTCTTCTCCACGGACTTCCAACCGTCCGCGAAGATCTACGGGCCAATCGAGGAATTGTTAGCTTCCGAAAATGCCCTCCCCAAATATAGAAATGTCACGGTGCAGGAGTATTCTGCGCATTTTTCTATAAAAGGGCTTGATGGTAAATCTGCACTTGATCTTTTTAGGCTCTGATTTATTCGCAATGATATTCTCTGTATTTTCTAAGATCTTATTTTATAAGAATGTTCATGGGTCCCTCAGGCCACCTATAATTATATTTTAGTTCCCTTTTTTTTTTAATTTTTATTTAAATTTTTAAAATTTTAAATAGAAATATAAAATAAAAGCAAAATAAAGCTTTATAATTTTAATTAAATAATTTAAGTGAAATATTTTAAAAAATAAGATCTAGATTGTTAATAATAAGTATACTGTAGTTAGTAATTTACTTTAAAAAACTATTTATAATTAAATAATTATTATTATGATATTATATGAATATTACTTCACATTTTTAATAATTAATTAATTAATTAACTAATTATAATTCAAATTATTAATACAATAATTATCTAATAAATTACGTGTTGATCGACTGCTTGATCTTATAAATTAAAACTCTAAATTATAATCAATTAAATTATTAATTTATTATTAAAATATATTAATAATTTTTAATATTTATTAATCTGTGTACCACTATAGGAGGGTTTAGAATTTAGGGTTAAGTTATAATTAGTAGAGTTTGAGATGAATTTCGTGATTTTTTTCTGAATTAAATGATTGATATCTCAGCAAACAAAAATATTTTAAATATTATTGTAATTAGAATATATATATATATATACTATACTATATATTATATATATATATATATATATACATGAAACTAACTTTTAAATTATTATTATTATATATAGGATAAATTACATCTAGATCCTATATATTATGTAGGTTTATAATTTTAAAAATTTAACCTCTAGATTTCTGAATAAGATATAACATATCAAATAAATCTATTTTTAAATATTTTAATATTAAAATTTTATATAAAGTACATATTTTATTCTTATTCTCTCTCCTTCTCTCTCTCTTACCCTCTCTCTCGAAAAACCAGAGTGAGGTTATCTCTCTCGCACGCGTGCTAACCACCCTCTCTTTTCGTGTAGTCACGCGTTGCGTAGCTATGTGTAATGGGAAGGTGGCTTGCAATGGTATGAGGGCTGTATGAGACCTACGCAACCACTTACTGCATGAGACTTGTACAGTCGCGTGCAGCGCACTTGCCGCCCTTCTACAAGCCGTTCATGGCTCAACTCAAATTTGAAATTGATCTGAGCTCTAATCAATTTATAAATCAGTAAGTCGAACTTGAGTCATGCTCAGCTCGACTTGAATCATTCTCACCCATACCTACGACTCGAGCATTTATACAATTCTGAGGATCATTTTACTTATATAATCAGCAGAGACTTAGTTGTTATTTATTAAAACTGTCTTTTTTTTTATCTCAATCAGTCGTGCTGCACACTTGATTCTATCAGATCGAAATGGCAAAAGGCGAAATGAATCTTCACTGAATATTCGTTTTCACAATAATGAATCCCCCTGAGATAACCTGATGATAGAAGGTTGCTAGGTTCTTATTGCTAGAGCCCTTCAGAACTTCTTAATGGTGAAGCAAGTTTAACTACAAAATTTTTCATCATTAATCTCACGATTTTGCCTCAAAATTAAGGCGTCTCTATCATTTGAGATCACGTTATCTACTCATACAGCTCAGGATCTCTCCCACATTTCGATGTGAGACGATTCATTCCTAGGCCCCTCTTACCACTCATTATTCGGCCTAGAAGTCTACCAGGAGTCGCACTTTACCTCAGTGATTCCTTTCTCTTAGGACACTACCTGACAATCACTCCCCGCCTCTTCTGCCATGGGCGTCACACTTTAACACTGGTTCCACCTTTATTTCATAAAGCTTGAATTGATTTATGATTGCATTCCCTTTTTTTTAAAGAAAATATTGCTTGTATCCTAAATGTTACTGATCTTGAAATTGAAACAGCACCTAGGAATGAAATTCTAGAAAAGGTTTTTCAAATGCAAACAGTGTTAGCATACACATGAGAACTGTTCCACGTTGGATGGCCAACAATAAGTTGAGATGTTGACATAGAAGTGTTGGACTTTACCCATTGGCTTGAGTTTTTAGGTTGAAGAGTATCCACACTTGTGTATTAGCCTCAATTTAGGCAACTAAGGTAAGACTCTCCTAACAAGTAGTATTAAAGCCAATAATTTGACTGAGCCTTGAGTAGATTAAGTGGTCATGCAAGGTAGTCTTTGTTATCAACTGTTGTTGAGAATACAAGAGCAAGTTGACTCCGACTATGGCACTAGGAGGTTGATTGTGCTCTTGGTCGCATGCACTTGATGGATTAGTGGCCCGTTAGAGAGAGTGATTCCAATATGGATGGATACTTTAATTATATCATAATTAAAATAACTCACAAACAAGTTAGCAATAATATGAATAATGAATATAAGCAGAAGCAATGATTAAGATGTATAAGTAATAAGAAATTACAAACATAAGAAACACAAAAATTTAATAAGTTTCGAAATCTTATAGTACCTACATTTTTAGTCAAATGGCAAACCAACGAACTACCACTAAACTACCCCTTAATGGGAATATGGAGCAAACTCAATACAATCGTCCTCTTCACTCGAAGAAACAACTAAGCACGTTCTGTCTTCACACCTGGTGTGAAGGATTCACTTAGCACCTCCTCTAATCACCCAGTTAGAAGCCTCTCCCAACCAATCAAGTGAGGAAAACAATCAACCCAAGCAAGATATAAAAAATATTACAAATAAGTACAAGAAACTAACCTCTCCTTTCTAAGATTAAATCTTTGAAGCATTGGAGAAAAGAGATCACAAATAAGTACTTGGAGAGCTTAATCACCCTTATCTTCACCTATTAGCCTTAATGACTTTTCAATCATTCATTAATTGCTTCAACTCACTCTCACCAAATGAGAGTGAGTTAAAACACCTCAAAACTATATATGGGTCATCCCACCAAGAGCTAAAAAATAGGTTGGAGGTAGCTTGGAGGTCAACCTTATGTCAATCCCCAGTTAGCTCTGAGGTCGACCTAAGATCAACTTAAAAAAATTCACTCAGAAGGCCAAAGTTTTTATGGAGGGTAGCTGCTAGAGCAAAGTCGACCTCACTACTATAGGTCACCCTCCAACCAACCTTTAGCTATTTTGAAACTAGCAAAACTTAAGGTCAACCTCTAGACAACTTGACTATTGCTAGACAACACATTAAGGTAAATTTTAACTCTTAACTAATTTTAACATTATTTAATTGACACGCATGAGTTTCTAAGAGCCCAAACTCACCTCCAACTTATTCTAACAAAGTTCTAATTGTTCGTATCATAATCCAAATATTTTCTATTACCTTAAAAATGATCTTACATCAATTTCTACACATATTAAAATAATAAATAATAAAATAATTTTTAATCCATTTTCTCAATCTTGAAGGCTTGACTTGAATCTTGATCTTTCCAACACTTCATAAGTTAAAATATGATTCAACTTCTAAGCTTCTTCATTCCATTCATAATATAATTAAAGCATCAAATTAGCAATAATATTTTAAATCTAGAAATATTAAACTCAATATATCATTAGTCATCAACTTAACACAATGATAAACATTAAAACTCATAATTATATAATAATCACAATAAAAGAATATTAAACAAGGTTAAGAAAAATGATTAAAGCTGGGTATTCAGCTTCCGTGGTAGACTACAATCCCACTTTAAGGGCTCCTCATCTAATCCTTTTCTTCGTGATGACTCCGTCCATCAACATCCAACACAACACCCTCTCATGATCAATAAATTAAAATACATAAATTCATAAATATTTAAATTGTTATTTATATAAATTAATTTATTTATAGTATTTAATTAATAATATAGTTAAGATCAAAGCCAATTTAGAAATGTGAAGTTCACCATCAAAGAATATGGTGTGAAATATGTGAAATACGTAAAATTTAAATGAATATGATGTGATAGTGGTAATATTTATGAATTGATGGTGAAATGCGTAATTTCGTATAAATTTCATATCTTGTATGTAAAAACTCCTAAAAAAAACCTATATATATGAATATGAATATTATAGCTTTTAAATGAGTTAAGTAAAATAGATAAATAATCATATCCCAATTGATTTTGAACCAAAAATCATGTTTATAGATGAAAAAAAAAAAATTCAATCCCAATCCTCATCGGCTAACTGATTGTCTTCTTCCTCCTTCGGTGGTCTCACCACCAGAACCAACGCCCCGATCGCCTGCGTCTTCCCCATCTCCAAAAGCTTCCTCCCTCTCTCCACCGCCAGTTCCTTCCCCTCCTCCCCTCCTCCCCCAACCAAGAAGTACCCTTCTTCTTCCCTCCCCACATTCACCCGCATCCTATCCACCACTACCAGCACCGCCTCGTCCTTCCCCCACCTCTCCCTCCTCCATGGCAGCAGCCGCCCATCCCCGAACTCCACCACCACCCCCGCCCCCCTCTTCCCCACCGCTGCCACCGGCCCCCACGCCGGCAGCACCACCCACCTCCTCCACTCCTTATCCGCCGTCACCACCCCCATCTCCCCTTCCCCTTTACACCACGCCGGAGCCGCACCCATCCCCTCCTCCCCATCCGTGGAACGGCAAGCCGGCAGCAGCACAACCGACGTCGCCTCCGCTACCTCCCCATATCTTAACCTCACCACCGGCACCGAAACCCTAGCCGCCTTCTCCATCTCCTCCCCCTCCTTTCCCCCCTTCCTCCCCTCGTCCATCTCCTCCTTAATCCTCCTCCTCGCCTCTTCCGTCTCCACTTCCTCCATCGCCTTCTCGAGCACAGCCAACCGATCCGCCTCCGCCAGCCACTCCCGGCTCAGCCGGAAATCGGTATACGCCAGGCAGTCTCCAGGGGAATCGGCGGAGAAGCACTCCCACCCATCGTCCCCTCTCCGACGAGGGAAATCCTTGATGGCGCGGGCGAGCTCCTGAGCTTCGTTGGCGTCAAATTGATGCTCGACCACGTGGCGGGCGGCGGCAGTGCGCTGGGAGGCGTTCAGGAAGCGGAGCTCGTAGAGGAGGTCGGCGCCGGAGGCGGCGTCGAAGAAGGCGAGAAGGTCGGGGTCGAAGGAGGAGAAGAGGAGGGAGTCGCGGACCTGGACGGCGACGGAGAGGCTGTTCTGCTCGACGCCAGAGATGCCGGTGATCTCTTCGATGGTCGGAGGGGTGAAGCCGTCTCGGGAGAGGGAGGAGATGAGTGGGCCGTACTCGTGCCAGAGGCCGAGACGGCCGCGGAGGATGTCGAGGCGCTCGGCCAGGCCGAGGGAGCGGTATTTTGCGGGGAGAGGGGAGGGAGGGGGGCGGAAGGGCTGGTAGAACTCACCGGGAGGGGCGGCCAGCGGAGTTGAGGGGATCCTTGGTTGGCTGGCGACTTTGATGGGAGATGGGTGAAGGCAGCGGCGACGCCACCGGTAGTGCGTAGAGGGGACCGGCGGGACAGGAAGGGCGCCGGAGAAGCGGTCATATGGGAGCTTGGGGGAAGAAAGGAAGGCGGTCGCCATAGGAGGAAGAGAGGGGTAGATGGGCCTTTTGTGGTTGTGAAGAACCATGCGCTGCTGCTGTCATAGATCTGGTTTTCGGACCGGACCGGACCTGGAACCGGTAGAACCGGTCCGGTTCCAACCGGTTTCGGACTGGGTCCGGAACCGGTTACCTTACCTTGGATCCGGTCCGAGTCCGGTTCGAATTCATATATTTGGGTCGGATCGGGTCAATCAGGTAAATTAATTTAAAAATATATATTTTTAATGTATTTTATAAAAAAAATTATATATTTTATAAAAATTAATATATAT